>VZTG01007782.1:1417132-1474906 GCA_013397845.1 Melanocharis versteri
GGGGGGGAAAAGGGGGGGGGGAAAAGGGGAAAAAAAAGAGCTCAGCCTTTTAAGACAGAGCAGAGGCCAGAGTGTTTTAAGGTTTTACTTAATATTTGACTTGTAGGTGCTGACGATGCTGCACGCCTGACACAATGCCTTTAAATTTGATCCATCAAATGAAAAGTACCTTTTTAACTGATAAGGAAGAATCTTTCTTAAAAAGCCTAAGTAAGAAGCTAAATGTTCTGAGAAGGCCTTCAATTTCACAGTTGTTTCCTGAAAGAAAAGAACAACAGGTAAGTGTTTTCGCTCTGTAAAAATCCTTCTGGACACCAAAAGGAGGAAATCTTACCAGGACTGTCACAGTATCCTCCGTGATGCTCTCGAACAAGTGCAGCATTCCTTCCTCCAGAGGGCGGACGTAGGAAGCGTTTTCATGGAGATACTGTGAGAACTGAGGACAGAGAGGTTTTAAAATGGTGCTTGCTGCCGGCTCGTATGAACCCTGCCAAGGCAACAACGGAACGGGACATTTTGGCAAATCCCCCGTCCCCTTTAACGATGCCCAAGATGCCATTAATGAGATACAACAGTCCAGCGAGATACAGCGACCTCTTCTACGGGGCAAAAACACACCTCGAGGGAAAAGGAGGAGTACTGGGAGTCCAGGCAAAACCACACCTAGGGCTTTGCCACAGCATCCTGTCGCATCTCAGCTGTCATGCACAGCACACCAAACCTTCGCTTTTTAGTTTTAAATATTCCTGCATTCTTTTCTCAACTCCATCCAATTAAGGCTATATCCATGCACCATTTAGCCACCAGAATAAACCATCCCACCTTCCTCCCAGAAGCTGTTTGCTTCCCAGCCTTGTGCATCAGCACAAACATTGGCAAAGCTATGCTGTGCAAAGTACTGAAGAACTAAACCCAAGTCAAACTGAGAGCAAGAGATGTGGCTTTATCTGTGTCCAGTCCAGTTTTCAACACGAGTCAAAGCATGCTTATGCCAATGCAAAGCATGGAGCTCCAGCTAATCACAGGAGAGTTCTTACTTCTAAAACTATGACAGGTTTGGGCAATAATGAACCTTTGGCCTCACGGACTCGCCTGGCTTTGCTAAAAATTGCTTAATGAAATCCTACAGCTAATTTTGCCTTTAAAAAAGCAGAACATAATGTGTACTCTTACACACAATCAAAGTGTAACAACACCACCAGCTGTCCATTTTGGTACCTCAATATCACAAAAAGCTTCTTCCACAAATTAATACAGGTAGTCAAAAGCGATCCTGGTTTTTATTTTAGACCACAGAAAGATACCTTCACCTTTGATTATTTATACCACAGTAGCAGCTAAAGATCCCAGGCAAACAGAGTACAAGAGATTTTAATTATTCCTTGTATCATTACGGTGCAGTAACACAGTGTTAACAAGAAGAGTGAGATGCTAAGCTCTCATCCATGCATGCACAGACCTGGCTGGAATTAGGGAAAATTCCTAAATCTAAGGAGGAAGAAATAACACATGCAGAATTCTCCTGGCTTGTGTTGCAAGAGAGAGGACTTGAATTATCCAGCATGATGCTGTAGACCCAGCAGAACCCAGCAATCCAACACTTAAAGAGAAAAGGAATACTTGAACCTGGCAGGGAATTGTCCACATCTACTTTGAGTGTTTGGTGGGGAAAATAGCTTGAAAGCACCAGACAAGACCTGGAGTTGGGGAAAAATAAATCAGTGCAAGTCTGCTAAGCCACTACCTGACACTTGTTTCATTTTCTCTACCATATTAAGGGGACGTTTTTGTCCACCTTGGTGGAGTAGCTAAAAATAAAATTAAAAAAAAAAAAAATCACACTGAGAACACATGCCAAGCAAATAGATAATTTAATCAAACATACAGGAGCAACTACAGCTTCAGTGAGCAATAAAAGATGCTTCAGTGCTGGAAAGTCACAGCAAAAGCCCTGAGAAGTAGCATGCACTGAGGGAATTAGGTCATGAATACACAACGGGGCAGACTACAAGAGACATAACTATGAAAACGAAGCCCAAACTACTAAATCAGAGTCAATTATAAGAAAAGGAAAATGAAATTATGGTTCTGATTAAGTTGCACATTTCAGCTGTGCTGAAAAACAACAAAGAAGTGTTAACTCAGAGGTTAGGGGGAAAAAAAAAAATCTGTGAGAAGTGATGTCTAGGAAACCTGATTTTATTCCCTTAATTTTATTCCCAAGTGTAAACTGCAGTAATATCTGAGAATGCAGCCACCACACTGGGCCACATTAAAAAAAAAGAAACACCACTCCTGCCCCAAAAAATCTGATATATGACAAAACCACAGAGTTTTCACAAGAAGGACATGCCATTCTGAATGCAATTGGTGGCAGGAGCAAGAAAATGCTCTCAAACTAATATCTATGCCGAATCTCTGCGGAAGTGTATTCTTGACAAAAATAGTTGAAACAATTGAGAAGGCAAACAGAATGGCATTTCTCTAGTGGATAACCACCTTCACAAGCATATTTGTTACCTGCAAAGAGATTACAGGAGGTTTTCCAAAGAACAGGGAAGTTTTGTGATAGTTAACATTGACACCACGTGCACTGCAGCCATTTGACCAATGCAAACCACAATTCATCTCAACACCTTAAGTCTGAGCCCTACCAACTACTAAACTGAAATTACAGACTGAATCACAAAATACACCCTGCAACTTAAATACTCATAGATCCCCTTAAAATATGAAGTCAACTCGGATCTTAAGGCAATCTGTTCCAAAGCATACACATATGCATCCCCACACAAATCCTTGTGCACAACGTTATTTTCTGTATTCCACAGCATAGGAAAACAGAGTCGAAACATGCAGCTTAACAGCTCTGGATGACACTCTCAGAAAATCTTTCCATTGTGTCAAAATTGTGTCAAAAGAGATGAGTCAGATTTCTCATTTTAATTTCAACATGCTTTACAAACTTGAAGCTTCGGAACACTTACAGGAAAGATCTTCACACAAGTAGCCCAAGATCAGATTATAAAGTTGTTTTTTGACAAGGGAGCAGAGTCCAGGTTCTCTCCCTCATAAGCCTACCTTCTATCCTTTATTTAATATTACAGCTAAACACTTTAAACACAAGACCAGATTCTGTCTCAACATCTCCCATGCCCCAGTGCATTAACTAAAACAAGTTCTATTTAGCAGTGCAATATCTGTGCATTATTATTTCAAAACAAGTCCGCTGAACTTTCAACAGATGCACTTCAATTGAGCAGTTAAAAAGCAAAGCTTTGATTTGATTATCTAGCAGAGGCACAGGGGAAAAGGATTCTCCACAGCTACATCTCCCTCACATTCAGAGAATTCACCCAGCAGAAAAGACATCTCATGCAGGAGAGGCTGGCTCTAAGGAACACACTCACAGCATTCCAGTAAAGGTAACGGAAGTTTGCATGACTAAGATCAATCACTCATGAAAGTTTAACTAATTGAAGATACTTGTAGCTGAAGTGTGCAAACTTTACCTTCTGATTTAAGGGTGATATTGTGTCTGTTGCAGAATCAACGGGGAAGATCTGTACCTTCTGCTCAGTGTACGTGTGGAAGTTCAGGAGAGCTGTTACAAGTTCTTGTACGAAAGCCAGGGCCTGGCCAGCAAGGTCTCGCAGCTTCAGCTGTAAAGACAGTTATTAAATGATTGTATTTGACATGGATCTATTTAAATATGAAAGAAAACCCTGTTTGGATACAAAAAATCGTTACCAGCAATTTCTTTCTTGTTACTATTTTTGCCTTAAATACATAGCCGCAATTATGTCTAACGTAATTTTTATTCATAAACTACAATGCCACACAGAGGGGCACGTTGTTCTTTGACAACAAAGCATCTTTTTATTTCACACAACTGGTGATGCTTTGCCTCTGCTGCATTTTTCAGACTTACAGGCCACAAGAACACTTAGAGGTCAGCACAATTACAGAAACCATGTCTGACATTTCTAAAGAACAACAGACTAATTGCTGACAACAGCTCAACACCTGGATGCAAAGAAACCTCAATTTAATTAGTAAAACCCAACGACGTTTTCTCCCAGAATTAAAGGTGTCTGCTTCTCTAACCAGTAACACTCAATTCTTATTCTCCTGGACAGAAACTATTTACTCATTACTTACTACTTACTCATGAGCTTGCTACTCATGAGTAAGGCTGTTCTGTGGCTTTAGTACAGCAGGAAGATATCAAAGAAATTAATCCAGAATGGAACATAAATTCAAGAGAGAAGAAAACTATACTCTGTTATGACTTATGGGAAGAGGATAAGGTGATAGGTGACATTTCAGCCAAGAATAACTTATCCTTCAGAGACGTACTCTTAATGCTTCAGTGGACTGTTAAATCAGGTCAATCTTGATTATGGATCTGGGATGGTGGCAAGTAATTAAAGCAGTCGTTATGCTCAGTTTGTGTATGTTAATTAGCTACGCAAGGAGGGAAAACAGACACTATTACTGTTTTGTTGTCCTTTACACTGCAGCCTGTGCTAATACACCAGCATTTTGCCTCCACTGGCAAAGCCAGCCGTAAAAATCAGTCCTGGAACATTTTCAAGACTGCAGATCTTGAAGCATGAGGCTACCTGACATAGTGCTGGCAGAAAATAGTAAAAGGAGAAACTCTCCGTGCAGTTATTCAGATTTTTCTTGGAACTCAGCAGCAGCAACCTGAAATTTAAGGCTATTTCCATCACAAAACTGAACAGCAGGTCACGTGTTCTCACAGTAGACATTATTAGGAAAAAGGTCTCTCTACAGGCACTTCAGAAGAATGGAGAAAGCAACTATTTTAAATCTTTCTGCAGTAGCATCTGAATGCACTGACTTGAAGGCTTGAGACATATAAGCAAACAGAAAAAACCCACAGTGCTGCAGAGCCCATCCTCAATGGTAGCAACACAGAAAATTTTGACTGCATGCACATTTCTGATTTGCTACTGTAAAAACCCTTAAAATATTCAGCCATTCACAGAAAACCAACACTCCTTTTTGAATACTGAATAAACAACATTCCCAAGGAATCTCATGAAATTACAGTAGTGAACAGAAACTGTCTGTTTTCTAAAAATATTTTAATGTGTAAGGGTTATTTTGCTGCAAGTAAGAGGTGCTTTGGCAAGAAGTACCCCACAAAATGTAAATGAACCATGCAGAGATCTCAAAGTGACATGATTTATTACTTGAAAGGGTTGCGACTAGTGACAAGTAATGTTAACTAATATGGCATTTTAGCGCACACACTAGTGTGCAGTTTACAAATGCATACGTTCTCTGGAGCTCAAGTGATGTGACTGAAGAAGCTCAGTTTAAGGGAAAAGGAATTTAAGATACCAAACCTACCTTTTTTCAACAAAAGACCTCTGAACTAACGTAGTTTTAATCAACTCTGAAAATGAAATGTTCCAACTTCTAGCTTACTGAAGGCTGAACCACTAAAAGCATATTCCAAATAACTTTAATAAGACTCCTTGACATAACCACAATATACAGAATCTCTGGAAAAGTGCAGAGGTTCTGTGGGCAGAAATGCCCTCAGAACATCACGACCGTAATAAGGTAGGCTATCTTCTGCCATTTCAGGTACTAAAATGACTGGTTTTATTTCAGTACCTGTGTAGAAAGTTGCACAGAGTCACATGGAACCCCAAGAAGCACCTACCTGATTCCTTCTGTTGTGCAATGGGACATTCAGGGCATTGTATCGAGTAGATCCTACAGGACAAAAACTGAGTTACATGCACTTGTAAAATTGTGGGAGGGTTTAAGAGACATTTATTGGTAAATAGTGATTTAAAAAAAAAAAATTCATTGCAGGGGTGTTACAGGTTATGCAAGCAATATTAACTAAAGAGACACAAACAATTGACTCCAATAAGGTAGGCCTAAACATTCTCACTTAAGAATGGTTTCTGTGATTAAGTGGAGAGAAAGCAGCTCAATACTTGCCTCAGATTTTAAGTCAAATTAATACTCTGAAGACCCTGAATTTGATAGATAAGAGCAGACTCCTCTTGCCCAAAGAACAGTACTCATCACAAACAAGAGTGAAAAAATCTTCTAAAAGAAATCACACTTAAAGAAATCAAGATTATCTTCAAATTTCAATTGCATTCCAAGGAGGGCCAAGTCAGACTAATATATTTTTTGAATGGTTTCAATATTTTTTAAAGCTCCTGTATACTTGATATGTTGATAATTTAGACTAAGAGGTACTCTCCATGTATTTCAGCATTCTGCTCCAGTCATGAAGTAACTAGAATGATTATTCAGTTACAAGCAGCCACAATTTTTAGAGGGGCAGAGGGCTGTTTGTACCTAGAGAACAGCTTACAAAGTCTTAGAGATTTGAAACAGATCACATCCATTCTCAATTCAGTTGAACAACAACCAGTTTAAAATCTGTTCGCAAAGGAAATGTACAGTTTCTTATAACTTTTGTGTCATTCACATTTGGCTGTTAACACAGGGGAAGAGGCAGTTACGTTTAGAGGAAAAAAAAACTTGTTCAAAATTACTGAATCCTACTTCTAATTAAATGCTTCTGAAAACTTTTTCTGCTCAGGAAATCATGCTTAGTAGTCAGGAAGTCATCTGATTGTTACTGAAATTAGCTGCTAGTTACACTTGAAGCCAACTACAGAGTCCATAGGAAGACAGGTGAAATCCACAAACAAACACCTCCTGACTCTCATGATCTATCACTAAAGAGATGTTCTCTATTTGCTGTGTTTTCTACTACACAAGCAAAGGCATTATGCTATGGCAGCTGAGTGAGCAGATAAATCATTACAGCAAAGTTCTTCTTACAATGATAACCACCTATAAAAAAATACGAGCTAAGGGAGCCAGAGAAGTAGAAATGGGCAGCAGATGCCAGGCAAAGTGAGAGGAGAGAAGTGAAAAGGATACCAATTCAGGCACCAACACCTAAGCATGACGTGCTGTATGGGAGTTAACATTTCCTAAAGAGATGATGAGCTGGTGTTTCTAGGCCAAGACTCACTGGATTGCCAAACCAGTGGAGAACTTGGAACACTCACCCCTGCAGCATCTGCCAGATCAGCTTTTAGAGAACCTAAGGCTATTTAAAATATTGTCATCAGGTTTTAAACTGAATGAAAAATGCAAAAGCTACCAATGAAATATACGGGAAATCCAAAAGCCTGTTTTCACTTCCTCTGCCCCTTCTTCACTCCCTTCAGCTTTTTCACTATTCCAGGTCCTCCTAGTCTTGAAGGGTCCAGAAGAGTCCAAGCAGTGCCTGCCCACCCTGGTGTTCAGCTATTTGGGAAAGCACAGAGTGCACAGCACTGACCCAGCACATACTAACCCATGCTTGTACCAAAGCCATGCAAAGGCTGAGCACTCCTAACTCCAGGGAATCCTCTGCACTTCAGCTGATCTAGCAGCAGTTGGAAAGGAAGCAGAAAAACACTGCTTCAGGTAGAAGCACCCAGGTTCAAAGGGCTTTTTTCCCCATGAAGAGACAAACAAACCTAAGACAGCCTTCAGGTAAGTACTACTCTGTGTGTTTTCTGATCAATGAGAAACCCTAAAAAATCTCTCACTTGCAACAAGTGCAGACCATTATTGATGCAATAGCTCTGCAGCAACCTTAACTTACTGCAACTCTTGAATATACCCTGCCAAAAATAATACTCTTTGAGATGAGTATCCAATCTTTATGGAGAAACCCTTAAACTGACAGTGCTCCTTCATCATTTACAATATTCTGTCAACACTAAGCATGACAAGTGGCAAACCACTCAAAAGCCTTCAAAAGTTTAAATTTTGATAATAGATATAAAAACTTGGTATTTTCCAATTACTGAAGAAGACCATGACAAGTATTAGGAATACTTACTACAGTTACCTCCAAGTGTCTGCTCAGATGTCCAACATTTCTTACAGCTAATACATTTTAATTCATAAAGAGTACTCCCTCCAGATGGATACCCAAAAAATCAAACAAGATACCCATACCAAGGCAATACGTACTTGTGTCATTAAAAGGTACTTTTTCATTAATTATGCATAGAGATTCTTCCAGTCTACTGCCCAAAGCTGCTTGAAGATTCTTTAGCTGTTGCTGGCTAAATAACAGAGAGACAAACGAAAAACCACACACACACACACATTGTAAACCTTTAAAATTTCATCTGTATCACCAACACCGTATCTCACTATAAGCATCCCTTGAGTGTATAGGTATCTGTCTCCTTCTAGAAGTTAGACAGAAATAATACAGTAGGAATCATTTGTCCTCCTTTATGTCATATTTAACACAACATTGAATCCTAATCCCTAACAAAAGCAGTGAAAGTTACCATAAACTTGTAAATCCTAAATTCCATTCTCGAGAAGCTCAATTTACTTCAGAGTTAAAATTCACCTTATTTTCCTATTGTGCAACTATTATGTAAGCTATATGAAGGCATTCTTTTCTACTAGAATCTGAATGGGAACGTAAAAGGGCCTTCAAATTAGTTACTATGCATTCAATGCAGTATTCCAACAAGTAGGTCGTGAGTTGTCAATAATTCAGTTAATTATGTCACATCACTATTTGAAATACCTCACAAGCTTTTCAAAACCCCCATAATTTAAACACTGCTATGATACTGCCTGTTCTGACAAGACTTGACAATTATGTTTCTGATGCATTCTCAAGTGATTTTGCTCTACATTTTCTTCACTTGCTTTTGACTGTGTATCTACATGTGAACCTAAGGAATTAAGATTACTAATGTAATTAGAATAGATTCCTGAGATGAACAGTAACATATTTCAGCATTATATACATGTCTACAAAGAACACTCCATTATCGATTCAGACCGAATTCCACACCTTACCCAACTTAGGCCCCCAAATTCTTCACTGTTTTGCTTCCCGTTTGACATCTAGAACTCCTGCACATATAGTGGAGGGTGGGGGGGAAGGTGTCAAAGTGACAGGTTTTTTTCCTTTTTTACAACATTTGATACACAGAAACTTATCAGGTCTAATAAGGCAAAATAATTCAAAAGAGACAAGGAAGATATGAAGAAACTGGCCAATAAGCAGCTCATGCACATTAACAAATATTTTTGTTGGAGAGCAGCTCCAAAATTGCACAGAACTGCACTCTACAGCATGTACTGCAGTAGCACTGAGCATGATAGAAAGTGAGCTCCAAGACAAACTGCAAATGTACAGATATTTCCTTTTCATACTGTACAGGAATGACAAACAAGTAGTTTGACATGTTTTGCCTTACATTCTGCCCTTTAATTTTCAAAGCATGCAGGCTGTCAAGTCTCACATCCCCTGGCTTTTCTGAATAAAGTGTGGGTGTCAGAGGCAAATGGATCCCTTCCCCTGACAAAGCAGGGGAAACAGAAGGGCAGTACGCTCAGAGACACATCCTGCCATGTGTTCAACAGACAGTGATTTCAGTGTTTAACGTGAAGTGTCAGGCTTTATTACTTTTAAAAACTTGATATAGCATAACTTCAAATAGTAGGGACAATTTCTTACAATGACAACTACCCAGTCATCATAGAACATGATAGACAAGGCCTGAACTGAATAGTAGCAGATCAAGATTACGTTTTTTCAAACACCATGAGAAAATAAACAGCAGCCAAACACAGCTTTCATCCTCTTTTGCAAGTCATTTTTAGTGAAACCCTGACTTGTATAAGAGGAAAGTTATTGGTTTCAAGTATCTTCACATCTATCAATATAATTAAAATACACACTTCAGGGTTGCCATGTGAAAGAAGGAACTCTGATCATTCACTACACATCTTATTCATTACGTTAAAGATCTCTACTGCACATATACCTTCTAAAAAAATGCAGCTTAATGAACTTCAGTGAAATACACCCTAATTTGATTTGACCCACAGTCCTCAACTTCCCATTTTCTACAACTTGTCTTCAAGACAACAAAAATATTCCAAAATTAACAATGAAATTCTCTGATAAAAACTTTCAAATATTCTAGCTGAGAACATCACACCTGAAGCAAAAACATTTGTTCAAGAAGCTTTTGCAGTGGAGGGGGATTTTTGAATTTTTTTTCAGTCAGTTCTCTCAGCATATGTCACTCAAACTTTGTTCTCAGAAGCAGTTTTTACAAACTCACATATCTTTGTTTCATACAAGTTTTTACTTCCCATGGTTTTCCATTACAAATAAATTCTTCCAGCTTTCATCAACATCACTGCTATTTAAAAAGCTTGGAGACAAAACTGCTGTTACTGAAAGCAGAAATTGTGGAATTGTCTAGCTCCATACACAGCAAAGGAAAAGGGGGCTTGACCTGCACAGGGTCAGACTAGTCTTCATGAGAATATAATTTGAGTTTTATCAAAGTCTTTTTTTTTTAAACCCATTTTTTAAAAGGTATTATTCTTAAAAAATAATCCAGTTAATGTTTCACAGTAGTTATTTCTTTACATCAATGAAATTTTCATTATATGAAATAAAGACACTTACCACTCCTCAGTTCGAAGCCTACAGTCCTTAGCTTCTCTTTCTAGTGTCTGAGACTTGATCTTTATGCAAGAAGATAATCTCACAATGTAAGTGCTGACACAGCAAGACATCGCATTTCAAAACTTTTCAAACTTGCAAGCAAGAGGAAAAATTCCTTACTTCTAATTTGGCTTTGTCATTCTGCAGCTTTTCTATGGTCTCCGTGTATTTCTTCGTTAAGCTGTCCACCACAGCTTGGTGCTGGGCAGCATCCGTTTCCAAAACCTCCAGTCTGCTCCTCAGCTCTGCTTCCAAACGTTTGTGCTGCTCGTCTGCTTCAAAGAACTAAAGGAAGAAAAGCAAAGCTCTTAAGAAAGTTTAATTTCACTATTGAATCCAGTCCTTCAAGTTACTCCAATTTCATTAGCCAGATCAGGTTAATAGCAATTACTAGTTCTCAGACAAATAGAAATTTTATTTTGTTTACACAGAAAAGATTCAGGAACAAAGTACTTTAATAAAAACAGTTTTGTAGTACCAAGCATTCTTTAAATATATTGCTGACTAATAGCAGACACGTAAAAAACTGAACTTGAGCAATACGGTTTTTCTCAAGTTTTCTAAAGTGAAATGCATTCCACTTTGGTAAAGTAATTCCTGACTTAATTATAGCAACTTGCAGAAAATTTAAAGCAATTCGGAAACAGTTAATGAATAATAAATTGCCATCCAGTACCAGGCTATTTTCAGTAGGGCAGCTCTCACCAAAAGTTAAAAATCTAAATGAGAAAACACATCATGTGATTCCAAAGACTGTCTTAAGAATCCAAAGTCAAAACACTTTATTTGCCTAGCGAACATCTTTATAAATGAACTATCTGATCTAATTTACTGCTTTGCAAACAACTAAGCTTCTAAACCCACCAGTTTTCAGACAGCACTTTACTTTCCATATCTGCGTCACCAGTTTTCTGAACCAAAAATAAAGGCTAAACAAAACTGCACTCACAAGTATATGTAGTCGTTCATTTTCTTCTATCTTTTTCTGAAGATCTTCATTGAAGACACTTTTCTGTTCTTGACTCAGCTGAGATGAGGATTCTACACTTTTCTAAAAGAGACAAAGTGCACTCATTATCTCCAAGTCCTAGGTTTGTGAGGACCATTCCCATAGCTAATTCCCAGAAGGGTCACACGAGCAGATGTCCTGCTGACACTGATCTGTCCAAAGATGTGAATACTGCACACAGCACCAGCCTCAAGGCAGCACACTCTCCTTCACACCCTTGTTACCCTACAGTGGTACAACACTGCCGAGGGAAAGCCTCCACTCAGGTGTCCCATCCACACACAGGGAATCACATGGATGGGCAGCAGCCCATCTGAGTTCACTGGAATCCTGCGTGATCCCAAAACCCTCCACACACAGGCTCAGCTGGTTTGGCAGCTGTGTGTAAGGCACATCTGTCCCCAGCACATCTCCAGGTGTAGGCCAGGCTGCTCTCAGCAGGCTGTAGCACAAGGTGCCACAGAAACCACAGGGTCTTCCCTGCCCATCAACCACACATATCCCTCTGCCAACCGTTTCCTCATTTTTCACCCATTTCATCCAAAAGGCTCAGGCCACCAGTGAATCCCACACACCACACTGCCGAAGAAAGGTATTATCATCACCAAACACAGGGGAGACTCATTGCATTTAAACTCAACACCAAACTTCAAGCGCTTGGGACAGGTAGGGCAGCTAAGTCACCTCTGTATTTGATGCCAGCCTGTGAACTCCACCTGAGATATGGGCACATGTTGTGCTCCTTCTAAAAGGACTGCACTCTGACACAGATCAGGGAACTAAAGCTGTGCATTTTGACAGATGAACAGGAAAGAAACCCAGTGGTAATGGTTTGCAAAGCTACTAAAGACAGGCTGGCGTCCTTCAAAATCCAGAAACACAGCTAGCAAAACAGTGACTTACACAATATGAAATAAAAGAACAGAAAGGTCAAACTGCATCTGAAAGAACAATCTATTGGGGTGCATGAATAATGTAGTCAGAAGCACTATGATTGTCAAGGAATTGGAGAGCAGAAAAATGGGCAAGAGTTAAGGGGAAAAGTAGGGAAGATGATCACATTGCTAATCAATTGAACGACTTCTTTAAAGTCAGTCTTGATAACTACAGCACATGGAGAGCTAACCAAAAAGAAAAGACAGCAGTAATTAACAGAGGTTTCCTCATGAGGAAAGTAGCAAGAGATGCTTGAGAATTACTTAAGTCCAAGCACACCACTCCTGGAGTTATGATGTTACCTACAGAAGGCACAGTTTGTCTTAGAATATGATGTCACTAGGTTTAATCAGCAAGCATTTTGGCACAGAAAGATCACAGTACTGAAATTATTCTGTCATTTTGAAATAACATAAAGAATACAAGCTAAAAATTTAGATTTCAAAGCATTTGACAAGATTCACATAGAAAAGCTATGATCACAGGCTGAAGAGTTAACTACCAGCATCAAAATTCCAAAGCAAAAAGGTGGGGAGGGGAAATGAGGAGTGATCAGTTTTCTGCATACCAGCTAATCACAGAGCTCCAAGGTATTTCCCAGTTGTTTGAACACTTAATAAATATCCATAAAAGAAGACAGCAATTCAGTATCAGTCAGCTGACAGACTAGAAAAGTAGAGAACTACACAGCATGTATCATATATATCAATAACTGTTTTATGGGTATTTTCACTTACATCAGGTAATAACGCAAGTTCTGACAAGAGCATTCAGCTCAGCCCTTGACACAAAATACCTACTGCTAAAAATCAGGATGAGGCTTTGACAGGTGAGGAGCAGACATCTGCTAAGCAAGTTTTTTTCGCCTTCAGCACATACCTTGTTCTTTTTGCCCCGAGCTTCACTTAATGCAAGTTCATCTTGAAGTAGCTCCACCCGCTTGGCAAGTTGCTGATTTCGAAAAGTCAAGCTGTCCATTTCTTGTTGCAGTTTCCTCAGTGATTGATCCTTCATCTTCAGTTGTTCCTGAATGACGAAAAAGAAATTAATTTTACAATTTTCACACTTATTTTTACACATGCTTTTGATAAGCAGTATCACATTAAAAACAAGAACAAATTAGAAAATTGCTTCACTTTTTAAACACTGAATAGGCGAAAAGTATTATTTCTAATGATCATTTCTAATTCTAAACTAAAAAAAAAGTATTTCACTTCCTTGAGCTCCCCACAGATCACACCCAAGTAGCTATTTCATTCTATAGCTTAATCAACTAGAAGCAACCTCCCCCTTTTACAAAGTCAGCACTTACAGAGAACAATAGGCTGGCTGCAAAACAGAAATTCTTTCACTAAAATCAAGTTCCTTCTTCATTGTTTTACTGACATTGCTTTTTAGTAAAAAGTACCCCTATTTACGTACTTTGTCACAGCCTAGTACGCCTGACATGAGCAGTTTTTAGAGATTACCTTCAGTGAGGCAGAGTTCGCTTGCTCATCTACAACTCCTTTTTTCAGGACTTGGTTCTGAGCACGGAGCTGAAAAACAAGAGATGCCAGTAACTACGCAAGACAGGGGAAGAAATAAAAGCCATCCATGAGAAAGTGCAGAAAGCATCACATTCTCTCAGGAGAGTACCAGGCGTGAATGCTTTTTCAAGTATCCTCTTCAGGTAGATGGTAGTGGTACCAGTTTGAAAAAAAGTATCCATTTCATATCCTGACTTGCTGAGAAACAAGAAGTTACTTTGCCACCTGAACATTTTGGTCAACAAAATGCTTCATAAATACCTTTGAAGACCAGTTACTTAAATATAGTTAAGATTTGAAGATCTAGGAACAAATATGGAAAAGTTGCAACCTCCTCCTTGACTAATGAAGTTCTTGGTCCTATTCAGTGCTATTTCTGTCTCTCCCCCCTTCTCCCCAAAACTGTTTATAACTGGTCCTGGAACATAAGCAGGACTCACAAAGCCAAAATCCGTATCAATTCCAGAGGAGTTTAACTCTACTTTAATGCAAAATTACTTAATCCCAGTGGCAGCAGATGATCCAGAGAGAACAGACTGAGACAAAGAGGCACAAAAAGCATAGAAGGAAAAGTCCTCCAAGACTTGTTTATATAGTACACAAATCCGAGCTAAAACCACTGCAGTGAAAAGTGATACCCAAGAAGTCTATTTCCAAGTCACTTCAGAGTACCTCTACCCTGCAGCAGTGAGGATACCGACAGTTCCATCTTCCCATTCCTTGAAAACTGCTTGAATCCTGGTTTCTTCAAAGGCAGTTTGTATTCATTTGACATGTGTGAGTCCAGCTGTTGCAGATATAAATTAAAAGGGTTTGTACAGTGTTTGGGAATACCTCTGGCAGGTGCATGAAAGGCAAGATTCAGCGTAAAACGGCAAAGGCTCATTGTTTCAGTGCGATGACTGAGTGTATTTGAAAGGTCAGGAGTCACTGCTAAGCACAGCTGTTTCCCCTGCAGTATTCCCACTGTGCTGCTCAGGCATCACAAAGGCAAGACAAGAAACTGCCAAGTGCAGCACGGAAGAACTTCCAAGCACAGGCTTTCCCTAGCAAGAGGGAGCAGTGCAGTAGTTTTTCACACCTGTTTTTTTGCCACAGCTACCACTGCAGGCACACATCAGGTGCAGAGAATGAAGCAGCTCCGTCCTGCTGCACCAAGAGACCCCGGCTGCAGTGTGACCCACACAGGCTGCCACAAGTTCCTTTGATTATTCCTTCATGAGAGAGCCAGAAGCTGCAACTTGTGTGTTCTCAGAGTCTCTTCTTCCCCTCACCCTTCTTCTGGACTGGTCTGTGAACCAAGAGGAAAAACAGTCCTTTGGCAGGGACTTCCCCCAGCACCACTTGAGTCTCTCAAACTCTTGTCCACCTCTCTCCGTGGCTTTCACAGCACCATTAAGGGACCAGGCTACTCCAGGGATATTCTCCATTTCCACCTGCACACAACAAGCAGCCAGCTGAACATCTGCACAAAGATGAGAGGGCTCTGCAAAGGGGAGGCCCACAACGAACTGCACTGCACGAGAAATTGGATGAGATGGAAAAAAATAGTTCCCACAAAGGATCGGGGCAACGCCACAGGCTGAGAAGCGCACGATGAAGCTCAAAGAAAGTTTTTGGACACCATGATACTGAAAGAAAGAGGATCCAGCAGCTGGAACTATTGGAAGCTATAGTCAGAAATCCACATTTCAAAATGCTCATTCAGGAATCAAGCACCAAAATCCCTCCATTATCTTATCATCAGCTACTATTGATCTCCAAGGAATAACAGAGCCTATGTATAAAACAACAAAACATATGAACTCTGTGACCTACGAAGCTGCAAAGTAAATTAGATTTTCCTCTAATTATTTTGTAGGAGCATTGAAAGGATATCCGTGAATGATTTAGATTCTACAGTGTTTTTATACTAGTTCCAAGGAGAATAGTGTTTAAAGACATACGGTTCTGTAAGCTGGGAGAAGTGTCAAATACAAACAAGTGCCTTGTGCCAGTCGCTGATGCTGGGCTACACAAAACCAAAGTGCTGCCTTTCTTCCCCAAGGCTGCCGAAGGACTGTGCCATTCGAGACCAACAGTCTCCTCTTCTCTTTACTGAAGAGAAAAGAATGAAGAGCCCTGTATTAAGCAAGGCTCCACTGCTCTAGAAGCCATCTCAGGCACCTTGGAAAGGAAAGGCTTTTTCTCCACCATGCGCCACATACCTTCGCAAACCCTGCTCCAAGCATCACCAGAAGCAGGATGCGAAGTCACCTCGGGCAGAAGAAGGGGGACGGACAGGAGGCAAGTGTGGAAGCAAGTGTGCTGCTCACTTCCAAGGCACTGCGAGCACCGCTGCCAGCGCCGAGCTCCCACACCCACGGGCCACAGCGAGCCCACACGGGTCAGACGCCCGACCGAGACCCCGGCACGTGTTCACACCCAAGCGGATAAAACCAAGTCTGGCGCCCGACTGGGAAGTGGAGAACAAGGGAAAACACTGCCAGTTTCACTTCCCTGGCACAGCTGTGCCCACTGTTTGTCCTCCAGGAGGTCCCGCAGACGAGGCCATTCTGCCCCTCGCCGCGCTCCCTCGGCACCTGCAAACCCGCACCTCCCGCACAGCCCGAGCCTGCCTCCGCCCCACCCCCGGAGGAGGCACTCCTGGGCCCCCGGCGCTCCGCGCTGCCACGGCGGCCAGCGCTGCAGCCCCGAGCGGCGCCGGGGGCTGCGGGCCCCGCGGGGGGCGGCAGCGGGGACGGGCGCTGGAGCCCGGTACCTTGGAGTACTCCTGGGCCAGCTTCTGGTACTTCCCCTGCAGCTCCGCCGCCGCCGCCGCCATCGCCGCCCCGCCGGCTCGGCTTCACTCGGCTGCGCTCGGCTGGACTCGGCCGGGCTCGGCTCCACTCGCGCTNCTCACCCTTCTTCTGGACTGGTCTGTGAACCAAGAGGAAAAACAGTCCTTTGGCAGGGACTTCCCCCAGCACCACTTGAGTCTCTCAAACTCTTGTCCACCTCTCTCCGTGGCTTTCACAGCACCATTAAGGGACCAGGCTACTCCAGGGATATTCTCCATTTCCACCTGCACACAACAAGCAGCCAGCTGAACATCTGCACAAAGATGAGAGAGCTCTGCAAAGGGGAGGCCCACAACGAACTGCACTGCACGAGAAATTGGATGAGATGGAAAAAAATAGTTCCCACAAAGGATCGGGGCAACGCCACAGGCTGAGAAGCGCACGATGAAGCTCAAAGAAAGTTTTTGGACACCATGATACTGAAAGAAAGAGGATCCAGCAGCTGGAACTATTGGAAGCTATAGTCAGAAATCCACATTTCAAAATGCTCATTCAGGAATCAAGCACCAAAATCCCTCCATTATCTTATCATCAGCTACTATTGATCTCCAAGGAATAACAGAGCCTATGTATAAAACAACAAAACATATGAACTCTGTGACCTACGAAGCTGCAAAGTAAATTAGATTTTCCTCTAATTATTTTGTAGGAGCATTGAAAGGATATCCGTGAATGATTTAGATTCTACAGTGTTTTTATACTAGTTCCAAGGAGAATAGTGTTTAAAGACATACGGTTCTGTAAGCTGGGAGAAGTGTCAAATACAAACAAGTGCCTTGTGCCAGTCGCTGATGCTGGGCTACACAAAACCAAAGTGCTGCCTTTCTTCCCCAAGGCTGCCGAAGGACTGTGCCATTCGAGACCAACAGTCTCCTCTTCTCTTTACTGAAGAGAAAAGAATGAAGAGCCCTGTATTAAGCAAGGCTCCACTGCTCTAGAAGCCATCTCAGGCACCTTGGAAAGGAAAGGCTTTTTCTCCACCATGCGCCACATACCTTCGCAAACCCTGCTCCAAGCATCACCAGAAGCAGGATGCGAAGTCACCTCGGGCAGAAGAAGGGGGACGGACAGGAGGCAAGTGTGGAAGCAAGTGTGCTGCTCACTTCCAAGGCACTGCGAGCACCGCTGCCAGCGCCGAGCTCCCACACCCACGGGCCACAGCGAGCCCACACGGGTCAGACGCCCGACCGAGACCCCGGCACGTGTTCACACCCAAGCGGATAAAACCAAGTCTGGCGCCCGACTGGGAAGTGGAGAACAAGGGAAAACACTGCCAGTTTCACTTCCCTGGCACAGCTGTGCCCACTGTTTGTCCTCCAGGAGGTCCCGCAGACGAGGCCATTCTGCCCCTCGCCGCGCTCCCTCGGCACCTGCAAACCCGCACCTCCCGCACAGCCCGAGCCTGCCTCCGCCCCACCCCCGGAGGAGGCACTCCTGGGCCCCCGGCGCTCCGCGCTGCCACGGCGGCCAGCGCTGCAGCCCCGAGCGGCGNGCGGGTCGGGGCTTTAAGTCGCCGGCGCCGCCGCCATCTTGACGCAACTTCCAAGATGGCGGCGGGAGGGCCGGGTCACGTGACACCGGCGAGGCGCTCGCCGCCGCCGCCTGTTGCCGTGGCAACGGCCGCGGGGCCGCGCGCGGCCTCCGGGCTACGGGGCGCCGCCCCGCCCAAAAAGCCTCGCCCGCGAGCGGGGCTGCGGCCGAGGGATCGTGTCGCGACGATCNGCACGGTGCCGCCGCCGGTCCCGCGGCTCCCCGCCCCGGCAGCGCTGTCGGCAGGGGGAGCCCCGGGCTGGTGACCGCGGGCGCCAGGCGCGACCCGCACGGAAACAGAGGCAGCCGCGGTGATTTGCGGGCCCGCGGGGGGACTCGGTGGAACAAAAGGCGGGTCCGTCACTTCCCAAAGCTCGCGGTGGGTGTCAGTGCCGGCGCTTGGATCGCCCCGCAGCCTCATATCCTCGTTGAAGGAGGGGCTGGGTGTGCCCATTATATCCCAATGGAGAAGAACGCGGGTGGATCCCGGGTCGTGCAATGCCCTCTCGAGCTGCAGAAACCCGGATCCCACAGTCTCGGGCATCACTGGGAGGGGAGCTCATCAACGCGTGCACATATCTCCGAGTGCCGAGGGGATGGTGCCAGACTCTTCTCAGTGGTGCCCAGCCTTAGGACAATGTCTGTAAACTAAATCAGAAGAAATTCCACCTCAGCATGGGGAAGAATTTCTGTACACTGAGGGTGGCAGAGCACTGGCACAGCTGCCCAGGGAGGTTGTGGAGTCTCTCTCCCTGCAGACATTCAACCCCCACCTGGACACGCTCCTGTGTCACCTCCTCCAGGTGACCCTGCCTTGGCAGGGGGTTGGGCTGGGTGATTGCCAGAGGTCCCTTCCAATCCTAACAACTCTGTGATTCTGAGTACCTGCACCCAATGTTTTCCTGGGGGGACCCTTCCCTTCTCTGCTCTCTTCTCTCCAGCATGCAGGTCTCTTTCAGAGCCACCTTTCAGCTTCTCCAGCATTCAGACATCCTTTAGAGGTTGCTGAGGCTCTGCTACTTGTCTCCTATTTGCTTCTTTATTCTCAGATTGGCCAAACATTTAAACGTGTATATACCATCAGCACACTTCAAGCAGAAACTGAAAACATTATAAAAGGTGTGTTTGGTCCTGCCAGGTACTCAGCCAATGCAGAATTTTGTTTCTGAACGTGACTGGAAACAAATGTGTAGGGAAAAGAGTAATAAGGCAAAAATGTGATGAGACTTCACCAGTATATGCTGAGCATCTGGCGATTTGCAGCTTAAGGGCTTCCTGGTCGAGGACAGAGATGTAACAGCAAATTATTATTTTTGTTCAGTTTCCATGGTATCATTTTTTTCCACTTGATTGCAGCACGGTGTCTTCATAGCAGTTCCTCAGTAGTGGGTAGTGCTAGAGGTGATAAATCATCGTTTCGTTACCTCCTTTTGTCTTTGTTCCCCTTAAGTAGGAGTGGATAGACGGTGCCTGTAATGGAAGCTGATTTTTTCCTTGGTCTTTAGGCTTTGATGGTGTGTGTGTGTGTGTGCTGTTCTTTTGCTTATCACAGTAGTGGAGTTGGCAAGCCCTAAATATGACACGGGGGCCAGATTAGTAAACATGTGTGTATCTCCACAGGAATTCTTGATGTTGGAGGACATGTTGCTGATCCCTATTGCCAACAACAGCACTGTGCATTTTTAGGAAGCATAAAAGGGGAAATAGGCAAAACACACACTGTCACCATTCATCCAAATGGTCTCGCTGCTGTCCTGCTTGACCAGAAGAGCTTAAACAGCAATCCTGGAATAAGAAATAAGGAAGGTCTAGTTTTTAACAGTTAGAGCAGATGCACTTCTCCTTCCACTTCATTTTGCATCCCTTACAGAAGTTTCTATCAAAGCAAATGGGGTTTGCAATTGCTGCTCGTTGGGTTTAAGAGCAGCCTTCCACAGTATATCCTTATACGTCAGTGCAGTAAATTTTGTACAGGAAAATTATTAAAAGCCTTTACATTTGACTCCAACCTGTAGTTTTGCGTTTGCATTTTCTAGCATGTGTCTTTCACTGAGATGTTACACTGAAACACTTTGAACACACTTTGCAACAGCTCCCGGGTTTGTGCTGCCTTCAAAGATGCTTTTGTGATGCAGTTTTGCCCTTCTCTCTGGTGCAGTGAATGCTGGCAGAGAGGTTTCACAGCTGAAAGCTGGGAAACGGAGCTCAGGGAATTACAGTGCCTAGTTGTGGCAGAATGAATTGCTTCTCCACTGATAACAGCAGTGTTCCTGGCTGGGCAGCAAGCACTCGGAGTGGAAGAGCACAGAATTTATTCGCCTGCATCCACCCAGAGTGGCAAGACCCAAGTGTACATCATATAGGGCATTTATCATAAGGGGTAATGCCAGTTTCTTGAAACAAGTGAAAGGAGCAAATAAAAGCTGGGTGCTTTTGCTGCTTTAAGGCTGAGAGCTGGCTGCAGGATTTTTAGGCTGATCAGAACAGCTCTACTTCAGTGTATTTGAGCATCAGGCCAGCCTCTTGTGTTTTAAAGTGGCGCTGTCTCTTGCCCAGTTTCTCACAGATCCCAGAGTCCCTATAATGTCAGGGACATACAACGTTGTAATTTATCAGTGTCCCATGGTGGTACTTGGCAAACAGTTTCAGCAAATTTCCCCAAAAAACACAGGTGACAAAAGTTAGCTTCTTTGTTGGTTGGGGTTTTTTTTTAACTCCCTCGCAGGAAATTCTCAGATTCATCGTTTTGATTTGCTGTGGCAGCTGCAGTGCTACTTCCCCAAACGTCAGCTGTGAAAAAATGTCTTTATTGTTCTGTCTCCTCGCAAGCACATCCTTAATTCTCACCTCTCCCTGGAGAGCAAGGCTGTCCCAGCACTGCAGCCCAGAAATGTGTCACCGCAGCGTGGTGTCGTGAGGCTTCCACAGCACTGACTCAGTAATTGCAAGGGACTGCTCCTCCTGTCTGAAGTTTGGAGCGAGAGAGCTCATGGGACTGGAATGCGAAGCAGCGTGGGGTGCTTGCCACAGGACCCCCAAAATCCTGCCTTCTGCAGACACACCCACTGGGATATAAGTGCAGGTTATGGCAGCAGAGCTTAATGCAGGCTCAAACGTGACGTGTGGAGCAAAGGAATCCCTCCCAACGCTCATGGCATTTGTCTTTCCATGGGGGAGAACAGATAGCAAAGGATAGACAGTGAAACAGAGGCTGTCCCTCCCGTATGTCTGTGCTCAGCAGCTGGTACAATGGGTGTTGAATTCTAGGTGCTGTCCCAAGACAACTAATTTATTTAAGAATTACAGTGATTGTTTCAAAATGTCCTATTTTCAGGCTCATTTGTTCTCCCTTCCCTGCTCAAATTGTCTTTTCCCCTCTGTCTGATTTATCAGAACTTGTACTCACAGACCCCAGGAATAGGTGCGGGTAAAGAAATAAACAAAGAACATATTTCAGATTATCCAGGATGTTTTCTGTGCTTTGGGAAAATAAACTTCATTGTCATCACTTATGTCCTCACAAGTACTCACAACAAAAGGGTTTCTAAGAGACAGACAAAATTCAAAAATGATTGGAAGGGAGCCATCTTCAGTCATCAGACTATCACAAGCAGCACATAAACCACATCCTCGGAAGCTGTGAACACCCGAAACTGGTGTTTTGTTTCTGTTATCGTAGCAACGGCAAGCCTGAACAGCAGGATGTGTGCTCACAATGCACGCTCGTTATTTCTCATGGTGACTGTAACAAACTGCTCGCTGTGAATAACCTTTCACCTCGTCAAAACCTGATTGTTCTGATAAAAAAAAGCCAAGTAGTAAAAAAAAAAAAGTATATGTATGTACAGATAGGCGCCTCACAGAACAGTTCAATTATTATTCTATTCATTATCATAATTTCAGGGTTTCCATAGCATTTAAAAATAGAAATGAGAACAAGTCTCTCTCTCTCTCATGTCCCTTCCCAGCCCATAGGTTAAATAGCTTGAGTCATCTATAGGGTGTGTGCATGGCCAGGGGAGCGGTGCCTTTGTACAGAAAGAAATTGCTGAGGACGAGAGGATGGAAAAACTGAGCAGGCAGCTGCCTGTGATAAGTCAGAGTTGAACTTTGCAGCTCACGTTCCACGTGGGTGCAACCCATACCAGCCCTGGGTGCAACAGCAGGAACTGCTGTCCCTCCACAGCAAATCCTTGCTGATACTCGCTCCATAAAACAGCAGAACTTAGTAACAGCTCAAAAAGTTTGGGGTTTTTCTTTATTTTTTTGAACGTGGGAAATTTTCTCCAGGGAAATGAAACCTCTTCCCTAGTTATGCCATCTTTTGTTGAAGGTCTGCACATCTTCTACAGCCTCGTTTCTTGCTTTTCTTCACACTTGCTGGGGGCATAGCTGAGAAACCTCAGCGTGGCTAGAACTGCCCACACTGAGATTCCAGGGTCTTGCACATTTGCTGGAGAAAGAAAAGTAAAAGCAATATACATTAAATCCCAAGAGACAAATTTCTTGATTTCATAGAGAGAACAATAATGGAGGAGGAGCATTGTGGAGATTATGGAGTGAGGAGTGGATGCTCTCTCATGTACACCAGTTGTGATACAGATCTGCAAGCCTTGGAAAGAAGTCCTGACTTACTCATGCGAGGAACATCCACAAACCTGGAGCTGTTACTGCGGCAAAGATGTCGTGGGTTTGTCTTCTCTCCAGAGGCAGACACATGAGCAGAGAAAGGAGAGAGCCGGGAGATTTACCAGGAGTTTAGGGAACGTTTTAATCACAACTATTCCTGTTCATGATCTATTTTTTATTATTATTTTTAAAAATATTGTGGTGCCTCGGAATAATTTGGACTTTAGGAATGAGCTAAAGCCAGGTCTTTGGTGTGCAAAGACTGTGATGGAAAAAGAAGAGGGATGGAGGAGATGTCAGCAGGGCTCCTTGCTGACAGCACATGGAGAAGGCACAACACACCACGCAAGAGGAGAAAGCCGTAAAAAGCACAAGCCCAGAGATGGGAATGGGAACTTGGAGCGGTGGAAGGGAGGATTAAAAGGCAGCAGGAGAGTATCCCGATCAAATCGACTGCTGAAAAAAGTGCCTCGGCAGGGACAGGTTTGTCTCTGCAGATTAGTACGAACTGGGAAGGAGACAGCACGAGGAGCAACGTGGTGTCAGTTTAAAACCCTAACAACGGGAGGAGAAAGAATCCTAGGTGGGACTATGAGCCTGAGATGAACTCTATTAGCATTTTTAAAAATATGAATAATCTAGTTTTTTTAAATTTTTACTGCATTTGGGGAAAGGAAGGGGTTGTGCAGTTCTTAGTGTTTTTTCTTTTGTTGTTGTTGTTATGATACTGACCAGTTACAGCAGCATTATCTCAGCTGAGTGAGATATCACATTAAGAAGGGAGCAGTGAACTTGAGTGCACTTACAGGGACATGTAGTAATTAATCAAAGAGTGACACAGCTGGTCAGAAATATTTTCTTTTTTTTTTTTTTTGTAAAATACCTGACTAGCATTCCAGGCCTCTACATTTTAGAAAGAAATAAAATGTAGATAACTGTTAAAAAAACCCCACACCAGACAACCCCTACAAAAAACACACCAAAAAAATTTCTCTGTAGAACTTCATCATTATCTGTAAATGTAATGATTTAAAAGACCCAAAGTTTTCTGGTATTAAAACCCCCTTAAATTTCAAAATACATAATTTTTTTTTCAAATGCCTTTAGATAAGACAACAAGCTTCTTAACCTAGATGAAATTCAGCAAGAAACAAGAGGACATGTAATATTACTAAAAATTGAAGGTTAATTGTTATTGCCAGCTTCCCATCCGCCAGCACTCATTCACTGGAAATTCCTTAAAGGAAAGCAGGGGTGAGCCACCTGCACAAGCCAGCAAAGGAAGGAAGATTCCCAGAACAGCAATGCAGGATTTTCACCTCTAATTGTGTCCCATATTTCTGGGTATAGATCAGAGTTAAAATGAAATTTGATATCAAGCTCTACCTGGGGCATTTTTGCTTCTCCATGCTCTGAGACATTATCTGTGATAAATAAAACAGCACCACTATGAGGAGCAGGGTATTTGTGAAGTTGGGCACCAACAAGTAGGGATTAACCAGCGCACTGGAAATAATGAACCTTGACAGATCTAGGGTTAAATACTTTAAAATTAGATCCTGCTGAAAGCCGAATCTTGTCGCTTAGCAACGGCCGCACGGGATGCTGCTGTCACTCAGAGGATGCTTCCCTGGGGAGTTCACATCACGCTCACAGAAAATGGGCTGTGATTGGGGCAGGGTGACATCATATGTTAAGGTAGCAGCCAACACGATTGCACTCGAGTTAATACTCAGAGATTTAAGGAAACATCTTCTCTTTTGGAATGGCTCAGCTCTGCCCACACCTCACCTGACCCAGGGAAGAGCCTGCGCAGAGCCTGCGCAGAACAGCGGGACGTGTCGGCCAGCACATCACAGCCAAACTCAACAGGTGGAGTTTTCATCTTTTAAATTACTCAGAGCCAAAAGAAAAGCAAAATGCCTGCTATTTGTGGAGGCCTGACTGTATTCAGAGCATGGAAACCTCCACCAGCAGTTCAGAACACGCACAAAGCCAGTGAGAGAGAATAAAATGTACCCTTACTGAAAATAACCAAAAATTCAGTTCACTGAGCTAATTTTAGCACTTACAACAACTGCAAACCTACTGGATTTTAGTAAGGAACCAAGATACCAAGTTAATTAAATTAAAAAAAAAGCCTGTGAGACACAAAATCTTGTTTTTCAAAGCGATGCTGTGTTAAGGTTGGTACAGGCACCTACAGAGATTTTTCTGAACACCTGCCTGGCAACTCTAAAGCACATCAGAGCATCTGAGGTTGGTCTGATAGGAACCAATCTGCATTTCCAAGTATGAAAATACCCAGATTCTTAACTGCTATCAGCACCTCTGGAATGGACACAGAAATTGGGTATTCATTCCAACCTAGTACACTGCCCATTAGGGCCTGGAGAGTCAAGATACCAAGAAAATTGAGATTATGGAAATCAAGCATAAAAGCAACACTCAAGTAGACATACCTAACTTTAGGGAACTGGATGTCTTTCTCTGAACATTGAAAGAGCACAGACAAGTCCTTCTTCCTTTATTTTAGGCAGGCTGTGCCTAAAAGTTGCTCCTGGTGAGCAGGAAAGTCACCAAGAAGGATCACAGAGATCATGACAGATCTCATCAAATCAACTTCCAGGTCACGAACTACCAAATTTCCTGCTGACTGGGGCCTCAGCACTTGGCAGTGATGGAGGAGAACAAAGATAGGGACATACTAGTTGATAACAGGATTAGTCAACTGCATGTGACCAGGTGAAGGCCATGCAGGCAGGAGTGCTGCAAAGGCAGGGAAATATTTAGGCCAAGTTTCAAAGAAAAGCGCTCTCGAAGAGTGGTTTTAACTCTTCTCACGCACATGCCAGCAGGCTGACTTCAGTCTGGAACCGAGGTACAGAAAAGTAGTTAAGAGGAATGAAGATCATGTCTTCCAAACGGAAAACAAATAATTCTGGTTTGTTTAACAAGTCAAGAGTCTAAGGAGGGAAATGATTGCTTTTGTACTGATGCAATAGGAAAATAAACACGCCGCTGTTTAACGAAGAGCTGTTCAAACGAACCCTGGCAGAGGGTAGGTAGTAATTTTGTGTCAGCTCTAAGGAGTTTACAGCGCTAAGAGCAGGCAGCTTTCAGGGGAGCCTTCTGGAGGAAAGGGGAGAAAAAAAACCCCAACCAATTTGAAGACTGAAAATTCAAGCAGAGGTGATACTGCTTCACCTTCCCAGATGCGGGAACAACCCTCATGGGTAAAAACAGGGAAGATTTTTATGGCTAAATACGCTGGGAAAGTTCACAGTAACAGCACTGCTGGACTACTATGTGATTATCTCTAAGATACATGTATTCACTCAGACTACTCAAAATAAGAACGCATACAGGTACCTGTAACCTCAAAACCTGTGAAAGAATAGCCATACTCTGTGTCACATTTAGACAACCATTTTTTTCCAAATAAATCTAATCTATTAGGTATTTCTTCAACAACTGTCCTTAAAATACAGCTGGTGTGAGTGCATAATTGCTTCAGTTAATGCTTTATTTTGAGAGTTGTGGCTCCATACAGAGGATAATTTCCAGCAAAGCCATAACAGAGGAAAACACTCCTGGGAAATCTAACAATGAACTCAAGGTTCTCAGCATAATATAGTGAATAACAATTAGAAAGGTATCATTAACATATGATACATGGCTGTGATTTTGTCCAAACTAATTAGAACAGTTGTTCTCTTACTAGTCTATTAAGATGAACACTAAATCAAATATATTAATAGTGCACATATATTCTGCTATGTGGGATTTAAATTTTGTTAGATACAGCAAGGAGTCTTCATTAACATCTATTGTTATCACTTCAAGTACTGAGAAAGTTGTTATTGTCATCAGATCCTAGAGAGCAAGCTTAACTCAGCGATACCAGTGGGTTAAACAAATAAAAACACAAGAGATGGAGCAATGTCTGCTTTTCATAGAGATAAACATCACGTCACATCTTGTTTTCCTCCTCTTGTGGTTCTGCCTCTCGGGCACTGGAAGGGCACACGTCACGTGTGTGCATTTGAGAGAAAAGCTGGCCCAGGAGCAGCGAGCTGAGGTATAAAATGGCATGGGGAATATTATTCCTGCTAGTAAGAGGGGTTATTCCCACCTGTGTGCTTTCCATAAGGCCTTCTGTATAAAGAACCAACAGACATCATAAATCATGATCTAGAGAAAGTAAACACTGAAAAAAACCCCAAACAAGACCTATGCTGCTTTATCCAGGGACTCATTTTTTAAATTACCTGTCCTGTAATAGGCTGTTGATCTTTGAGTCTCACCCAAGCAACCTGGCCACAGCAATACAGGCACAGAACAGCAAATAATCACAGATGTTTCATCAGCAAGAGATTCAAGTTATTTCTGTTTAAACAAGTGCTTTGCACAGGAGGGCAGAAGGTGTGCAGTGGTGTTTCAGCAACTTCCAGGATGTCAAAACATTCCTTAGATTCCAGGTTAAAGGGTGAAATCTTGGCCTTAATAAGATGCTCTTCAAACATTAGGGGCCAGCTATGGATGAATGTGACCATAAGCAAATCCAGCTATGGACTGACAGGTATTTCACCAATGACATCCACATGCACGCAAACATCTTAACCAACCCACAACAAATCACACATTAGGCTTTTTAAACTAGTCCAGTCTCGTGGAAGAAGTTTAAATGGGAAAGTGGAATATTCATCACCATCTGAGACCAGAGCCATGGTCTGCAGACAAAGAGAGAACACAGCGCTTTCTGTTTGCAATGCTGTTTATTTTAGAAAAGCCCCTTTGATCATCTGAATGAAAAATGTGGGCAGAAAAGTCACAAATGTTATAAAACAAAGTTTATTCTGCAATATTTTGTCATAATGAATTGCATCTCTTTGGTAAAAATAAAATTTATAAACATTTTAATTAACAGAGATTAGCATACAAAAAACTAAACTTTTGTAAATCGTCTTTAAAACAGGTAAAGGGCTAAACCAGAGGAAAAAGGGCTAGAATTGGTCACCTACTGGCAAAATTATTCTAAACAAATCCAAGGACATTGCTTATGCTACATTAGAAACAAGCTAACGGGAATGGTTTAAAAACAACTCTGGTTCATTTGATCAGAAAGCATTCTTACAATTCACTTTTAAATAAATAATAGTTACAATGAATTGGCAATTATAAAATGTTTTATATCACTATATGGCAGTAACATAATACTTTTAATTATGCACTTTTTAGTTTGAAGAAATGTACATTTATAAAACAGACTTGATAATGGCACTGGCAGTTAGGTGTGAAGAATGTGCTTTAAGATAAAATAGCAGGTGCAACATTTAAAATAGTCTACCTTTTCTTTTCAATAAATATTTTGACCACACCATTATTAACGTGTATGAGTATACTTTGCTTTAATTAAAGCTTGTACTTTTCAGACTGATGAAAAGTTGCAAACCACACAACTTCCATTTTACAGTTGGATTTAAAAACATTCGATGTGACTTCTGTGGATCAGTAATTTAGGACTGGAATCTGAAAAGCCAATATAGGTTGGTACAGTAATCACATCAGATTTACCCTGAACAGAGCAACCTCCTGTGAACACAGGTCTCATACACTTCTTCACTGCATTTCAAGAACTGAATGTGGTTCATTAATACTTTTCTTGCCAAAATGTATCCAAGTCAGCCATTGGCATCAACATTTTACATATGTCACTAAAAAAACCCAAAGCCCAACAATCAAAATAACTTTTAATTATACTCCATTTATACTATATACACCAGGGTCTCTAACTGAGGTGGCAAACAAACCCGAACCCAAGAGATATGTAAGAGAAAGGAAGGGCAGCTCTTCTCCCACTGCCAAGAGAGGTGCTCCACAACTGAGCTGCCGGCCTTTGCTGCCAAACGTGCAGGCAGAGGCCTGGGACAACACGGTGGGACAGGGCAGGGGCACAGCTCATCTGCCTCCCCTTTGGAAGCAGAGAGGGAAGACAGCAAAGCAGGAAGAGCAGGAAGAGCACGGCCCCGCCACACTGCTCTGCGTCCCAGGGAAAGGCTGCCACCGCTCCCCCCTTCCACGATTCCAGTTCTCCCAGGCTGACAGCTGTAAGGATGGATGGGATGCAGCTTTCGCTGCTAACTGCTGGTTAGTAACTGGTTTTCACTGGGCATTGTACATGGTGATTAAATGCAGTTAGCATCCCAGTCCTTCAGATATGCTGAAGTCATTGTCACCAGCTTCGGGGTTAACAGCAGCACAGCCACGCTCCCAGTAAGTATTAAACTCCTCAAGTTTTATCTGAGGCAAAAAGTAACTTAGAACCAAATCCAACCATGGAGCCAACTATGACCACAGCTTCCAGAATACCTGGACCTTGATCCAGCTTTCACTGGGAGCTACAGAAAGCTGCAATCACTTCAGCAGGAGCCAGGCAGCACCCCTCTTCAACAGTGTGGAAGTGACATCATGGCACCGAGCAAAACCTCAGGCTGCTCACAGTATTTCCGTGTGCCCGAATCCTCCTTTTCACATGGACACAAGCTCTGCCCTTCACAGCTTTCCATGAGAGTTCAAAAGCAACCCATGAGCAAGAAGCAGTTCCACCAAGCATTCACATCTTCACCTCCTGAAATCCTAAGAACCACTGTGTTGGTACTTAATTTTCCTTTAAACAGCAAGTTTTACCCCTACTACCCATCAGTAACACATCCGGTATCAGATCTAATTGGCTAATGCAGCACTTGTGATAGCCAGAAGACACACACATGTCTGCACACACGTTGCCCTGTTACAGGTGTAGGCTAACAGGTGCTCACACCAACAGGAATGAAGCAGAGTATTTTCCTTCCCTTTCAAGAAATAAAACAAATCGTTCTTAAAACTGAATTTGAAAAAGAAAAGAAAAAAAAAGAAAAAAACCCCAAAAAACCCCAAAAACAACCCCAACTTTTTTTTCTCTCCTAGTGTTTGTGCTTTTAATTCCAAAACACAAAGAACCTCGACTATTTCAGGCTTGATCCAACAGCCATTGAGTCAGCGGGAGCACCACCGTTGTCTTCAAGAGGCACTGGAATGGGCCCTCAGAGCAACAGACCTTCAGCAGCATGGCTGTGCTTGCACTGGAAGTAGACAGTTTAGGACAGGATTTGTGAAGAGGCTGACAAATAAGAAAAAAAAAAAAAGAAAGAAAAAAAAGAAAAAGGGGCAAAACCCCCCACACTAGTCTAAGAAAGGCATTCAAATAGCCAGGAAAATACTCCCTTAGGGAAAGGTTAACTTTTGGCTGAATCCAGCACTGTTTTCAACAGTGGACACTGGTTTCCTACGTGGCTCTGCTCCTAATTTTCACCCAGCTTGCCCAACACCTGGTGGAAGCAGTAGCTTCACGTTGGTGAGAACATTTATGGCACATCATGCTACCTTTCAGCAACAGGAAAGATGACCTTGGATAGCTGTATACAATTCTGCAACATACTTAAGGCATCCTTGTATGTACAGTACAGTTAAAACCCACTCCAACAGAACTGCTTACCCATTTTTGAACAGAAAATTTCAAAAAAAAAAAAAGGCATCATCTACAGGAAGATGTAAGCAATCACCACTGATTTTAAAAGAAAAATAGGGATAAAGTTCAACATACCACAAAACATTTTTTGGCTGAAGGATGTCTAGAACTATAAAGAGATTCTCTTATTGCAAAATGAATTTGAATCCTTTACATGGAAGTCAGAGCCCTTAGACAGAACAAAATTCACCTCTGCAGATGGGGCCAGCAGAGATGTAAATATGATCCACAGTGTACATCTGAACAGACATATCTCTGAAAAAAAATAAAGTCAACTATTGAAAAGAAAAAAAAATTAAAAAGTGATCATTAAGAAGTATGCTTTCAGGTTTTCACAAGTCATGCATATCTTCTAATTTGAGAAGATTAAATATTTTCTTTTTAGGTGGTGATTTAAAAATAAATGGCTAAATTATAGTTTGCGCCAAAAATAAAAAAAAAAGCAGTGAGTCCTCTTATGGCTTTGATCTCCCTTGTGAAGGGCAAAAGTAGAAGAGTATTGCCACAATTAAAAAAAATATATGTATATATTCAACACTGACAAACATATTATTTTTTCCTTTGCTTGTGACAGTGGGTCTTTGCAGTATTTATTAAGGAATTCAAGCACGTTTGGATGCCAGCAAGGTGGAGCAGAGACCCTGCCGCTTCCTTCAGCTCCTCATCAATTTCCTGACACAGCTCCTCGAGTACTTTCTTGCTGGGCTGGCTCTCCTTAGAGGTATCCACACAAGGCTGGGATGCATAGCCACTGTCTCCGAGAGGATCGTCTTCATAGTCCCCGTCCGTGTCCACCTCGCTGTGAAAGCCCTCGCTGCCGTCGCTGCCGTCGTGGCTGCTCTTGGAAATGAACTCGTACACCTCGTCCAGGGAGGACAGGGAGGACACGCTGGAGCGGGAGGCGCAGCGCTGGGAGCCCATGCTGCTGGCGCTGTAGTTGTGATCCTCGCTCGGATCGATGTTGGTGGCCGCGGAATCGTTCTCCTGCAGACTTATGGAGCTGGGAGGATTGAATGCGCTGCCGTAGCTCCTCTTCTTGGGCGTCTTCAGAGGCTGAGGTTTCTCACCTGTGAAAAACAAGACGTGTCAGTAGGCAAATACCACAGTGAGATCACCTGCACCACAAGCACACTGTGGCTGGCTGGCTGCAAGGAGAGCCGAATGCCAGCATTTAAAGTCACAATGGGCCCGTTTACTGCCATCCACAGAGGACAACAGTCACCACCTGATCTCAGCTAAGAGCTAGACGAACAGAGAAGTAGCCAAGAAACTCCTCTTACCATCTAGCACAGAGAGGGCAGGGAGAGAACTTTGCAGAAAAAAAATAAAAATTAACTGGGAAAAGAAAAAGAAGGCTGCTTCTTATAAAACTCTAGCAATGCTAGCTGAAAGAATAATTAAACCAGAACTACTTCTTGACTGCTCTTACTGTTTGGAAACTAGACCATACTTGTTTCCTGAAGTTTTATAGATAAAGTATTTAGCTACTGAGTAGAGAAGAAAAATGAGTAAAATGGCTTATGCTTACAGTCCAGCATCCCTTGTTGAATGGAAGTATTTAACAGCATCATTGCAGTAGCAGCATCAATATCAGATTCTGTGAAGCAGAAGCAGCAAAATGTTAGAAGTCAGGTAGGCCTGACAAGATGAGGTCTCTAAAATATACAAAGAATTTATAGAGATATATATATTTGCCTGTACTGGCCTACAAAAAAGAGCAGGGGTGAGGGGAATGTACAAACTCAGACAAAGCATGACCCTTGTACAGCTCAATACCGATCCAGATCAGTCTCATACCTTAACCATGACATTCAAAGGCTGAATTCTCACGTTGCACTCACCGAAGCCAAGAATCAGTGACACAATTAGACGTTCATGTGACAATGCTGTTGCTATACTTAACAAGTGCCTTTTGTTTGTACCAGTTGGGAGAGAAAGATTAGACACATGGCACAGCAAAGCACCTCAGCAGCTCCATGCCCCAGCTGTGTGAATGTGCAAGGCTGGGAGCAGCTGTGCCCATTAACGCGGCACTAATTCAGCTCACCTCCCTCCTCCAGCAGAATCTTCCACACTAGTAAGTCAAACGGAAGAAATTGAGACTACGAGGGGGGAAAGGGCACTGAACTGCTCAATCGAGAAAGCAGGGGATCTAAATAATAAATAGGCATGTAGAAAAGGTTGAGGTGAAACTGTGGCACTGTCAGCTGCAGCGAGAAGCACTGCTGCAAAATGCCATCCTTTGCACAGTAGATTGCTTACATTTCTGAAAGGCACCTTGAGGATAACAGGGCAGAGTGACATTTCTAACCAGAACCAGGTGAAAGGGGAAAGAAACAAGCACGCCTTTCCCACTCATTTCAGGACATGCTCCTGCCCTTTAAAGAAGAGGAAGTCCAAGGTCTTCCTTGGCTCACTTCAGTAATGGATGATGAATACTTCTTATACAGGACAGAAATATGTATGGTGGACTAACCAGGCAAAACAGGAGCAAAGAGACAGTGAGCTCTCACAGGAGCCTGGGTGTCTGAGAGCAAAACATCACATCTGAGGTGTAGGTAGGTATGTACGTATGTATGAGCAGCGAGTGGAGAACAGGGCTGGAAGACAACGTGCTGCAAGGGAGCAGCAGCAAGCAGAACAGGCTCTCAGTTCTGCTGAACTGGAACTGTGGGGGGAACTGTTAAAGTAAAACATCAGCAATGTCATTTTTGATGGCATTTCTTTTCTTCCCCACATTACAGGTATTAACTGTATTACTGAATTTAAGGGGAGGGTAGTATTGGGAGGGGGACTGCAGAGTTGTCAGCATGGCTTCCTTATCTTGATAATTCTCCCTAACTTCATCCCTGGTCAAGGAGAAATTTGAAGAATATGACACCTTGGGAATGTTGTACCAACACGGGAAGTGGACTGAGGTGCTGTTTCCAACACAAGTTATAGAACATACACATTTCCCCCCCTTGTTTTCCATGTCTTTCATTTTAAATCCAGCATACTTTAGGGTCTACCCCACTGTACTTATGCAATTTTTTTTTCTCCTTCTGCTTTGGCTTTCTTTGGCAGAAACAGAGCCCCTGAATTCATAGGTTATATTCACCCAACTGACAAAAAGAAGTAGAAAAATAAAGCATGAAGAATTACTTTGCTCCACTAGTGTAATCAGAAAGTGAAATATTCCCATTCCTTGCTTGCTATCCCAGACATTTTATTTTATCATCTGATGTTGGTATATAAGCACCACCTTGTTAAAATGACAAGCAATCGGAGGCATTAATGCAATGCAGGATTACTACCCACAAAGAGTAGTTCTGTACCTTAATACTCCCAAAGAAAGAGGAGAGGCACTTCTGCAGTGGCTTCTTAGCAGTGCTCTGTGTCACTGATAATGTGCTTCAGCTTCATTTGTGATTGCTCTTCTCAACAGAGCAGTATATCCCAAATTTACGCTCCTCCAGCAGAATGGCTGAGGAAGCACCTTATTACAAGGAATTCTGTTCATCTGCACAAGAGCTGCCCTATGGAATCCCAGGAACATGAATGGCTTGCCTCTAATGCCAGAGAAATGCTAAACAGGCTCCCCTACACGTAGAAACTAAACTATACCAGATACTGTCATTATTTTGGCACCTCTGGTGTAGCTAATTGGAAGAGGCAGCATTAAACTGGCAACCTCCAAACCTGTCACACCAGCAAAACCATCAGGAGGAGAGGGATTCTTGTGTTCTCCAACAAGGCCTGAGAACCCCAGATCCAGCAGCCCTGCAGCAGCCAGCCAGCCAAGGATATTTCCTTGCCACCCAGATGCCACCACAGAACCTCCATCTGGGTGCATGGTGATCATCACCTGTGGCCCAGGCAGCTGCTTGGTCTCTACAGAGCCTTGGCTTTGCTGCCTAACCAAAGCTGCTGGTTTGTGGCCGAAAACTAAAAGCAACCTTCTCACCTCTAAGCCTACTGAGCCAGCAAAACCAGGGAGCTGGGTGTCTGCTCAGGTCCCACTTGGGCAGTGCCTTTCACTATCCTGCTGAAAGAGCTTTAGCAACACTCCTCTGCAACACATTTTGTTAGATTCAACCCTTTAAAAATTGAGTACTGTTCACTTCTCAGTGCCTAGAAACCAAAACTATTATTACTTTTGTCTAGGACAAGCTTAATTAAGCTTATTAGCAAGGTGCAAGAACTGTGCTCAGCTGGCTCCTTCGAAAGAAATGCTGCAACCCCCAGCACACTTCCTAGCTTCCTCTTGGTGCCACAAGTTTTACACACTAACATTTGCTACCTTTGGTTCTCAGTTCTTGGTCTCCAATAAAACTGATAAAGAGATGTGCAGCTTTCAGATTAATTTTCTAAAGAACTATTCATTAAGTAGGTCATACTTAGGAGTGATGCATGTGCTGAATATTTTGCTGTCAGAACTAGGTGGCCCCGATTACACCTTGGAATTCACCTTGCAGATTTAAAACTAATACATGAGTAGCTAATATAATACACACGCATTGCACTGCATCTGGGTTGTTTTGTCATCTAGGAGACCCTTCAGAGCAGGGACAGAGACAACATCAGCTGGGCTGCAGTCCATGCTTGTGACCAAAACCAGGGGAGGAGAGTGAAAGAAAATTCCAAGTTTACCTTTGAGAGATCGGCCATGATTCTGCTGAAGAACTGAAGTCAGGTAGTGAGGGGACGACGACCTACTGAAGAAAAAATTCAACAGCTCAAAGCCAAGCCCTGATTAGGCAAATGATTTGTACAAAGCACAGTAAACACAATATTATGATCACAGAAGGGTAAAAACAAAACCAACCCTATTCACCACAGGAAGGCAAGCAGTTTCTGCTGTCCGCAGTAGATGGCTCGACACTGGTTCATAGTTTGTGTAGCACTATTTAAGCCATCACCAGTATTTGGAAAACACCTCCAAACACACACACACTAAGTAAAAATCTGATAGGCAAGAGTCACTGACTTCTACAGATTTTCTATACCTGCCAAAAGGCTGGATTTTAAACAAAGATATGTATTTTTTTGGACATAAAACCTACATGTGAACAAAACATTAGCTCATACGGGGATGCTCAGAGGACAGGTAAGCACCAGTTGTGTTCATTTTCTTTTCCAAACAGTGGTGGCCAATTAACAAAAACAAAAAGTAATAGGCAAAAACCTGTGGAAAGGCAAAAAAAAAAAAAAAACCTCAAACCAAACCAAGATACCTGCTGATTTTAAAGTTATCTGAAGCTCGACTGTTTTGGTGATGCTATCCAGGGTGGTTTTTCATAATCAGACCATCTTTGCACCTGACAAAGTACCCCTAAATCCCTCACAAAATAAAGGGCAAGTTAAAGCTTTCACATGTTTTTGTTTTCTGCTACACACCCAGCCCGAATTATTCAGTTTATTATAAATATATTAGTGAGCAGTTAGAAGTAACTACAACGAAAGTAGTACACACTATTAAAATTGCATGAAATGTAGCAATGTGCATCTTTTATAAGTGCTGCTGGAAGAATCTGAAGGGTGATGACAGAATTTTCAAGCCCAACCTGCAAGAGAAACCTCAGCTGAATGGGAAAAATGTGCAAAACTAGGGTTCACTGTCTGGTACCTTTCCTTGTAGCAGCCATGGAGCACAAAGGGAACAGCTCCAAAAATGGGTGGGGGAAAAAAAATGAAAAACAAAAGGAAAGCAATGGTCCAAAATGGCTGACTTTGCAGCCCCCAGATCTGTTGTACAAAGAGATGCTAAACATCTTCATCCTTTTGTCTAAGCTCAGACCCTTCAAAAATCATGTCCACACAGAGCTCCCCCAGAGCAAATTAATGCCTGGTATTAAGACAAGCCATGCATAAGGTATCTGCAAGATGAGGACTGTGGCTGTCCCCAGGGCTGTAATTCGTGTAGCACTAGAACCAGAATGCAGCCAGGGGCTTCACAACGACTTGTTGAACAAGCTGTGCAGAAATAGAATGCATCAGGGATGCCAATCATCTATGATAATACAAATTTCAGTGTCACTAGACACAGATTACAGTTTTGGAAAGCTTCTGCTCAAAGTAACAGCTTAAATTTTATTTTAAATTCTCTCTGAATGATAGGCATACTCCCCACAAACACACTGTAAAATAATCATGAACACCAGTCTTCCCACAGGAAAATTCAGAGACTGTTGGAGCTGAATTCTAGGATCACTCTGTGGATAAATTTGGACACTACTTCCAGCCTCTCTCCAGCTGTACCTCTGGGCTTCCTCTCTCTGCAACAAGGCAGATCCTTGGGGGCCCTTCCCCAAAATCAGGCCAGAATTTAAATCAAATCCAAGCATGGAAAGGGAAAAAAACTAAATCTGTTTTTCTGTGTGTGATGGAAAGTCACATAAATGTTTTTTATTGTTGAAGGAAAATAAACCAGCTTTCATTAGGGAGCAGTTTGGTATCTTAATATGTTGTTTCTTATTTTCTTGTACTCATAAATACAAGCACTGCAAAACCCTTCCCGTGTTGAAGTCAGTGGGAATTTTGCCATGTGGCTTCATTAGATCCAGGATTTCCTTGTAATTGTTGGCAAGTGTGACTAGTCCTTCAGTAAAGGAAAAAAAAAAAAGTTACCAAAAACAACAGCTTCAAATTAAAGTCCTGACCCTCCAAGTACTTAAGCATGCAGATGAAATGCCTCCTTCCTCACACCTAATTTTGGTATGTTGCATTTATCCAAGCTAAGTAAACCACACTTTAACACAACTTCAGCTGGGCTGATGTTGGAGACCCTGGAGATTTTAAAAGCTTAACTGGTCAAGACTCTGAACACACTGCCCTAGGCTGTCTGTCTCAATCCTCTGCACCTCTGGTAGGACACGCAACGTCCAGAGGTCCCTTCCCAATCTGTATTATTCTCTACATTTTAAAGTCTGGCTGTACTATCACAGACAGAGTATTAAAGCTTTCAAGGACCAAATCTTCACCTGAGTTGTACCCAAATCAGAAGTCCATACCCTTACACAGAGACATTAAAGTCTGTAAAAGCATTATCCTCTAAAACCCAATTACAGTCATTTCAATAATCTTTATTCCCATAAACCCTAAGCAATACCACAAGTCATCTCATACTTTCCAATCTGACTATTTCTTAATACTTAAATGTTTCAGGGTTATTTTAGTAATGCTCCCAATTCCAACAGAAAGCTGGAAAACAGGATACTTCTCCCCGGCTTGTTCCATCCCAGGATGGCCCTGGGTTGGAGAGAGACCAGAGACAGCTGGTTGTATCTTGTGTGTTACAAACCCCACTGGACAAGCCCATGCCACACAGAAGTCTTCAGCCCCTAAGGCTTGCACAGGGGTGCCAGCTCCCAGGGTTGCTGTCCTGTTGGACCCTGAGAAATGTCTGCTCAGTGTTATCAGTCCTACATCCTGCTCCAGGAATCCCAGTTCCTCCTGTTTGTTAAGGAAACTGCTTGCAGTAAGGTTAAGGCATAGGGCAATGTACAGACACCTTAATTACCTCTTATCTCACCCAAATTCTTTCCTGAACTAGACAAACCAGCCACATGCCTTCCTCAGAACTGAGCTCACCCAACGTGCTCCTCTGCTTTCTGTCCTCCTGCCTCCACAGGCTGACCCAGCTGCTGCTCCTCTTCCTCTACTCAGGACACATGAGTTTGACTTCAAATTCTCCTAAATCTATGGCCTAATCTTAAACTGTGTTGGTAAGGAAGTCCTGGTTTCAGAAGTCTTGCATGCCCCACCTCAGACAATGTTTATAGCAAAGGCTGTCTTTTCCATCCCTGCTGCAAAATGCTTTTAAACAGCCTCAGAGAAAAACAACCCTCTCAGAGCAGCCTCTCTCAGCACTTCAGACTGTGGAAAAGTCAATCGTTTTCAGTAACAGCACAGAACACATATATCTTATATCCAGACAAGTGACTTGGAGGAGAAGACACCCACTTCCTCCAAAGAGCAGCACCAGGCACCATCCTAGAACAGTCCTGATGGACTGTGCTTGGAAGAGGATTTTGCTCCAGTTCCCAGGACTGCCTGCCCCTCTTGGAGAAACTGGGCTCTCTGGAAAGCAACCAGCACACCCCTGACCTTCTTCTTTCAAACTCTGCCACAGTTAATAAGACACTTGGACACACCCCAGATGTGCTCTTTGAGAAGCCTGAGCTCATAGCATCTCCCCACCTCATCCAGCTGGTCTCACCTAAGGCCCACTCCAATTCTGCTCACGGGTGGCAGCAGATAACAGCACTTCAACATGCTCTGCTACCTGGAGCAACACAAACACATGTCCTGCTCGGATGAGAACATTCACCTACCTGGGTGGCGACGCCGGTGGAGTATAAAATGCAAGTGCAGAGGAAAAAGGCTGTTTTTTCAGTGCTTGGACAAGATTAGGTTTATATTTTGGGTCAACACACCACAACGACCCTTTTCCATTCACCTGCAACAGAGAAACACAGCAAATTAGAAATTCCAGGACCAGGCTGGTACAGTCCTTTCTAATTTAATACCCCCAAGCTGCAGCACGGTGCAATGACTGCACGCAGGCATGCACCACTGTACAGCTGATGCACAACATCCACAGGCAGTTCCATCATGGATGGTCCCAAAACTGAGAAAATGGTCCTGAGACCCTCATTATACACTATGGAAGCACTCATCTTGCACGCTGGGATAGCATCTTCAAAGCCCCTTCTGTAAAGCCTCATTCCCATTTGTCACCCAAATGCTGTAAACTTTATTTTAACACTCAGGAAACACAGCTGTGAGTTTAAGGATCTGTCCAGGCACCAGCAAACTGATGAGGAATCTTTTCTTTAACAGGTTTCTAGGTAAGAAACCAAAGCACCTTCCCCTTGGCTTAGATATAGACACGTACTCATTTAACTTTACGCCACCCTGGAAAAGGATCCTGCTCAATGCCCAGCCACAAAATGGATTATTCCCACTTTTTCAAAATCTGAAAACATAATTAATGTATTTTTGATGCACCTAACAATGTAAGCACCCCTTTGCTAGTCATTCTTGATATTAAATTTGGTATATTGAAACTTAAGGAAGATAAAGCACCTCTTGCTTGTCTCAAAGGTTTCTTCACAAATTTACTAAATAAAGAATCTATTTTTTGAGCCTGCTAGTTCTTGCAACTTAAAGAAGAAAATTAAATAGGAAAATAAAAAACAATTCTTTAATCACTGACCTGACAGATCAGCTAAAAGCTCTGCACGTAGCAGCACCAGATTTTTCGGGGAAAACAGATGCTACAGAAATGGAAATGTACATGGCTGGAGGATGGGGCAGCTGTACACCTGAACAGTAAGATCCTTCTAAAGGATTTTTGGGGGCTAAATATCAGAGCAGAAGCCCAAGCTTCATGGAGAAGCTCCTGTGAGCCCACAGTTGCCAGCAGGCCTCCTCCTGCCAGTATCATGGGAGGCAATAATACCAATTTATGGATGGATGCTCCTGGACTTACTCCAGACTGAAAGGGACTTACAAAGCATGTACGTCTGTGGTTCTATTTAAGTCACAGGGTTTTCCTGAGGAGAGGAAATACCTTGTTGTCAATAGAGAAAAATCCAGCCAGGGAGAGCCCCAGCTGAGAAAGAGATACAGCTCTGCAATTGTAGCTGAAGCCACTGCCTTTAACAAAGATCTCTGAGCTGCTGCAACTCTCCAAGTTATTTTTCTTTAACCTGAATCTTCCTTATACTTACCTTTTCATGCTAAAACTGAGCACAGCCTGTAAGATACTTATCAAGAAGCTTACTTTTAATTAATAAACAGCCATGGTGGCTGGAAGGATGATTTAGCCACTTAGGTACTAACAGGGGGCATCCTCCCAACTGGCTCTATCCATCCTCTCAGTGACAGACTTACACCTTGATCCTTTTCCTGTACCTCTCCCAGACCCCTTTCCCCAGCACCCCAACCATGCCCAACTGGCTTTCTTTTTCCCCTCCCTTGCATAGTTTTGAGGCTGTTGCCTCCAGGGAGCAGCACAGGAACTCCCCTGATCAGCAAACCACTTCTCTACGCTGTTTATCTGCCACTTAATCTGCTACTTTAGGTGAGCACTTTTGCTTCATGCCTCATTCAGTTCAGCTGCTGGGGGTTAGTTTCCCTCTCATCTTCCCAGTAAGGTACTCCTCCAGTTTGCTGCCCTGACACCACAACACAAGGATTTTGGGTGGGTATTGCAACAGCAAGCTGAACCCGGGCACACCCTGAAGCCGTCCCGATACTGACAGATCCAATGCAACAGGCAGTAAACAGGGTGACTTCTTCTTTGGGTCACATGTAATGTGAAACCACACTTCCACCCACCTTTGGAGACACTAAAAGTAGACATTGAGCAAAAGAGATGATGGGGCTGCTCCTGTGCTTTGCTTGCACCCTCTGCTTAGCAAGGACAGGCGGCAGAAGACCAGCCCAGGTCTGAAATTAAGTGTCATGTGTTAGGGGAAAGCCTGCCACAGCTGGAGCTGGAAATGCCACAGGACCAATATCCAGCTCTAAAACAAGCCAGTACAGACTGTGCCAGTTCTCCTAGCAAGGACTAATTCAGGACACTCTAAAATGCTAAACTGCCTTTGGAGGTTAGTATTTCACTTCAACAGTAAGGCAAGTGTTGGAATAAAATGTAGGTGTAACTTTTACTTAAGATCTAGAGAAAATTCCTCCCGAGTCAGTGAAAAGAGGCCACCAGGCTGTTCTTACTCTGCAACTCAAAACGGGGGCAATCATATAGTTCTGAGACTAGTTTTTGGTCTTTTCTGCATCTTTCTAATGTTTCTAATTTGACTTGCAGGATTTTATCTAGGCAAAAATAAAGGAAGGGAAATAATTCCTGTGTTTTGAAGCATTGGAACTATTTTGTAAAGACAGTAAGTTTCCAGGCCCCAGTGTTTCAGGGCTGGATGACAGAAATGTGGGTTGGAAATGAAATGCCTCCCATGATCCAGCCTTATCCTTTACCACCACCCCATCCCAGACCCCACCAGTCCAGTGAGTAAAGCCCAAGGAGCAACCAAAGCAGAGCAGCTCAGCTGGTGCTGGTGGCTCAGGCTCACGGCAGGCACTTGTCCCCGTGCTGCAGAGAGCTGTCCCCCAGCTTCACACCTGGGCAGCAGTCCTGGCTCCATCAGGTATGGACAGTGCTCACCAGCTGCTTCCACCTGAGCATGGTGAACCACAGGGAAATGCAATCTGTGTGGAAGGAGGTATATAATACATTCACCAAGAGGTTTACCAGATAAAAGCATCTCTCTCCTATCTCTGCAGGCTTATGGATGGGACCTGCCCTGCCCTTCGCCCAAATACTTGAAAAGCTCCACAGATTGTTTACCACCATCTCTTGACAAAAAAAAAACCCACCACAAACAAACACCTAAACCATATATTTACCAAGAAAAAGGGGTTTGTTGAAGATACTCAAGCCCTGTAACCCCCAGCCTCTAGAGGAAACAGTGGCAGGGCTACATCCATGTAAGCAGGGGCCTGCCAAATTGATGTTTGATGTGGATGCTGATCCTGCCTCCTCACACCTCTTCTCCTCAGCATCAATTAATAAATAATCCCCAATGCCATAATCATAAAAATAAGTCTAGCAAAGAGCAGGGAGAGTCTTCATGGCTTTCAGCCCCAAAGTCCTTTTCACCTGAAGTCCTCCTGTGCTGTAGAGCAGATGCTGCTCCCTCAGAAAAAGCAATGTCACAGTGTAGGTGCCTCTCTCCCCCAACCCAAGGCAGCACAACGCTGCTTAAGATGCAAAGAGCATTAGCTGTATCTTCTGAGGATCACTGGCTCACAATCACACCTCCACATCTTCAGGGGCACCAGGGCCACAGCAGGAACTCGGGAAGGCAAGCAGGTGTCCCTGGGACTGCTCCAGCACCACCTCCTTGCTGTTCATCACCACCACTACCACAGACCCACTGGAAATCTCATCTGCCTGCCTGACTGCAGACATGTTGGACTGCAGCTCTAACATGGAAGGGTATGTCAGCTCGTGGGCTGCCTGGGGTAAAACCTGACACACCACTACAGCAGCAATGCTAAGTGCACACAGAGCAGGCAATGGTATTTTAGCAGAGCTGTGATGATGTCCACACATCCTGATCCCACGACATGAGAAGTTCCTCCTCTCGACTGCAATGCTGGCTCATGAGGCATCTCAAGGCACTTACATTCCCTTCAGCACCACTCATTTAAAAAAAACCCACAACATAATTTTTTCCACTGGTCCAAGCAAGGAGAGTCTTCCCCCAGTCTCTGTTGGATGCTGTCCTAGACCCCTGACCCCCTGCAGCCTGCAGGTATTTAGCTGGCTGATGCAAATATACACACAAACAGAACAATCAGCCACAGCTGTGGCCATCCAGAGCTACATCTGAAATATGATGGTGCACAGCCTGGTGGAAAGAGCTCTGCAGAGTAAGGGAGTTGGTGCTGAGGGGTCACCTGTGTGTGCCTTGGATGCTCTGCTCAGATCTGCTCCAGCAGCGTCATGTGGACAATGCCCAGAGCCATCAGGGCACAGTAAGCATCCTCCTGCAGCAACTCTTCCAGGTCAGCACCAGCCAAAATGAATCCAGTGCAAGTGTCCTGAAACTGCCCTGCAGTGCCAGCTCAGGAGGGGAAGTGGGGAAAAATCAGCTTTCCTTCAATGTGCACTCCCAATCCAAAACAAAATACCAGCATTACGGCAAAGATGAGGACAGATTCTTCCTTCTTTTGCTGCCTGACCTCGAAGAGATGATTTCACAGCTGACAGCCACCAGCAATAGCCAGAGAGGTCTCAGAGAGCAGAGCCTGCCCTTGGATGGACGGGCACAGACCATCCATCCCCTCCTGTCAGGCGTTTAGATTCTTCCAACACAAGAGCCCAGATTCACTTGAAAGGCTTTAAAACCCTTCATACCCCAACGTTACCAAATAAACCATGCTCCTCTGATACAACATGCCATGGACCTTTCTGCTTTTACACACACTTAGCATAGAAGAAAGCCGATTGCGTGCTTCCTTTGAAGTACAAAATGCCATTAACAAAGAAAAAAATGGAAAAAACCACAAAATTATCTTGCCCTTTCAGGGAAGCACCCAGAAGCATGGCTAGCACATGGTTACATGCAGCAGGATCAGCAAAATGAGCTTGTGAACAACTGCTGTTTGCTCCAAGAAGTGACACCTGAGGAACTCATCCAAAGGGGTCTGCAGCATTTCCATCACCTGCCAGATCAACTCCCACGGAGTCCAGGCATGCTGCTGTGTGACACAGACTTATTCTGCAGAAAGAATTTGGAGCAGTAGCCTCATCTGGTCCTTTTCTAAGCGAGGCAGAGGGTAAAGATTTAACCGCCGTTTGCTGGAAATGAGGAAGCTTCAGCAAAGTTTCAGGAGGGGCTTTTTTTGGGGAGGTTTTTTTTGGTAAGCGCAGTTCCTGTTCTTTAGAATTAGAGAGCTGTGCAGTTTCTGGAGCCCTGGGAAACCACTGACAGAGCACATCAGCATCACCTTGCTGGTAGCAGTGGGAGATATTCTGCATTTTGCTCTTCCTCCTAGAGATGTCACATCAAGCAGCAAGCCACCCTCTGAGCCCAGCAATACCCATGGAGATACCAGGGCAAGCAGGGGACCAGGTAGTCTCAAGCTCCTGCCACCCAAATGCCAAGACAACAGGTTTGACTGATAACTCCTAATCCATGAGGCTGGAAACAGCAAAGCATTAAAGGACAGATCCACAGACAGAAGGAACTCATACCAGTTTAGATTTCCCTTTCCTGCCCTAATTTTTATGAAACTTATGTCACCCTCCTTGGACAGAGCCACCCTGGCCTTTAACAGCACTTTTGTCACCTGCAGCAGTGTGTGGGCCCTGCTCAGGTCCAGTCCTCCACACAGGGACAGCCTGAGCATCTCAGTTACCCCATTATAGCTCCTGGAGCCATATTAGGAGCCCGTCCTAACACTCAGCAGGACGCAGCAATGGAGTAGTTACTGGACTTGTCACATTGCAATAAAAAGTCACTTTTTTTTCAGGGCAAAGCTGCTGCTTGTGAAAACAACACCCACAATTTAATGCAAAAGCAGGAACATTGAGAAGCAGTGGTGTTTGGTCCTACCAGTACAAGGCAGCCCTCCCCAATGCCCAGTCAGCTCCAGGACCCCTCTCTACAGTGAGAGGCTGTCAAGCACGCCAAACATTGCAGGCATTTCTGATAACAAGCCTGCTACCACCGAGTCTGACCTCCAAGCACAGGACTTGTTTGTTGACTTTCACTATGTGGTTTGTTAGTTCATTTAAGTCAGAGCCAGCTCTTTGAGGAAAAAGATGGGGAGTGAGAGAGGGAGGAAAAAAGTCACTAGTAAAATCTTATAAATCAGAATAAGAAAGAACTTGTACAAAAAAGAGTATCCTTGACTTTAAGAAGTGCATCTGCACCACAGAGAGATACACATCTTATCTTATGACAGTTGTGAAAGCATTACAGAAATGCAGGAATTAATATCGTTATTGGAAAGCTAGAGCTGTGCTAAGTGCAACAGAAGATCACAAGTAGAAGAGTCAATTTAACATCTGAGAAAGCTTTTGGACTGAGGAACACTCAGCCACGTACATCTAGTGTGCCCACAAGCAAGGGCACCTTGCAGGGGACAACATCTGCACCCAGAGGGGCAACATCCCTACTAGCCAAGCAGGGAAGCTGGTTGGCATCCCACAATCTCCTCTGCTTGCCAGTGTGATCATAGCCATGGCCGTGCTGGAAAAGCAGGGAAGGAGGAACATAACCCAGAATTTCAGCACTGGAAAATAGAGAAAGCACTAGTTTAAGGAGCTGCATCAAGAAAAAGTCCTAGGAGAGTTATCTGAAATTTCAGGCTGGTTGTTGCAGGCTAGCAAAATTGTAAGTAAATGGAAACGCAGTCCTTTGCAATTGCATGTGTGCCAGATCTAAAAAGGATGTACCACAGCTGGGTGTACCCAGGCCAACAATAAATAACAAAACCCAGTGACTTTTGTCATCCTGCGATTTCTCAGAAGCAGCATTTCCAAACCACCTTCATCTGCAAATAAAGTGTTAAGAGGACACGGTGGGGGGGAAAAAAAACCCAAACAAAACCTCCTTAAGAACAACAGAACCTTCTCCATTTCTCCCTGTATTTCAAACTTGCTCCACCTCCCTCCTGCCAGGTCTCACCTTGCCATGGCTTTTCTCCACCTTTCGGAAACACTTATTCAAGGAGAGGTTGTGTCGGACCGAGTTCTTCCAGCCGGTGGGGGCCGTGGCGAAGTAGGGGAAGCGGTCCAGGATCCAGCTGTAGATTTCTTTGACTGGCAGGCTCTTGTTGGGGGACTGCTCAATCGCCATGTAAATGAGGAGGCTGAAAGAGTAAGGGGGTTTGGAAGTGGAGGATTTTTTCTCAGGGTTCTGGTAGCAGGATGGTGAGAAGGATGGCACGCTGTCACCCTCGATGTCGTACAAGGGGCTAACAATTGGAAGGCCCTCGCTGCCGAGGCTGAAGTTTGTTAGCAGGTTAGTGCTTTCGTGCAGCCAGTTCAAATTTGTGAGCTCATCATCTGCTGAATCTCTGTCCACCACGGTGGCCTTTGGCTTGCCGGCGTCACCCGCGTCGGGCAGGCTGCCCATCCCATGGCACTGCCGTAGTCCTGCAGCTTTTTCTGCTCCGGGCGTTTCAGCTTTCTTATCCGGAGTCATTCCAGTGACTGGACCCATTTAGCTTTATTGGTCTGCAACAGAGGAGATGGTCAGAAATCACTGCAAACCACCACAATCATGTTCAGCAGGAGCCCACTAAACCCAAGTGAGGGCCTGCACCATCCCCACGCTGTGCACGAACACTGAAGCCTCTGGTGAGAGCCAGGGTCCAAACAGGAGCCTCCCAGTAAACTTATGAGCATGTGTTAACTCCCCTTGGTTTATAAGCAGAGCTTATGGGAAGCACTTGGAAACTGCTGTATCTATTTTGAAACACCAATTCAGGCATAGAAATAATAGCTATTTTGATGTCAACACCTGAAACCTGGGAAAAAACCTTAACAGGTAGGATCTGATCCATTCAGCTCTCACGTTAACTCTTAGGTTACTCATTATATTGTAAACTGACCCTGTTTAGAAGTGTTTGCCTTTGGTGTCCAAAGAGTGAAAAAGGAATTGCAAAACTTAAATCAGCATAAAGTCAATTGGTGGTCTCAGTGCACACGAAATCTTTACAACCCCTGACAAGTCACAGTCATTCCCAAGTGCTGCTGCCTGTTTCTACCAGGGAAGATCTGGCCAGCCTATCAGTTCATCAGCTGGGTCCCACAGAGCTGCCTGGTATCTCCAAAAGATCATTTTCCCCTCCTGCAAGGGCTTGCTGGCCTAACCTGGGCTTCCCTGCACAGCAGAGAGTGCTGAGACCAGCTCTCAACAGGAAGGGAACGACCACTGGAGTGGCAGCTCAGACTTGCAGAAATAATGGCTCACCACCTGGGTACAAAAAAACCAAAACAACGAAACACTAAAAACCTAACCATAAAATTATTATCTATAAAAAACTGCCACCCAGAATGCACAGCCCAGCAGGCTACCCACGCTTTAGAGGCATAATACCAACAGAAACCACCTTGCTTGTAGAGGTGTAAAAGTGGTCTTCTAGCAAACTATGTTATGGAACAGCTGGGGTTTTTTCCTGCTGATGTGAACATTTTAGAGCTTCGCTGCACCCACAGCTTCGGCCAACACAGCTATCCCAGAAGTACAGAGCAACAAAACCACTGTACACATGGAGGGTGTGTACACAGACACACACACGTACACTACAGACATAAGACACTCCAACTATGGATGCAGTTCACCAGCAAAGCTGAGGTTCATATTAACTGTAAAAAAACAAAACAAAACAAAACAAAAAAACCAAACAAACAAAAACCCAAGCCCCAATCCTGTTCCCTGTCCCTGTAAGTGCTATCATTCTGGTTTTATGCTCCAGCTCCTGGTGCCAGAGCTCAAAATGAGGACAGTTTCCATATCACATCCCACCAGACAGCTCTACGCAGTTACTGGATGTTTTCTCCCACCAGTTTGCAGTAAACACTTGTCTCCTTGCACTTGCATCTTCTCCTACCAAGTGTCCATTGTCTGGCTGTGCCACCCCCAGACCCAGACAGCTCTAACCTGGCAGCCTCACCATGTCCCCGGCACTACACAGCCTCCTGATTTTGGAGAAGGGGAATGATACCTGCAATGGAGGAGTGACGTGGTGACACAGAAAGGCAACAGGATAATGCATTTTATGCTCCCCAGTCCTGCCAGCCCCTGCCTGGTGCCAGGCAGTCATGAGGTGCAGAATTTGTGCCTCCCTCAGGAAAACACACCGTGTTTCCCACCAGCAATTTTTGTTCCTCTCTTCGTCTGCTCATACACTCTTGCACGAGCTATTGCAAAGCTGTGTTGACAATAGCACCTGCACTTATGCTTACCAGTAGCAGAGCTGGAAAACATCCATAAATTTTTTATTTTCTGTTTCTTATTCCTATTAAGTACAGGGATGGGTATGATTAACTACCAGCTCAGTCAGTATTAAAAAAAGAAAAAAATTAAAGCTAAGTGAGCTGCTCAAATAGCTGGTCAAAAATAGCTTTGCTCTCCCTAAAATTTACTTCTCCCCCAAGGCACCAGAGCAGATTTATATTGGCAGTCAGCGATGGCTGGCTTTAAACACAGCCATATATACATATGTTCATGTCACTTCTTCAATCCTTTCTTAAATTAAAAAAAACAAACAAAGAGCTAGTGATAAAATTCATACAGTGAGACAAACCCCAACTCTGCTGCAACGCGAGCTGCTCTGTTCTCTTTATAATGATTAACTTTGCCCCCTTGGTCAGCACCTCTTTAGGCAGCTACACAGGAGCTTATACCTCACAGCCGTGTTTTGGTAATTTTAGCTCTCGGTTCATGTTGCACAAAATCTCCCTTTACAAATCTTCCGTCAGCATGGCAGATCAAGAACATGCACACGCTCACACACACATGCAAGTCTGAGGTCAGTGTATTCATTTCTTAAGGGAAAGGGGGCAATAAAGTCTGTTTGCAACACAAAAATGACCTGGGCACGCTCAGTCTTCTCAAAAATATAAGGGAAAAAATGCAACGACTTATTAAGCCGGCACTTATAATCAGGTAGACTTCGTGGTGTCAATGCACTATTTGTTTGCATGCTGCTATGTTTTAGCAGAGAATCATTAGCATAATTAATGCCCTACTTGAAAATTAAAATTATTTGCAGGTAATATACTTGCAGTAAATAATATAGGTGGGTGCCATGTTTCTCTTAGTAGATGCATTACAAAAATTCACATCTCATCACCTTCTTATCCTAGTTCGCCACCTCAGACATCTTCTACATAAACACATCAGAAATTATACTTTTTTCTTCTAGAAAGGTATAAAGACCATATAAGACTATTATCAACCAATAAATAAGAAAAAATAAAATCACAGGAGCAACACCAGTGCCACTGGAGCACATCTGAAGGCACACAAGTGCTCAGCTTGTGTGGTCTCCAGAACCCCTCTTCATTCACCACAGATCCTTAATGACATCCAAAATCCACAATTTTTTTCTCCATGTGTGCTCTGATTGCCCATAAGCAGACATGACTGTGAGAACACAGCTTCGAAGCTGTCATTTTCAAGATTACCACTCCCAATATTTGGCGTTTAATATTTTACATAAGGCTCATGGGACTCACCAAAGCCATCTTTGCTGCAAGCTGGCAGGGTTTTGTGCTCAGGGATGACCCAGCAGAAAAACCACAGTAAGAGCAAGGAGAGCAAACTGTGAGAAGGAAAGAGCACAGAAGCAGCTCTCCAGTGCAGATGTTTTGATAATTCCCATGGGGACAGCCCCAGCCCTGCAAGCAGCGCCAGAAGGCAACCTCCAGCCAGGCAAATGCAAAACTAATATGCTTTAAGCACACCTCTGAAAAATGTGGAAGAGTTTGTGCTCTGCCCATGTGCTTTATCCTAGCAACGAGTACAGAGTGACACAGCATGCTGCTGTTCACTGGTATGAACACTTCCAACTGGAAGCAGAGCCTCATGCATCCAAATCCTAAGGAACTCAAGCATCTATCTCCTGTTAGTACCTTCAAAAGAAAGGCCAATTGAAACATTAACCTCTCAAAGTAGCACAGTGGAGGTGCACATCATTTTGCATGGTAATTACAGACAGAGGACTATGATTCCAAGGTAAGAAGATTAAAAGGCTATCACATCAACTGAGGTTGCTCAAATAAAAGTTAGGATGCATCAGAAAAGAGGTGAGAGAGACAAACTTCTTCCAGCAGTCTGATTTTTGGCATCACATAAAAGCCAGGAGCAGACCTCCCTGGTAATCCATGCCAGTCCAGCACGCAAAGCCCAAAGACCTGCTTTTCCAGAGCACTCATGACCCAAGAAGCAGAGCCCAGGTCCAAAGGGGCTGATTAAGGCTGCAGGTGTATCGAGGCAGCAGTCAGGTCCACAGAAACACAAACAGATGGGAGGAGACTCAATGTCTCAAGAAAACGTAGTATTTTTCACAGTCTTCTCTCAAACTCACTGGAGGGCTAAGTTTGGGAAAGGCTATGAGCACTGAAAGGTTCTCAGCCTAGCAGAGCACATGTGGGTTAAACCAGGTTTGCATGCCCCTACATACATCCCCAGCTATGACTGAATTTTGGTGGGAGACCTTGAGCACCGCTACGTTCTGCCACAGGAGCAAATGCTTTGATGTGTGAGCATTTAATGAAGACAAAGTCGCTTTAATGAAGGCCAACCATTTAACGAAACTGGAAGTCCACTTGGGCATATCCTCAGGCAAGCAGGGAAGCACACTGATTTTGCAGCAGCCCTTCTTGCAAGAGGTCTCAGCTCCAGCAGAATTCAGACCCAAAGGACAAAGCTGTGGCAGATGCCACCATCCCACCAAAGCTGACCTCCTCCTGAGCAGCAATTGTAGGTGTAAGCGTACAGGTATCATTTTAGTGCTGTGGCCACCACGCTTGGACTCACTGCCCTGCCAAGAAAGAATTCAGCCTTTTTGTCAGAAGACGCCACAGCCTTGTCCTTGCCAAGTTAGCATGAGAACAGAGCTGCTGTTGCCGCTTGATCCTTCTTTACAGTGGCACCAGATGAAAGGTGCCCTTTTGGCACCTGCACAGCATCAGTGCTCCAGGTTAGGACAACCTTCTCCTCAACTAAATGCACCTTTTTATTTCTGCAGGACCAGCCAAGCAACTAGGTCACCTCTGCTAATAGTGGGAAGACCTGGAGCCTGCCAACAGCACAGTGATTTCCCTCCAGGTTTAAAAAACAATAATAAAAATCTTACCATGCATTGTCCAAGTCTGAAGAGTCAAACATAATTTTAAACCAGGAAAAGAGATTTTCAGCCATATCACACTTAGATTAATGACAGCAGCTCTGCACTCACTTTCCCTACAACAAGCTCAGGGTGTGCAGCCTCAGTTACAGAGCCAGGCAGCTGTGCTTTACACACCACTTCTATCCTGACACAAACACGCTCTGTAAGCGTATTTAAGATAACTGGTATGTGCTTTTGCATGCAAACAACTACACCAATAGCAAACTCCTCTACTGATTTTTCATATTCCCTTGCATCTACAGGAAGTGTAAGGGCTTGTCCTGACTTAAATACATGGATGTGTGTTGTCAAAACAGCCCAAGAATTACACAAATAAATGATCGTCACTGCTCACCTACCCAAGCTGGGGATAAACTTCCAAGTCATCGTGCACACAGCACTAGACCAGCTACAAGTCTTCGCATGTTGGAGGGAAGAGTGACAAAAAAAAAAGAAGAAAAAAAATCCTGGCACAACTAACGCAAACCCATCAATAAAAAGCACCATCTGCCTGACCGGGAGCATTAAAAGGACGACCCCAAACATTTTGCCCCCTACTAATTCAACCTTTCCCCCCACTCATCTCCTTTGTCTCAGGGGCTGCTCTGCTCCATGCCGTGCACACCTCACACCCCTGCTCGAGGTCAGCAGAGATCCTCCCCCCCCGCCCTCAGAAAGGCCTATATTTGATTATAACACTATATGATGTCACGTATCCAAGACAACTAAAGGCATTACAGTCTTCCGAGGATAAAACCACCTCTCAGCCATAGATTTCAGCAAGCTGGGACCCAGTGTCTGTGGAAGAGATGAACCCCTGGGTGACAAAGGACAGCCAGAGATGCTCCCTGGGCCCTTCCTGCTCCTCCTGGCTTGCAAAGCAGAGGAAAATTAAAAACAATGGTTTTAAAAAACTATTAAAAAGGCACTTATCACCTTCTCAAATCCAGCCTGATAATAAAACTAACCAACCAAAGGACTGAACAACCCATAAGCTCAGGGGCTTCATCTGAACCTTGGCATTGGTGGGCTCAAAGGGGAAGAGAGGTTTTCCAGGGATTTGCAGAAATACTTCCAAGCCTCTCTCATGCCAATGTTCTCCCACACCCTGTGATATAATTAAAGGCAGGGTGGGGAAAAAAAAAAGTAATGCAAACCAATTCAAAGGTACAATATTAAGGAAAGTTAAGAAATCCTGCAATAGGGAAGGGATTAAATAAACCCTTATCATAGCCCAGGAAAGGGCAAGGAGCAAGAGAAAGATTTCATCTAACTTTTTTCATTAAAGTTTGCATTTTTGTATTAAATACACATATATACACATGTAAGTGGGTTTGTGTCTGAAACAAATATCTGAAAGGAAAATGACACATGAATTCAGACATGCCCTGACCCCAATCTGGGACATTTATTCCAGTGATGCCTTCAGAGAGTTTGCAAACATGAAGCCTTTCCAAAGGCTGCAGTCACTGTTGGACCTAGTTCCCTGTACCTCAGATTTAAAACATGCACATAAAAACAGTCTAACAGAGAAATTGGGATATGAAAGTAATTTTAAAAAAACCCCGAATCCAAACAAGCAGTGAAATCTAAACTATTAAGAAAAACCTTTGGTGTCACAAAACAGGGAGGGGAGGGAAATAAGTGCTTTCAAGAAAAATGCTTTACAGCCAACAGTAGCTTTTCAAGAGATGCTCATGGGTCATTTTCCTTAAATTCAATACTGTGCTTGCTAAGTGGACTAAAATACAAAAAAAATGTAAACCACTGATATGTTCATAAGTGAGCCATTTGAGCAAATGCCTTGCAAAATAATTCTGATGCTAATTCCCTTTCCAGGCTAACCCTTCTGTGTGTTTCTCTACCATCCTCTTGAAACAGAAGTGAACACAGCCACATTTCAGCTGGTGTCAGTATCAATTTACCAATACTTTTCCATACAGCTTTTCTGCCTTTAAAGTACCAAAACTCCTGATTTCCAATGGAAAACCAACAATTTGAAGCTTCACCCCAAGTGACCCTTCTGCAAGATTTAACTGGAAAGCACCACTGGAGCTGTATCACAAAACCACATGCAAAGCTGTCCCCAGTTGCTGCTTCCCAGCTCCTGAAGTACAAGTTTTCCTCCAGAGCCCGTGGAAGGCAAAGCAGTGCTCTTCTCTGTGCTGACCTCCCTGGCCGACTTGCTTTTAATTTTATTCCACCAGTGTTGAACTTGGCTTTCTGTTTAAACAAACAAACAAGCAAGCAAACAAAAACCCCTCCAACTTCTGACTACTCGACATCCCTAAACCAAACCAAACTGGCTGACAACTGGTCTGGGGGTGATCCTCACAGACCAGAGGATGAGGGATGAGTGGCTGCTGCTTAGCAGCAAGCTTCCCAGCTCCCACTCCTTCAGCTCTACTTCATGAAACTTTTCCAGGCACCAAGCTCTCTCCACATCCAGTACTCAGCTTTTAGGCACCCACGTACTTGCCCCAAATCTAAGCACCACAAAACCCAGTGACACTGTTGAAAAGCAAGCAAGCACAGGACCACACTCAAACTGGGAAACTAAAAGTAGCAACAAACTGCAAGATAGGAATGCACTGAAAATAACCTGAGAGAAGACACAAAGACTGAGTGTGCAGAAAGAGTAGGGGTGGGAGGTGATACCTGCAGTAGTCAATTTAATGGAGTCCCTAACATTCCCTAACACTTGAGGAAAAAGTAGGGAGCTCTAAGTCTAGTCTGAACATATTGGGAAAAAATTTTGAATGCACTAGGCAAAAAAAAAATCAAAGTCCACATCACTGACTAACACTGTAAGTATTCCTATCTGCACAAATTCCAGGCTTCTCTTAAAATGGTCCTGGTGGCCCTGAGCAGCCACTTGGTAAAATGGGTATTCCTGCTCCAAACACAGCAGCCAGGCTTCCCAGCTGCTGACCATACAGGCAAGCACTGACCACTCAGCAGCACTCCCCCAACCTGGAGTGACCCAACCCTCGTGCTTCCACAGCCATAATGTTTTACAGGGAGCAGGCAGAGTACCAGGGATCATAAAGATGCTTGCTGGCATCAGGCAGCACTTCTTCCATTCCGTGTAATTTATTACCCAAGCACGGTGAGCTGTCTCTTCTTGCTGACCTAAATTGTATTTTGGAAGCACCATGGAACATCTCTGCGTGCTTTTACCCAGCATGGTGAGGATGAGATGGAGAGCTCACCATCGCCTAGTGTGATCACCGAATTAGCAGGTGTAACGTGACAGGGAACAAACACACACCTATCACACATAAAGATCCAGCCAGGAAAAAACCAAAGCAGCATCTCAGGGGTTCCTTGTGTCTTCTCTGCAAGCCGAGGCAGCCATTGGATCTGGAAAGAGACACCCCACATGCAGCCACAGGGAGCCTCCCCATGTGGACAGGGTTTGCAAGCGAGCACTTGTTGAGAGCGCTGCCGTGAATCACCCTGAGCCGCCACAGCAGCGGCGCGGCGCAGGAAGTTGCCCAACACCATTTCAATTGTGGAGCAGCAACACACACACACTGGGATGAGGCACTTGCTGCCTCCATCTACTTCCCTCAGGAAAAGTTACCATCAGTGCAGTGACATCCTAGAGATGAGCTTACACCAAATGCACCCATTTACCGGAAGGGGAGGAACAGGAACTGCTGCGGGGAGAAAACTCAAGGAGCCAAAGGGAATAAGCCAAAAGTTGCACCTCTGCTAAAAGGCAGTGAGCATTCATCCAGCCATTTACTTACGGGGACTGGAGACTGATTTTCATCCACTTGCAGCCAGGCAAGGAAAGCTGTGTTTTGCACAGCTTGTTTTGCACCACAGCAGTGCAGTAAGACTGTCCCAAGGCAGGGAACAGCACCAAGAGATGCATGGCAGCGGTGGCTGTGGGCACACTATCACTCCTCCCAACACTCATCCTTTCTGCCACCTCGCTGGCTATAATCCCTCTGTGCAGCTCCTTCTGATAAGGTATCACAAACCTGCACATGGGAAAAGCCTTCTGAGTGCCTGGGGTACTTCCTCTCGTAAATACCAGCTCCTTTTAACCCCAACAATGAGTAGGCAAGGAGAGACGGCAGGGCAGGAAGGTGGAATTACAACCCCAGTGAAACCAACATGCAAACTTCCGCTGCTGTTATGGGAACCAACAGTTCTGCACGAGACCTGCATGGCTTTCTCACCAGTTTAAACTACATCCAAGTACAGCATCTTCAGATGCCAAACTATCTCATTCACCAGATGAGTTTGCTTTCACTCAACATGTCAGGTTTTCAAGTCTATTGCACTGAGTGGACAGAGCCCTCGGTTAATAAAGAAGGCAAAAATCAGCCTGACATGTCCTTAAGCCTCTGTCTTCTTTCCAAGGCACTCCACTCACTTGCCAGGCAGTACTTCTCGCTCAGCAGGACCATTACGGATCCCTCTATCTGCTCCATTACTTACTGGACTGGCATGTCCTGACACAGAGTTGCTGGCAATGCTGGTGCCTTCAATCCCGAGCTCTCTAGAGGACACTGAAAGACTCCCCAAGCAGAAATTCCATGTGGGCTGGAGCTGTTGAGGCAGCACACTCCTTGGCCGGTGTCTCTTTTAGACAAAAAATACCTTATTTCTGGGCTGAAAAATCCCTGAGGAGGTCCCTCGGCACAGCCCCAGCAGCAGCACCCGAAGCAGGTCACAACTTCATCCTCTGGTCTAGACACTGCCGACAAAGACATCAACCAAGTTTTATCCCAGCAAGGTCCCTGATAGTGCTCAGGGCCACATGCCTGGATTGATACGGGGCCAGTGCCTCCAGCTCCCTTCAGGACCTGCAGGGCAGCCAACGCAGCATCTCCACCACCATCTGAGAGTGTAAACATGGTGTACAGCAGCACTGCTCAGTTTATGGTCACATCTGATAACAACAAAAAAAATACTAAAAGCACAGAAAAGTCCTATACTTATTTCAGGCAACTCAAACACACGAAGTGAGAATCACCATCTCCTCTCGGTTTCTGCAAAAGTTGTGGCGCAGCTGGACACAAGTGAGCCCCCAGCAGAAGCTGATCCGCTGCAGCAGCATGGCTGAGCTCAGAGATAACACACCCTGGCACCCAGCTAAGTTCATCAGCTCAAGCCCTGTGCTGCACTAATTGCTACTATAGAGCTCTCGGTTCAGACTTGTGTCCGACTACCTTCTGCAGAGCTTGGGAAATGTGAGTTGGCACCTGCCAAGGGAAAAAAAAAAACAGCAACCTTCAAACTAGTTCAAGTTTCCTGACATAAGATAACGCCAGCCAAATTTCTCTTGCGTAGATGAAGCATCACACCAGACTTCAAGGAGTGGAAAAAAGACCCCAATCCAAGAAACACAGCAGAAGTTAAATGATTCACATGTCAATATATTACAACCCGACTATTACTAAATCTGTCTAAATGTAAGCCCACCAATAACATGATTTGGAGAGTGCATGCGTGCATATATACATACATATACACATGCTAAATGATACATAAAGTTACTTTGATTTCATAGATTAGACACAAAGCTAATCAAATGGCTTTCTCAGCATTTAAGTCCACCATAATTCAGCATGTTTAACTCCACATTTAGCACACAGCGTCCATCCACAGGCAGGCACCACGGCGGCAACATGAGTTTATTAGGTCCTCTTCAAGGCTACCCTTTATTTTATTTCTTTGTTCTTTTTACTCTTTGTCTGGGCCTTGTCATAATCCAAACCCTTACCAACAAAAGCCAGTTTCCGCTCCCACAGATCCTGAGCACCAAGCACGCCGGTGTGTCCCAGCAGGAGTAAGGCAGGAAGGCAGTGGGATGCTGCTCCGCTGCCGCCACCAACTCATCGCCCAACTTCACCAAAAAAAAAACCCCAAAAAGATGGAAAACTCCGAAGGGCCACGTGCAGATCCCAGCCTCACCTCGAGCGCTCCGCCAGCCGTTTCCTGGATTTTACCCCAAAACGCGGGAACCCCGGAGCGCCTCTCCCGCACTGCTCCCCACCTCGGCAAGCCACAGACGCGCTGCACATCCCCGGGGGCTTCCCGCCGCTTCGGGGACAACGGGGCGCGCCGGAACAACGCCGAAAGCGTCTTTATTTCACCACATGCAGCGCCTGAGTTTGACGGGGGTGACCCGGAGGCACGGGGCACGTCGCGGCCGCGCTCCCGGGTCCTGGGTTGGCCCCGTTTTCCACTATCCCAGCTGGAAGGGCGCAAGAAGCGCGGGCTTGCCCCGCCGGCGGAGCGGGTGAAAGGAGGGGGGGTCACCCGAGTAAACCCGGCGGGCGGAAGGTCCGCGGAGCCGCGCCGGGAGGAGGAGCTGCGGGTGCACGGCCCCGCGGGGAGGGGGTGCGTGGGGACCCCCCCTTCCCACGCATCCCCACCGAGAGCGGCGGGAGAGGGAGCGCCGCCTCCGCGCGCTGTCCCCACGCGGGGAACGGGGGGACACGGGTCACACCGCCCCCCCTTCCCCCNTCCCTCGCTCCCGCCCTCCCCCGCCGCCGGCACCGCCTCTGGCAGCGCCGCCGCTGCCGCCCCGCGCCCGGCGGGGTCGTGAGGGCTGAGGGCGGCTCCGTGTCCCGCCCCGCCTGGGAAAAGTTCCCCTTTCCCCCTCCCAGAAACACCGCAATTTTAAAATTTTAAAATCAGAAATACATAAACCCTCCTTTTGGTTTCGCTTCCCTTTCCTCGCCTTCTTTATACATACATACATTTTTTTTTAATTTTTTTTTTTTTTT
>VZTG01007782.1:1475620-1505782 GCA_013397845.1 Melanocharis versteri
TTCTTTATACATACATACATTTTTTTTTAATTTTTTTTTTTTTTTTAATCCTCTTGACGAAAACGAAGCCGCCGCCGCCGTGTTTGCCCTGCCTTGTAGCGCGTTGTCGTCCGCTCGTGCTTTCGGCTTCCAGCTTTCCAGGGCAAGAACTCGGCTTTTTGCAGTTTTACAACATCATGAGGAAGACCTCGGGAAGCCGCTTGCAGGGAGAAACCTTGTTTCGGAGCTGATCTTCCGCCTCAAAAAAAAAAGTTTATTCGCTTTCCCAAGGTTTCCTCACCTTCTGAAGGATACGTCTTATGCCTGCCTCGTGATGACTTGTGGTAATTTTATTTATAAGGAACGATGGGAATGCGTTTCAAGGAAATTCCCCCACTCCACGTCAGGAGGAACCGGTGGTTAGGTTTTCTTTTTTTATTTGAAACAATTTCAAAGGGCAACCTCTTGGGTTTTTTAAGAGTGAGGATATATCAGGCTCGGGGCTGTAGCAGTCAGAATATTCTTCCAAGGGCAGAGGATCGAATCCAGTGGCAGGGAGGCTCCTTCCGCTGCACCATGAAGCATGACCAGCTTCAGAAACTGAGCCCAACCACGGAGTTCTGATCAGAATAAATTATTCTCAGCAACTTTGATTTAGCTCCTACCTAATTTCCACTGCTTGAATGCGTTATGATTCATTCAACCTTTTCTTTTTCCTTTCACAGCCTCAGAAGTTAGCCAGGGCCTTCCTACCCTCTCAGTAGACAACAGAAGTGCACTTGTATTAATTATGTATTGCTGAAAGCATCCTTCGTTCCCAAACCATTAAAAATAGACCTAGCACTGCTGGTACCAGCAACGCTTTGCCCGTAAGAGGCTCTTTTGCCTAAATTCCCATCCCTCTGAAAGTGCACATCCGCGTGCCTTGAGTGCCTTCCACACCTCAGCTGCCTCGGCAGAGGGAGGAGCGGGGCCCAGCGGAGCACTGTTTGCCCGTTGGGATCAGGGTGTGTTGCTTTGACTTTTGTCCTGCTAGGCGGCAACCTGAAAGAGAGACGTTTGAATCCAGGATCCCTCCAGCCTCAATTTATTACGCGGAAGGTTCAGTTTGGGCCACCAAAGGTGGTATCTATTCTCAACCTTTGATTGCATTTACACCCTGCCCTTTAAAGTGTGTCTGCTCACAGGTTCTTTCCACTTACCCCTAAGAAATGGAACCTGTGTTCAGTCGGAACACACGCTCTCTCCCCCTTTAGAGTTTAGTGGAGAAAAACACCACAAAACGAAACAAGAATTTAAAAGATAAAAGCTGTAAGTGCCCTGAAGTCGACACCCCCTCAAAGAAACAAAGAAAAAACCCCTTTGCCTTTGAACTGGCATTTTATTTAAACCAATTTGTAGCACAACACTCCAAATAAAATAAAGTGTTTCTACACCTCCTGAAAAACATTGTGACCTTTATCTTTCTCAGGCCTCTCTACTCCTCAACATACCCATGCTAGGTCTTTTTGGCTTTAAACCCTACTACATTTTTCCAAATCTACTAATTTTTCATCAATAAAGACAGTAACCAAGATCTGAGGTTTTCCCGAGCGCCTTCTGCATCTCCTCCTTATCTCCAGGTCCAACCACAGCAGTCACCTTTACTCTTTGGCAGCCTGTGACAATCGGTGGCTGCAGCAGTGCGTCTGAGGCAGGGGACAAGAGAAAGTCCAGCCTCTTAGAGAGGCTTAAACTTTCTGCTGCGTGCCCTACTCATCCCCATAAGGCTCAGTAGGCAGAGTTAAGCCTCCCAGCCGTGCATGTATAGTTGCAATGCTGCAACAGCTTGTCTGTGCAGAGTTAGAGGAACTGTAACCGGCCCGGCCTGGTGGGGTGCAGAGAATTTTTGGGTCATCAAGGGTACGCTCACACCTCTCCTGACATTTGCCTGTACCGATTCCTGACCAGCAACCTCAGCCAGCATCAGGATGCCCCATTTAGTGCCCAGGCAGCAACCAGGTGATCAAGGGAACTGTTCGTCTCTGCTCAGTGTCCACACCAAATTTGATCCCTGCTTTCCCACCATGATCCATCTTCCCTGCTGAATTCTGCATGTGATTAGTGAGAACAAGAGAGAGCAGGTGGTGAAGGGCAATGGCATCGGACAGAGCCAAGGCCACCGGTGTTGTCCTGCCGTGCATTTGATGACTTCCAAGAAGCTGGAGAGCCCACAGCGTGGAGGATGCCCTGCCAAGGTGTTTTGTGCAGAATCCCTGAAAGCTGCTTGCTCCCACATTTCACACTGAAGGCATTAAATCAGTTTTTCCTGCAATGTCCCCTGTCCCATGATGGAGGCCTGTGGCTGCTGGCAGTCCAAGCCCACATGCCGCCTTGGTGTCCCTCGTGTGCCATCTTAGTTTTCTACTCAGAGCACCAGAGCTACTGACGGAAACCTACAGCAAAACAGCAACCATGCAAAGCAGAACACATCCAATAACCATGACAAGGACACGGTGCTATTTTCCAACCCAGACCTCTAAAATAGGTGGAACAGACATTAGTCATGGTGCTCCGTGTGGGTCTCTGCACAGTTCCTCAGGATATCCATGCGGCACCTCCTGCAGCCCCCCCCCAGCAGGAGGTGTGGGGAAGATGGGCGGCAGAAGTCGAGGCAGGTGCTGAGGAGGTGGCAGGAGGTGCCCTCCACCCTACCCTTGTCACCTCCTGCTTTGAGCCAAGACAGACTCACAGAGGCTGCTGGTGCCTCCTGGCCCAGCTCCAGGCTGTCCTTGAATGTCCTGCCCATTGAAGGACAGCCGTGCCTGCTTTGCCAAGGCAGCTGTCACCACTGCAGCCCTCCTTCCTGCTTCCTGCATGGTTTCTACCAGAGGCTGGCTGTCCTCTCCCCTTCAGGGCACAGTCATGGTTCTGGGTGACTCGCCATCACCACAGGTGGTTGAATGCAAGAAAACAAACAGAAAAACATGAAGTGTTTTTTGTTGTTTGGGTTATTTTCTGCTATGTGCAGAAAATCGGGCCTTCCATCTCACCCGTGTCAGGGTCAATATCCTCAGATCTCCACTCTTATTTCAATGCAAGACATGGATGGAGGAGCACATCCTGAGAGAAGACTCTCTGAGCACAGAGGACAGTCATCCAAACCTGTTATGTGGAGGACAAGCCCACTGGGAGGATACCAGCTGCCTCCTGGCAATTACAGTTTCCTTCTCCTGAGAGGAGAGGGCACAGTGGGGATCCTCCAAGGGATGCATCAGCTGGCCTGTGCCACCCAGCACCACGAAAGCACCTCCTCACCCAAGCTGCCACCTAAAGCTCAGCCCGTGTTCAGTGCTCTTAGGTTGCACCCGAGAGCGTGGAGAGCAGGGAAGGGCAAAAAGGGAACTGCTACAAAGCAGAGGAGAGGGTGCCAGAGGTGCAATGCCAGGGATGTGTGCTACAAGAGCCAGGGAGCCCCGACTACTGTGTGGGGATTTCTGCCACACGTGTGAACAGTCAGCCAGGCTTCATAGTATCTCAGCACTTCTCCTCATGAAACCACAAGCCCTTTGATCCTGGTGACCTACACCTGGCGTATCACCCTGTAAAAAGCTGGCACAAGAGTTTATCAGGTTAATCCATGCAGGAAGAGCATTGCCTCTTCCACAGGAGCAAACCAGGCTGCTGTTCACAGCTCTGGCTAGCTTTTCTTTCTGCCCAGGGATGCTGTGAGAGAAATGCTGGCCCAGCACTGGTTGGACACCTGCTTCTTCTAGGAATTCTTGTTGCAAGCAGCATCTCCGATTTACATGGACAGCCCCATTTGAAGTAATAACTTCAAAGGGACTTCCTATTTCTCCAAGTTGGTGTATCTGCATACTCAGCTCCCACACTGTAACTTTCTGTTTGCGGTTTCTATCTGGCCATGTCTCCTGCTTTGCTGTCTCCTACCACCAGCCTAGATTAGCATTTGATCTCTTCCCTCGCCCTAGGCAAAGCCATGAGGGACACTGTGCAATGTGTGGTTCATAGCATTTTTTTTCTTCCACCATCCTGCTGCCTGCCATGCTTGCTCTCTTAGCTCTTGCTACATCCTGAATGGGAGTCGGTGCTGAAGTTCTTGTTCTTGTTGTAGCTATACACAGACAGGTCCACAGTCATTCGTTTTAGGGATTGAATATGCCCTCAGCTTTTTCCTTCTCCCCTGAATAGCTCCTCCTAAGGCTGAGGGTCTGTTGTGTTTTCTTTTTCCCAACCTGGAAATGAAACTCGAGATAATTTCAGTAAGGAGGTAATATAAAAGCGGATCTTTATTGGAAGGCCTTCAGAGGCAGTTATGGAAAGAAGTCCACAAAAGCCCACTCCTACAGGGATGAGTACAGTTTTATAGGTTTTAGGAAATTAGCATAATTGATAAAAAGCACCAATTAGGAGGACAAGTGGTGATGCAATTCCCCCCCCAGGTTAAGCCCCTTCTCTGGAGCCCCCCCCTTCAGCACTAGCTGTACTTTGTCCATGGGAATGTGTCTCGAAGAGTTGTCCTTGACCTTGGTTCCCAGGAAGAACCAAGATACCGTGGGGGCCCTGCACCTCCCAGGGCTTGGAGCTCTGGAATTTGTTTTGTCTTTCTGCTTAGGGAAAGGCCATGGAAAAGTACTGGGAAAACTAGCTACTAATACAATAGGTGACAGAGTTACAAATATATGTGTGAAGAATACAGAGAGCATATAAAAGAAAAAAGGCAAAACCCAAACGGCATCAGTTAACATCTGCTGAGACCCACCTTTCTATGAACATCTCACCACTGTAGATCCAGACCACAGACAAGCAGGCAAAAGATAAAGGAGGTCATAGGGGTAATGTTACCTGTAAAAATTAATAATTAGAAGATTTCTCAACCATACAACCACTGATTGGAAAAATATGCAGAGTTGGTTGTAGTATTCCTCCCCTGTCACATTTCCAAGAACTGAATTAAATGGATTGAATTACAATCGAAACATCAAGACTTTTCAATAGTAGATCTCCAAAAATATTTGCAGAGCTAAGAAGTTACCTTTATTAGAGAGAGCTTGAGAATATTGCTACTCTGGGAAACACTTTGAGTGGGAATATCAATCCTAATTGCGCCTGGTTGTGTGGTATAGCTTGTGCTAGGTCATTAAATGATGTAAGCCAAAACCTGCATGAGATGGTTCTGCAAAAACAGAATAGTGAATACTGTGTAACTTGAGGCTGACTTTTTTTTAATCTTCTGAATAATACAGCTGGAAAATACACACAAGGAGACCAGACAAGATGCAGTCTTATTTGAAAGCTTTTGCATAAGAACTTACTCAGGAACGGACAAATCAATCATAGAGCAAAGCAAATGTGGTCTACATTAGCAACACATCATATATTTAGCACTGTCATCTATTTACTCTTAAGCAGGAGAAGTTTGTCTGTAGACCTGCTATCCTGAACAAAAGATGAGGAATAAAATCAGCATCTTCACTATTGGAAAGAATTTTGCATTGTTGAGAGGTAACTTACAAAAACCTTACAGAAAATAGTAGCAATTTCCTAAATAAGGCCAAGTCAATTGTTTTTGTTGTGCACAAACAAAAAGATTCATGCCTTTTAGTATCTAGCCCACTATGTAACGTGCCAGGCTGAATTACCCAGAGATACTTTGTTTTGAAAGGAGTGCAGAAATCCTGCAGGTTTAATAGCCAATAAATCAGCATGACCTCCACTCCCTGACACTTTTTTCCACAATGATCTTTTCAAGCAGAAAATGAAGAGACTGATTTTTACAGTGTGTGCATACTGCCTTTGGAGAGATAAGAGCAATGACACACAGGCAGGTTCCTCCATTAAAAGCTATCCTAGATAATGAAGGACTCAATCAATGGTGTGTTCTGTTTGCTTTCTGCTTCTTTTCACCTTGTGTTATGGCACTCTCTTTTTGTTGTGATTAGGAGAGTACTTGCTTGTTTAACAATTGGCTTTCAACTTGTATTCGGCAGTACTCAAAATGAATTTACTTGTGCTTCATTTTTATGCTGATGCTTAAAATTTGAAGACAAATGGCAGTAGTTCAAATTCTGATCTGAGGTTAAATATCTGACTAAGGACTTGGCAGCTTGAAGAGAGCTTGAGTACTTTTGAAAGAAACTGTTTTGATTTCAATGCAATATACTCATTGTGGTGCCTCTCAGTAACAAAGTTTTATGGTTTTACATTATTATTCAAAATAAAAGGTACGGTTTAAAGCTCAATGAAAATCCTGAAAGCTACTCCCCAATCTTCCTGCACGTTATAAGCTTTACTTCTTATACCAGCTTTTGCTTAGCCTATCTTTAATACAAATGTCTTCAAGCATTTACAAGTGCTCAGCTTCAAAACACCGAGGCAGCTGGTTATTATAATCTCCTCTAATATAGATGGGTTCATACAGGGGGGGGACTGGCAGGGGAACAGCATCTCATCGTTGTACAGTGGTGGGCTGGGATTCAGCATCTCTGAAATAATACCCAGAAAGATTTGCTTTCATCCTGCCATCAGGATGTGTTCTGGCTGAATTAGGAACAGCACAGAAGAGCTGTGGCTCTCCTGTCGGATGTTTTTGGACTCATGTTACAGGTGATGCCATCCTCATGTTCAGCAAGAGGAATGCACAAGCTTTCCAGGGCTGGGAGGACAGCTTTGGGACATGCTCTCTGAGTGTCCCCTTTGCACATGGCGCTTACAAACTGAGGAGCGCCTGGCACGAGACAAAGCAAGACAATGATCAGCTTCACAACTCCTTGCGTCTTCCTGGGTACTTTGTGCAATGCTGTCCTGCTTTCAGCTAGGACAGAGTTAATTTCTTTCCAGTAGCTGTTGCACTGCTGTGTTTTGGATTTGGGATAAAAATGGTGTTGATAGCACACCAATGTTTTGGGTTTTGCTAAGTTGTGTTTATCCAAAGTCAAGGACTTTTTCCTTGTCTCATGTTCTGCAAGTGAGGAGGTACCCAAAAAAATCTGAGAGGGACCATAGCTGGGACAGGTGACCTGAACTAACCAAAGGGATATTCCACACTATAGAGCACTGTGCCCAGTAAATAAACTGGAGGGAGTTACCTGTAAGAGGGGACGTTCTGGGTTCAGGAAGTGGGGGTCTGGCATCTGTCAGCAGGTGGGGAGCAATCGTGTTGCGCATCACTTGTTTTTCCCCTTTTTGTTCTCATTATTATCATTTGCCATAATTGCTGAATTTTACTTTATTTTCCATTATTAAACTGTCTCTATCTCTCTATTAAACTGTTCTCTATTTCTCTAACCTACGAGGTTTACTTTGATTCTCCTCCCCATTTCACTGTGGTGGGGAGCGGGGAGAAAGGGGATTGAGAAAGCAGCTGTGTGAGAGTGGCTTAATGTCCAGCTGGGCTTAATCCAAAACCAAGCTTTTATGTCAAGAGATTGCTCTAGAGTTATGCCATTGCTGGTATTGAAGTGTTGACTTAGGCAGTACAAGCTACCAGTTCCAGTGACTTCATGATATGATAACAGCTCATAAGAGGAGTAGTGTGGAGTTCTGATCCCTCCTGTCCAGGGCTAGCATGGTTTCAGACTTCAGGTACATTGAAAATTGTGGGTTTGCAGCCTGGTTCAGCAGGGAATTTAACCTTTGTCTGAATCTCCCCCCATTCCTGAAGTTGCTTGATAATCTCTCCACAAAAGAGATACTCAGGACATGTGGCCCTTGTATGAGGCAAATAGCAATGGCTGGTTTGGTACAAACCAATTCTCAATGAATTTTTCAAGCGAGCTTAGAAATTCACTCTCACATGCATGATATTCCATCATCAAGTGAAAAGTCGCAGCCTGTTCCAGTCAATGATTTCAGACAGGCTCCTTGTCTGGAAATGTTAGAAAGATAATGGTCATGGACCTTGTGTCTGGTTGCCGCACAGTCTCTGACAGTCAAAACCACATTTCCCTTAAACTTTCTTTTTCAGGGGATGAACTCAGAAACCCTTATCTCCACATGCTGGGGGCTGCCATGGCTCCTGCTGGCTATTTCTGAGGGGCTGACTTGGAGAAATGGGAAGAAGGCATACCAAGTATATAAAGGTATTGACCTGTGACATTGCCATCATTCAGAGTATAAAAGGCACTGGAGAGGAGGGCGATTGAAACGGCTTCTTTATTCTGTAGACAAAAAATACTATTTCATTCTTTCATTGCCTGGGCAGGATGTGCTGGGCGGAAGGATCAACTGTGTTGAAACTCCTGGCTATGGAATAAAATTTGTCCTCTTCAGTGCACCGATGCTGTGTGTAATCTCATGAGTCAGAGCAGGAGATGGACGAGGTCTTGGAAAACAATCTGGACTCAGATGTCCTGTTGGTTATGGTCTTATTCGGAGAGAAGAAAGCCTATTCAACACCAGCTGCTGCATTTCTCTGTGGCATTCAGGAAGGTGCCTTCCAGCTGATTAAGGGCAGCATAATGATCGTGCAGCATTTTGTTTGGTTGATATATTCATGTACTTACTGCAGCCAGCAAACCGTATGCTACTGATGGTCCTGGTTGAATGCAGGAAGCCGTTTTTCTCTGGAAACCAGTCCTTTTAGGCACACTCACAATACCCATCACTCACGGATTATCAAGGTTTTAATTCACTTCACTATCAAAGTGCCAACAGCTGGCTTACCAGCATTAAGCCTGTGGATCATGGATCTGCCAGGTACCTGAGGTAGTCGTGCCAATAATGACTGGTGGTGTAGACCTCTACACAGGCTGACACATCCTGCTGGGGAATAGCCCTTGAGATGCTCAAGTGGCATCTCCAGCCCTTCAGCTGGGTGGCTTTGGCAGCTGCCGCAGCTCAAGCAGGGCTGGCAGGGCCCTCTCAGCACAGGAACGCACAGCACAGCACCTCTCAGATTCATATCACCATGGCATCCAACTGCAAGCGGACAATGGAAGCTCCCCAGGGATGTTTCCGTTTGTGAATGGGAATTTACAAACTGCTAAAAAGCAGATAAAGTAGAGGACAGGCTGAACGTTGGAAGGACAAAAAGCAATTCTGTGCAAAACCGTGTGTCCACACATGTATGTCTAGAAAATGTCCTGATCCCCATCTGAGGCTGGTTTCAGTCAGGAACCAAAGAATAGTCATCCTGCCTCTCCTTCCCCAGGTTATTATTGTTGGCTCTCTTTTGGGGCAGAAAAAATTCTGGTGTCCAGTTAAAGATAGCCCTTAAACCCTTTGTTTTGTTCACCAAGCACAGTCTGTGTTGAATGTGCAATGGAGAAAATCCACAAAAATGCTGTTTGAGATTCATTTATGAGCCTGTCATTGCCCTAAGGGGGCTGCTTTGACCAGAGGCGCTCGGTGCAGGAATGAGACCACAGAGTTCATTAAAATGTTAGGAATTAGCAGTGTATATTCCTCATATTCTCTTACTTACTTTTCATTTGTACTTTTAAAAAAGGACGTATTTTGCCCTCATATGAGTCTGTCAGGGGAAAAAAGGAAGACGATTGAGTCAGAAATCAAATTAAAAAAAAAGAAAATCAGAGGCAAATAAAAAAAATCAGAGGTCAGATGCAAATGCATCTGATAATTCGGATATGCCTGATGAGGGGCTCCCAAGCCCAAATCCAAGGCGAGAGAGGGGACAGGATGGGAAGAGACATAGACTGTCCTCCAGTGCATAATCTGCAAGCAAAGCCGATTTTCGGAGGCCACTTTGCACAGAATTGGTGCTGGGGAGGAATATCCAACATCACGTCCTGGTGAGCTTGCTCTCTGAGCTATGGAGCCCCTCACCAGAAGGCATTTCTCCACATTTTATCTCCAATGTCTTCAGAAGAAATAGCTTCACGACAAATATTGCTCCTACATCCTTGGGAGAAAGTTGTGCTTTTATGAACAGTATTTCCTCTTCTTTTTCCAGTGCAAGATAAGGTTTTGGCCACAGAAGCTGCCTGATGAGTTTTGGAGAGCTGGTGGTGTGTCTTCTGTACCTGCAGCTGCCAGTGGGGTGGTTCTGCACTCTGACTTTGACAGACTATAACAGCCTTGATGTCCTGATCTTTCTTTCACCTGTAAAAACCCAAATAATTCAGGACTGCCTAACACATGAAGCTATCCGGGAGAGAAGAGTTTTCTCTATATTCTGCCAGTGCCAAGGTTTGAGATGATCCAAGGTGGAATTAATATTCCTTCGATCTTGCTGCTGCCATATATCAGATTTCCCTAAAACGACTGTAATCAAAACACTTATCACTGAACATTACACTTAACAAGCAATTTCCGCATTTGCATGTAGCATTGGTTACCACTCAGCAGCAGTTTACAGCTCTGTAATCATTGCAAGGAATTTTCTCCATATGCCCCTGAAAATATCCAAGCTGGTCTTCCTGAACTGGACTGTTTAACTTAGTCAGGGTTACCCTCATAAAAGGCTTTCAGAAACACTGTGAGTTACTGATTGTATTCCATCTCTACGTTTTCTTTGTCTTTTGAAGCTGAGATTATTGTATATATGTGTGCGTATACATGTAATTTTTGATATGTGTGGATGTATGTGTATTATGTATACACATAATTTAACTGTGTATATATAATTGAGCTGTAAGATTATACTAAATATTCTGTATAAATCCTCTTTGTTATAGGTGTGCATGGAGTCCAGCAGAAGAATGGGCTGTGTTTGGGTATGAGTATCTGGGGGTACAGCAAGGTGAAGAAGAGTAGTGACAAATGGCTGGGCTCAAGCACAGTAATCCTCATTTGAGTAAATTTTCTGGGGTTTTCCTGGGCACCTTGCTCGGTTTAAGACGACAGAATCTGCCCCAGAGCAATTTCTTTCCTTTCTGGAGTCTGTGAGAACATCTCCAGTTGGGTGCACAAAGTCAAAAGCACCTTTTGCACACCTATTTCTCATATTTGGTAGGGACTGCCTCTGCCAATGCAACAGCAGGGGCTTTCCCTGCCCCTTCCAAGGAGGCAGAAAGGACCAGACTTCAGGCTCCAGCACTTTTCCTCCCAGTCAGCCTAGGATTGTGGTCCCAGGATGGTTACTGGAGAACCTTTTAGAGGACTTTCTCCCCTGGGGCTGGAGCAGTTGCTATAAAACCCCTTGTAACCCATCTGCAGAGAAGCAGCCACCCCTGTGACCCCACTCTGCAGAGCACCTGCACTTCCTGGCAATCCTGCTGGCAAACCTGCAAGCTCTGCCTGTTCAGAGCATTGTTTCCTGCCTCATTTCTCTGTTGTATCTCTCTTCTGGAAGCCACTCCTGATTTACAGCAGCGTGACTTGGACAGTGTAACTTAGATCAAAATCAGGCTCTGAGGTGTGCACCAGCTATTCACTTCCGCAGACTGTTACACTTTATCACCAGAAATCTCTTAGAATCATATGATTTGGAGAGTTATTTAGAAATCAACAGACCTTGGTACTACAGTGCAGAGGAGGACTTAGATGGTGCCTGTTAAGCTTCCCAAACTATAAATGTTTCTGACATGCACATCTGTGCAACAGCTGGCAGGGATTACTGCCTGGACCTGGTTACAGCTGTCCAGTGGACTCACATATTCTGGTATCTGCATGGGGATAGCCTCTGCTGTATCTGAGGATCCATCTATTTCTGTTTAATCCACACAAAGGATCTTGCGCTAACAAAATTGCATTGTTTGCATTTCTTGAGAGAGGCCAAGGCCTCCAGACATTGCAGGTGCCTTGGCCAAAACCAGGGGGTGGAGGAAAGCCTCCAACCCACGTGGAAAGCACACACTCATCCTGAGAGAGTCAGTGGAGAGATGGGAGCCTGATGAGAAACAAAATAAAATGCAAATCATCGTTAACGTTTCATGTTACGTTGTTTGACATCCGTTCTGGCACTGACCCCTTGGTCTGAGAGAAAAACATCAGACAAACTCAGGAGACTGAGAGAAAAACAAGTTTTTTTGATTATCACAATGACAAAAAACTGCATTTAATTCTCTCTGAACCGACGCCTTGCTCAAATCAGTTTTGATTTGGAAACATGGAAGAAGATCATCAAGAGGACCAAATTAATTATTCCACTGGCATGTCTGAGGTGGTATGAAACCATGCTGCTGTTTTTCCTCTTTACTGCAACTTGGATTTTGGAGCTTCAATCGATCAGAATGAAGCATAGAAACTGCTACTCCTTACTTGAGGGTTCATTTGATTATTCGACTTACTCATGGAAGGTAAGTTACACAAGCCAAGTTTATACTGTATAACTTCTGACCTAGAGAAACATTGCACATGAGCAAAATCACAAGGAATGTAGGGCTCGGCTTTAATGTAGAATTTTAGTCACAGATCTATAAGTACACCCACCAGCAATAAGCAATTTTACTCTGTTAACTTTGGAAGATCACATCTAATTAATTAAGATGATGAAATTACTTAATGCTTAAGAAAAAAGTCAGTCAAATAATGTTAAAACTTATTTTTGGTGTTATTCACTCCTCCTATACCCACAAGTTTGAGCCACCAATAAGGCAATCCATCCGAATCAATCACCAAAAAAGCACTTCATGTTGCCAAGGATCCACACAAGAAGGCAGCAGTGTTGCCCCAAGCCCTCCTGTTCTGAAGACTAAATCATTAAGCATGGAAATGCAATAATTTGTCCTCTGCAGAGGCAGGACCTCAGCAAGAGGTGATTTCTGCAAACCATCATTCAGAGGCTGCGTTTTGTTCCTGAAAGCCACCGATGAGGTGACAAGGTGGCCACGGTCACTCCAGACAAGGACCCTTCTGGCCCATAATTCTGTGCCCAGCAGTGAGCAGAGGTGGACAGTGAGGGGAGGGCAGGAGCAGCACAAGTGTAACATGATCCCTCTGTCCCTAATATTCTCCCAGCCTTGCCTTGTGTTCGGTTCGGGGGCTTCCAGAGCCTGCTGCACTTTGTCTTTCAGTAACCAAAGCATCTCTCTTCCAGGCACTTTGCCATCTTCCCTTTGAACTCGTGAAACACTCTCCAGAGGGGATTGAAGAACCTTTGGAAAAGACTTCCTAAGGTCCTCAGGCCCACCACTGCTTTCATGGAGCACCACCTCCTTTTGTCCCGACCCTGGTTTACTTGTTTACCTCCCCATAATTTGTAGCAGCCAAGGAGAGGTCACCCCGTTCCCTGTAGGGAATTCCAAGATCTCTCTTCGTAAAGGACATGTCTGTGTGACAAAGGCTGGCCAGCTCCCCAGGTGTACGGACAATAAGGCACTCAGATCCAGAACAAACTTTTGCCCTTTAACAGAGGGGAGATGGATGGATTGCCCAAGAGATGGAGGCAGGTGGCCATGCCAGGGAGCAGCTTGGTGGCGGGGGAGGCGACCCAGCATCGGGGGTGCGTGACCAGATGGGAGCATCCAGCAGGCACGTGAGGAGCAGCCAGGAATGGGAATGGGGTGCATGGGGATCCCAGGAGCCAGGCAACGGGTGCACTCAGGGCCCTGGCAGCCAACAGCACAGGCCAGACACACTGCTTAGGGGTTTTTGGCTCATTTTCCACCTTCAAGAGGAAGAAGGCTGTGACAGGAAAGTAGGAATTAATCTCCTGGCTCGATCTCAGAGTCCAGTCTGTTCAGCGATTCTCATGCAGACTAGTGTTGGATGCTTCCCAGGGTGTAGAAAAACCTGTGTTTTTCATCCCGACACCAGGAGTTAAACACTGGCTTCCAGGAGGCCATTCAAGAGCTTTTTCAACTTCATTCTCATTTGGTTTAGCAGCAACAATGGTAACGCTGGGTATTCCTGATCGCACCCGCTCCCCTTTGAGAACGGGAGGCAATCGGAAAGCGGAACTGGAAACGATTCCTGTGGCTAAAATCTGCAGAACAGAGGTGAACTGTTGGCTGAGCCAACACGGGCTCATATAGATATCTGAGAGTGTTCTGGGCAGGAAAACTCTTCATCTGGGAAACAGGAAGACCCCCCAAAAGGCATTAGCAAGCCTTTTTTAACTTCCTGATCACATAGCTGTGTTTACACCACCCGCGTTATTTATTGGCCATGTGCTTGACAAGCACTTACCATGAGGAATACTAATTCAAGGTGGCAGTAAATTTCAGGAAGACAAGCAATTTTCAATCAACATTTTTTCAATTAATATTATTTCCAGCCTTACCTAAACACGGGGACCTGCTTATATAGAGATTTGTATGCTAAATAATTTACTTTCTCCATATATTTGTTTCAAATATATGAAAGAAATACTTCTGTTTAATTTTCTACTAAATTCAAATGGTATTTTCATAAGCAAATGAATAGTATCACACCTTTATATACTTGCTGATTTTCTGATTTCTGTGTCAGAATCTCTTTGTATGAGCTCTGAAGGGAATAATATCACTAGCTTCGACCCTGCAGGCAGTTGCCAAAAGAATGTGTAGTGAGAATAAAGACAATTAGGTATTAAGATGGCCTCTCCTGCTCTGTCAGGAACACTTTTATATCCACACCAAACGTTTCTGACTCTCAAGTCAGTCGTAGCTGCACTCATTGTTTTTCACAGCTTCCCAATAGTGAATGACACAGCAGCTGGGGCTGGCTCCAGTTTTGGGGAGCAGGAGATGAATTTGTCAGTCAAACGGCCAGAGTTACAGAGATTTCGGAAGTGTGGATTGGATCCCCGTCCACAGCACATCGTCACCTCAAACTGAGATCATCACATGGAATAGACTGATGAGGGCACAGCAAAATCAATCCCCTGTATGCCAGAAAAACCTATCGACACGTGTGATGCGGTATTTACAAAATTGCATTTACGCATGACAGTAGATTCCTCTGTTTATATAATCATTGTATTGGCATTCACTGCAACCTGCTTGCAGGAGCATATTTTGAATTTTCAAAGCATGGCTAAGCTGGCAGGTGCTGTGTGAGTCAACATTGAACTGCAAAATTGCATGTGAGTGATGTCCTATCACACATAAATATTAGTGCTATAGAAGGACATGAAAAAGCCTTTACAAGGTTTAAGTTAAGTACACTTTAATTAAAATTAATTATGGCAATGATCTCAAACTGGATGCAATCACAGCTGATGACTTTGTTTAAAAAAATGTGACGAACGTTCAAAGCGCAACCCTGAGTTTTAACCACTGGAGATGTCCTTTTGCTCATTTTTGCAATCAGATTTTCAGATTCTCGGGAAGTCCCTAAAGCTTTGCTGTTGCTGATTATTTAAAAATATAAATTTATTTATTTATTACCCCCTATGACATAAAAGCAGAGTGTCTGCTAAGCGGGTGGATGAGCTGTAAAGGATCACACATATCCAGGGTTTGCTGGCTAATACAATGCATCCTTGACAGGCAGAAGGACACCGGGTCAGTGCCTCACACTCTGCCAAACTGAGCCACCCAGGAAGAAACCCAGCAGGTTTCTTCCAAGGTGGTTAATCAAAAACACTGTCTTTGGTGCTCCAGCTCCGTGCCCTCAGCTCCTCCCTTGGGCCTTCACTGTCCCTTTCTCAAAATACAGGAAACGTGTTCCTGGGAGCAAACGGCAGCGCTCAGGCAGGGAACGGGCGAGCCAGGATGCAGGTCACCATTTTTGACCTGGGAGAAAAAGGGAAGCTTTTTCTGCTGATGGAACCGGTTCAGCTCCGCTGAGCTCGTTAGAAGGATTTGTGTTTGCATCAGCCGCACATCTGTTTCCCAGCTTCCTTCGCTTACTCCTTCCGTGGATGAAGGGGTCTGAAAAAGGGCCCCGGAACGTGGCTCGGAGGGACCGTTTTGATGCAGGGACGGGCAGGGCAGAGTCACTCGTGCGTGACAAACCAGGCGTAGCACCGACGCTATCAACATGCGTGGGGCCTGCTCTCAGCCCCAGCACCCCTGGGCCGCCGCAGCCCCGCCAGCACCAGCAGCACCGAGAGCGGGATGGGAAACAACAGCCTGGCAGCTCGCAAAGCGAAACAAGGCTGACCTTGCTGCGCGTTATCCCGGGCCCTCTCTCCAGGGGATATCACGTGTACTAATCCAAGACGCTGAACTTGATGGCTAATGGGAACTTTGCAGTTGGGCTCTGCAGAAAAGCAATTAAGTCATCAGTGTAAATTAGCTTCATTTTATTTATCCAGGAAACATCAGGCTGATGCAAAGTCCCATGATTTTGCTACTTAGAGCTGCTTTCTGGTTACTGTGGTGGGTACATCCTCCACTACATTTCCTCTGAGTTTTCCTGCTCTCTTTTCCATTTTCCCAGGTCTTGCACGATGTTGTGCTGGCTGTCAGCACTCAGTGATCTACAAAGAAACAAAAGGGTAAACTTTTCTCATAAGAATTAAACCAAAACACAGCAGAAGGTTGTTTGATGACTTTATGAAGAGCAAGGGAAGCCAGCAGGGCTCCTGACACACCTCTTTAGCAGTGTTTCATTAAGTTTTATAACTAAAACAAGGCTTAATGCTTTATTGCATGTGAAATAATGTTGCAGACTCAGGGCACTGATATTTTCTTCTCAGTTTTGTGACCACACAGCCACCTCCAGGCTGCTCAGGTGAAGGCTTCCATCCATGGTCAAAGCCACACTTTGAAACCAAATGTGGAGTCACAAGGACAAGAAAAATGCCCTCCCACTGATGAAGCAACAGCGGCAAAACAGCCACCAGCACGTGCAGAACTGACAGCAGCAGTAGAGTCTTTTTTACTGTATTAATCACATTGATTGGGGGATTTTTATCCCTCTAGGAAGAAGATAAGTTTTATCATTACAGGCGCTGTCTCTACTGCAGTCTTTGTTGACAAAATCCTACCAACAAAAAAATCTGTACAGCAGCCTTCAGTCACTCCTGGGTCTGTATCTTAAGATGTGGATGCAAATAGTATGTTTGTATTAACTGAAAAAAAGCTGGTCTTTCTGCTTCTGGCCATGTTAAACAGCTCCCCACACATCCTCTTAATCATATTAATTTATTCCCAGCTTTAAAGATGTTTTCCCAGCTGCTAAGGCAAACCTTACTCACACTTATGACAATACAGATTTAAAATCTGTATCAATCCGATAATATTCAGACATTCATCTTGAAAGCACAATTTGAGCCATGACCACAGAAGCCAGCGCACTTGTTTATCACCACTGTGGTTATTTGTAACACTGTGGTTGCTTGAAAAATACAAGATTCTTTTAAGCAAAGTTTTTTGGCACTCACTGAGATGTATGTAGATGTAGATAGCACATTTTCAACAACTACAGCCATGTATTCTCAATAATGACTGTAACAGTGAAACTGTTTTCCATGTTTTTACTGATGTGATAATTGGTTTGAATATTGCAAAGTATGGGACATGTGAAAGTGTGGTTGTTATATTCTGAAAAAGCTCTCCATTCTGTTTCCATAACACAGGGAAAGTCATAATTAACGTAATTTGTAAAGATGGTATTACATTAGTGGTGCCACACAAATCAAACAAGGCAAACAACTGGTTGAAAGCGTTCTCAATATCCATCACACATTTTGTCCAATCAAAGTGATATTTCTGTAGCTGCCAGTTAAAAAACCCTTAACCACCTCCTGCAGTGGTGCTCAGTAATATAACCAGAAGATTTGATTCTGTGTGAGAATGGTGAGCAAGGAGAATTATAACAAATTTTTTTTAAGTAAACAGCCATTGGAGGAGATAGAAACAGAATAAGAGTATCACAATGCTTATTTTAGCACTGAGATTTATAATGATCTTAATGGCAAGGTGAAGACTTTAAGCAAAGGAGCCAACTTCACTCACACTGTACCTCCAGAGGTGCCGTGGAGACACTGAGCTACTTCGCGGAAGGCACAAGGCCTGCTGCCTTTATTTTTCAAGAGTCACATCTTGAAGACTTTGAGCTGGAGGGATCTGTAATTGCATTTTCAGGAGACAAGGCAAGACCTTCAGCTGGCACAAAAAAGACAGTGTTGCCAACTTCCACCCATTCACCCTGGATGCTTCATGTCCCGCCCACACAGGCTCAGCATTTGCTTCCAGGTGACATCCTGCTTCCTGTTTTGGTTTTGAGGTTGCTTTGATATAGATTTTTTACTTCCAGTAGTAATTTGCTCCCCTTAATACTAAAGCTGGAGCTCACAAGCTTCCCCAGCAGATGCTGGCTGCAGATTGTAGTGCAGATCCCAGCCAGTGAGGGGTGGCAAGCCTTCAGCACAGATGGCACTGCCAGCCTGCCTTGCTGTTTTCTTTTTTTTTTTTCCAAAATCTTCAAATGACAAGGTGAGGACTAACCAAAACCCAGCTCTCTTGTAGTGGTGGGTTGGAAGAGTGATTCTCTTCAACCTGACAGCAGTGGGGAGCAAGGCTGGGGCACAAGGCACATCCTCGTCTTGCATCCAGATGAGTCTTTGGAGAGTTGTCCCAGGCCATGTGCAAACAACACAACTTCCTCACGAGGGACAGCAGAGGGGCAGGCACTGATATCTTCTCTGTGGTGACCAGTGACAGGACACGAGAGAATGGCCTGGAGCTATGTCAGGGAGGTTTAGGTTGGATATCAGGAAAACGTTTTTCACCCCGAGGGTGGTTGGGCACTGGAACAAGCTCCCCAGGGAAGTGGTCACAGCACCAAGCCTGACAGAGTTCAAGAAGCGTTTGGACAGGGCTCTCAGGCACATGCTGTGACCCTTAGGTGTTCTGTGCAAGGCCGGGAGCTGGACTCTAAGGTCCTTTTGGGTCCCTTCCAACTCAGGACAGTCCATAAATCTATGATGACACTGTCTACGCAACCTGAATTTCCAGTGGCTGCAGGGATGGAGCTGACATCGGAACTCCACCTGGCCACCACACTCCTACTGCAACCAGCATGGATGAAATGCACGGTAGCCAAAGGGAGGGAAGTGATTTAAGGTTTAGCAATCTGTGAGGCACCCAATGTACTAGGAAGACAGAAAGAGAATGACTTACTCGTTGAAAAAATTGATGGTAGAGGGTGCTTCAGGGTCTTTTTTCACCACCCATTTCCTGGAGAGGTAAGGCACAGACATAGGACTGGGATGTAGATGGACAATTCCTGCACTTCATGACCCATGTGACACTAAAATTACTGTTGCATTTTCCCCACTAAATGAGACAAAGTTTGTAAGAAGAGATTACATCTTTTACTAAAGCAACAGCCCGCACAGGAAGAAAATTATCCACACCTCTGGGTGCACAAGCCCCTTTCCTAGCCATGGAGAGGACTTTGGAGTAAGACACTTGAAGCACCACACAGCTGCATTTGGCAACAGGTCATGCCCAGCCTGAGGTTTCTGCACAAGGGACTTGCCTGTCTGCCCTTTACCATCATTCCAGCTCACAAAACCAGCACTCAAGTGCCTGATTTTTAATAACTTACCACTCCCAGAGGCAGTCTGACTACATGTTCTCAATTACTGCTGCAAAGTAAGAGGGACCTTGGTGGTTTTGGGAATTCAGGAAAAGACAGCTCTGCTGCAGCTTCTCAATTAGCTGCCCTAAAAGAAGAAACAGGGTGTGCTAATAATATAACCAAACTCGAATACCAGACCTGGGAATTTTCCGTGCAGATACCCTGGTTTGATCCTCAGGAGGTAGCCACTGGCCCACTCAGCACAGGCAGTACGTGTTGGGAGAGGACACCAGAGCATCACCAGTGCTCTGTGTTCCACTCACACAGAGAAATGTTGTTATGGATTGGTTTCTAAAATGTCTAAAAATGCACCGTGCCTCAGTATTGAGACACTAAACCCAAACTTTAAATGATACTCTGCTTGTACCAATATTTCAGAAACTGAGCACCTCATGATACAGTGCATAAACTATTCACAAAGATCTGACTAAAACCACGTTGCTGATAGAAACGCTTTATCCATTTCTTTGAACTTGTAAGGCTGCAGGAATGTTTTATCAGTGCAAGAGGAGCATGGCTGGACAGGCAGAGGATGTGGCTTCTGTGATCTTTACTTGGTAACTGTTTATCTGTGTGATGGTGGATGTTGACATACTGGTCAAAGACAACCTCAGCTGGGAGATTTTAATGGAAAATATTTAAATATCAGAATATTTTACCTGCCTCTATGGTACCTATACTGAACAAGGCAGTTTGTGCACTGAGTCAATCCTGTGCTTTTAGCCAAGTGCCCAGCACCAACAGGGTTTCATAGGTGAGGGTTTAGGGTCACGTACTCAAAGCCTGAAAATGGGCAAGGAGGGAATGTCCCATCCAACAGAAGCTTTCTTCTAAATCCTGACTAATGGTGGTTGCCTCATGTCTAGTTTGCAGCTCATCTGATGTAATTGGGGATATTCTCGTTGTTCCCATAAGCAATCTAACATCTGCTCAGCTCCTGAGTGTACCAAGCCCTGTCACAGAGAGTGCTGTGGCCCTCGGTGCAGAAGTCCCTCCTTCCCTGCCTTCAGTGCTTCTCCATAAAGGCAGACAGGGAGTGCTTTTGGTCCAGGTTCTGTGAACACGCAGGTACTCTGTGCTGCAGTCCCTGTGGCTCTCAGCATCTTCCATCAGCTCAGGGCCGTGGCAGGAGCAGACACCACAGGGTCACGCTGAGGGACACGAAGGAGAGAAGGAACTTGACCTGCCTCTTACATCTGCAATGCAAATGCTCTTTGCTTGACGTGTAATGGAAAGTGGAGCCTGTTTCTCTCGCTGTTGCTGTGACCAGCATGAGCAAAATATTAGAGCACAGAGCAAAATATTCGGAATGCGATATGGGATAGAGATAATCACACCTCGCATGTGATGAAAGCAGACTGTGCCAGTCCCCACTGCCCGCAAGGACAGGGCTGCCGAGACATCTAGGAAAACATTATCTACTCCATGGCAATAAGCAGCGTTTTGTTCCACTTTATTTTTAGCTTGGTTCCTCCTCTTCCTCCCCACATATGAGCCCTCCAGCTCAAGGCAAAGGTCCAAGAACAATAGCGTTTCAAGCCAAGGACTAACCTCACAATCGGAAAACCAGAGCCTAGATATGACAGGCTGCCTTATTTACTAACACAGAGCACACAAACCCAAACCAAACCAAAATAAGCTACTTCGATATTTTTGCTTCTTAGAGCAAGGAAAGCGAGTCTCCCTTGCACTCAACTCTGATGTGCTGCCATGAGGGATACCCTGAGAAGTCAGATGAGATTTATTTAGAACACTGAAACCCTTGTGTGTATGTTCTTGCTATAAATTCGAACCTCAAATGGAAATGTGATTTGAATTTAAACACTTAAAGCTGTGGCCTTAACAGTAGGCACTTTTGTATATTCATGCTCCTGCCACTGTCCTCAGTCTCCCGTGGTCTTGAATGATATGTTGTTTTTAGACAATTGGCTTCTTGTCCACAGACGAGCAGTTTGGCCCTATCCCTCCCATTGTCTTTTATGTCCAGCAAGGAAAAGGGGGGAGGAGACAGAAAGAGAAAGACAGATTTCAATCAAAAGCGCTACATTGATAAGAGATTAATAAAAGCCTGCCTTGTGATCAGACGAAACCTAACAGTCAGCCTGGATGCCCTACATTTGATAACAAAAATGATCGCTTCCAAGTATCGCCTGTAGAGTCCAGTCCCTGCGTCACCTGGAGCAGCAGCAGCTCCCAGCAGTGCCTGCTGCTGGTGGGTTTGTGCTCTGGCAGACCCTGCTGCGGCCAACTCATCCTGAGGACGAGAATTTGTCCATCTGATTGAGTAATGTAAATATGGTGTTTAACAGCTATGGTTTGTGCGAAGACACAAACAGCTCTTTCCTAAAGACACACAGCAGAACCTGTGATGAAGAGCAAAACAGGCAAAAGCAGGTATTCTGCTGAGCATGGTGTTCCAGTGCCGTATTTTAACTGCTCCAGCAGGTTTTTAGTGCTCAGTGTTTTAGGGGCCAGACATCCCATGACTGTGAAGGAGCCAAGTGGCACCAGACAAAGAAGAGAGCAGCAAATACGGGGCAGATGGATGCTGCAAAGGGAACTCGGCAGTTTGGGTGCAGGCTTGGGAACACATGAGCTTAGGGGACAAGCAAAGTCCCTGGCACACCTCGCTGCTTCTCGGGGGACCCAAACCAGTTCCCACTGAAGAAAGCAGCAGATGGACCATCAATTTGTGAGGAAGGTGCTTTCGCTATGAGAGCCATGCTCAGAGACTCCGAAGAGAATAAAATGTCACGGATGCTCACGCCATCCGTCAGGAGGGATCCACCCAGGTCTCTGGGGATTCACTCAGTGAACTAACTCTGTTGCAATCCCATTCCCACTGCTGCAGACAGCTGGTACTGCACCCAAACCAGCCAGTCATCCTTTATCCTACTCTTCACAGAGACAATTCAATGTTTGAGTTACTGTCACCGTGTACTGTCACACCTCTTTTCATTTGTATTTTTACAGCCACGTGTATATTTGACCTGGGCCAGTCCCAGGGAGCCGCTGAAGGGGAGGAATACCTCTCAGGCAACTGGGACCTGTCTGCCAGCTTTGATTTCCCTTTACACCCAGGGGAAGGGAAGAAGGGGCACATCCCTGTGTCACTTTAGGTTGCCACAATGAAACACATAGAGGTGCTGTGTAGATATCACAGGTGAACATGGGCTTGTTACACTGAGAAATAAACCAGCTAACAGGAATAACAGCTACCTTATGCTTTTTATTGGCTCCTCCTCAGCCTCTCACATGATTTGTTGGGAGGAATACCTGCCCTTGCCAACACTGTCCCTGTCAGGACGCTTGCTGGCGACAAGCCTGTCTGTCACCGCTTCCCTCAGATAGAGATAGTTCAGTCCCAAAGTATTCTCTGAAATTGAAATGGGGTCTCTTCCAGACACCCACCTGTGGCATAACTCCTAAAATCTGCACACAAAAGCAGCATCCCCTGCACGTGCACAGAAAGCCTCCTACATCTGCAAGGCATTGCCCATCTCATGTGCATCCCCAGCATGCCAGGTTCACCACACACAAAATGAAGAGGCACTCTTGTTTTGGAAGCCAAGATTTCCAGGAATCTGTCAGGTTACCAGGAAAAACTGGAGGATATAAGATTATTGGTAGAAGTGATAATCCAAAGCATCTGAGCTGCCTGAAAGAGGTTTGACATATCACCAACTGTGTGTCAGGTGCAAACAACACACAAACCAGATCGCACAACTGGGAAATCACTGCAAGGCCAGAGAGCACTAGCAGAAGCACAAACACCCTAAATGTAAGGCCATGTTGCCCTGATAATTCACAGTGTCTCGGGATGCTGAGCACACAGATTGTTTTCTCTCACCTGGCTTAGTTATCCCAGCAATGTGAGACACTCTGCACAGATGAAAACTTCCCATTGGCTTCGGCCTTCCCCCATAACTCTTCTAAACACTCTCCTCAGTCACTCCTGTTGCTCAAAGTTTCATAGAATCATAGACTGGTTTGGATTGGAAGGAACCTTAAAGAACACCTCATTTCAACCCCCCTGTGATGGGCAGGAACACCTTTCACTAGCTCGGGTTGCTCAGAGCTCCATCCAACCTGGCCTTGAACACTTCCAGAGATAGGGCATCATCAGCTTCTCTGGGCAACCTGTTTCCATGATCTCTCCCATCCCCTCCCTTTTGGGGCAGAGAAAGTCCCATTACCTGCCTAAATCAGCCCTTGCCACCACTCACTCTCGTGAGCATTGATACAGCCAGGACCCACCTCAGATGTGCACAGAAATGTCCTTGGAGAGGTATGGGTGACACGGTGGTTAATACAGCAGTTTTCACAGCAATGGCTCATTCCCCATCCGCTGTGATTCCCAGATTCCCCAGCTCGTCACAGAGTGGTGCTCATTTTCTCTTTAGACATCTTCACCTCCAGCCTCTGGGAGATGAAATAGACGAACCAACACTGCTTCTTCAGTCAGGCTAAATTTGCTAAATATCGAGTTAATACAATGCAATGGATTTAAAAGGCTCCTGAGAAGGACTGCACTGCTGACAAGTGTGGGTTGGTCAGAATTCCAATTGCAGCTGTCCCATGGTCAGCGAGTAATCCACACACACAGCCTCTTGCCTGACTGTGCCCAACACACCCCTCATGACCACAGTGCTTTGAACATTTTTTGCTGGATAATTTGGCCACGTCCAACGCTGTGGAAGATGATAATCTATATTTCACCTAGCTCGGCACATCACAAAGGAACGCTGACAATTTCTTGAATGGAAGCACAGTCATATTTTCCATCCCATATCGGGTGCACGCTGCCCTTAGCGGCAGCTCACCTCTGGAACGAGGAGAAACAGCGATATCCTGGTTCCACAGCCCCAGCACTGGAACAGCCTGACAGGACTCTTTAAAAATGACACCACAGATGTTTTACCAAGCTCCTGTTCACCATCTGCTCCAAGTGACACCACCAGTTCTCATGACGAAAGGTCAAGCCCAGCGTCAGTGGGCAGATGAATGCGGCTCTCACGTGCTTAGCTACGGCTGCGCTGTGCCTGGTTACGGGGTGTGCACACAGTGGCTACAGGAGCCCGGCCCCTCGGTATGGAAATCAGCCATCTGCCCAAGGCAGCCCGGTGAGCAGAGCAGAGCAGAGCCAGGCAGACCTTGGGAAACAGTGGGAAATAAAGGCACGAGCCCTTGTCCGGCAGGAGGGGGCACAGCTTCGTGCCACGCTCTCTGTGTCAGCCGTGGCCCTTCGAAGATGTGCCATCCGCTGGGCTGGTGCAGACGTACCTGTCAGGGTGGTCATTCCCCCTGGGAAACAGAGATGCAGTTTTCCAAGCAGGCGTTAATCGCAGTCCGAGTTCCAGGAGATAGTGAACACCCTGTGTTATATATTATCAGGCACTGCAAAACAAGATGTAGCCACACCTTTAGACCAAATCATGGTATTTACTCTGACACCCACACGCCTTCTCACATGAGGTGCTTTAACTGTATCTGTATCAATAAACCCACTTCATTGCAGGATAATGTACACTGTCAGCATATCCTGTCATTAAGGCTACATTCCAAACTCATCTATAACCATTCACTTCACCAGTTCCTAAGCGTTGGCAGAAAAGCTCCTCTCAGACAGCAATTTTTTATATTCAACTTCTGTTTAGAACCATAAGGGGTTTTTTAAACTTAAAAAGGGCTGAAGAAACATTTCTTTCTATATATGGAATTAGTGAGCTCTGAGCATTAGGTTCTGCTCACTGCAGGATGTGCAATATGGTTAAGTCATGATATCACGATTTATTATACTTTTATACAGCTCATATATTTAGAACAAGAGGAACAGAAATATAAAAGCGGCCTGGAGTTACTTTTGAGGCATGTACTCCACAAGACTCTGTGCGACGGAATTTTGTCTAACAGAGATCCCAGGGATGGGGCATGCAGGGAATATCAGATGAGTAGTGCTTGCAGCAGCCACCATCACCCAGTCCTTACCATCCCATGAGCTACAAGGAGCTCAACAGCTTTCACTTTGCCTTTCACTTACAACTTCCAAGAAAGTTTCCAAGGGTCTTTGCCGTTCAGCTGAGAAGTGAACAGGGAATGCCTAGAGGCAGCTCAGGCATCTGGGCATATTTATTGATCTGTCGCTGTGAACACACCTCATTTAGAGCTCCTTTCAAAACCAAGCCAGCCAGCAACTCCCAGCACAACACATTTTCTTCTGCTCTTCAAGAGCACTTTGCTTGACAACGAATTCCAAAACAACTTGTATATCTCAAAGGAGACAAGTGGGCTTCTGGAGAAATGACAATAAGGATGATTGGAAGAAGCCTAAGGAATCTCTAACGATGCCAGCGTGAGGATCCCCACTTACTTCAAAAAAAAGGAAATTAAAGCCTTCCAAACTCAGGAAGATAAGACACTTTGTACATACCTATGCCTTTAGTGGGGACCTTGGGTGGAGGGTAGCATAGAATTTTGTCTGTTATTATCATAACATTTTTTGTTGTACAGTGCTGAGGTTATTTCTCATGGATTGAGGCTGCTGTGGAGCTTTTCATGCCCAGAGAAGGCTGCAAGATCTCAAGCCCAAGGATACCTACCCAGATGTGTCAAGGCATTCTTTACTTCTGTGTTTGAGGGAGTATATATATATATATATATACATATATATATATACCTGGTTTATAGACATATATAAACCTGCCACTGTCAGGTTTTCTGAGACCCCAATAATCTTTAAGGTATTGCAATTGTGTAGCTTTATATTCTCATTTTATATTTCAGTCTCTAAGGAGCAGAGAGATCAGATCCACGTCCACAGGGTATTTTTTGGCATCTAACCCCCTTCAAGGTAAAGTGGAGAATTAAGGCTATGAGCTAAGGGTTAGCAAGGAAGATCTGTCTAGATAAACTTCAAGAAACAGAGCAAGCCCAGCAGAAAACAACGCCCAAAAATGTCGCCAGTGATGTTTTAGACTGTGCATTTTCCCAGCTCTGGAACTAGTTGGGGATTTACTACCTCACTTTGGGAGATGGACTACACAGCTCAAATGAAGCAGTAATGGAGCATTAACAGAATTAGTGCACTGAAAGTGCTTTGTAGGCTGGAGTCAGACATTTTCATCCGGGATGATGGGATCACTTTCCTGCAGTAATTAGTGAAGCAGCTGACATTAACTCCGTAAGTGACCTGTTTGTTGCCACCACTGTGAATCACAATTAGATTAGCAGCCCCCCTACAGGTGTGACTGCAGTTTGGAGGTTAAAAGCACACAAAATGCTTTGCTGATTCAGAGTGAACCAAACTGCATCAGAAGGATTACATAGCATTTGGATCAGCTGCACACAGAGAGGATTTGGGAGAGATCCGATAGCCCCAGGGAAGGGAGGTGAAGTGTCAATGCAAGAAACAGTCCTTGCTAAGTATGGAAATATTTATTCCCAATCCATCATGAAATTTACAGTTGTCCCAGGTTGCACATATGTGCTGTGTTAAAAAAAAACAGATGAAAATAGATTAAAAAACAGTAGCCAGAAACCTCTAATGTAGTGAAGGGGTCACTGTAAAAGCATATTTTGGGAGACGATCAGAAGAACTGGCATCTCCCAAATTATATGTCTTGCAGTATTTGGTTGTTTGAAGTGATGGCCCCTTAAATTCCAATTTTAAAATAAAATATAATGTTTTAGCCTTCATGCTTGCAGAACAAAGCTTGAAAATATGACCCAAATATAGCCAAAGGACTTCTTAAAAACCTAGACAAAATAAAAAGAGCTCTAATCTCTTAAAAACAGTCTCATGATTCCTGAGCTACTCTCAAAATGCAGTGAGGGCTTAGCAAAATTTGTAACACCTCACTTGTTTCAATTCTGTCATCAGGCATAAAATCCAAAGCACAGGAAAAAAATAATTTAAATCCCGCAAGAATTAAGAAATCAAGTAACATCTTGTCTTGGTTTGAAAAGACAGGAGTATAATTCTGAAATTGAGGAGCTTTTAGGCAATGATATGAGGAAAAAGAATAACAGTTCTTTATTAATATAAATAACAACAGTACCCACTGACAGAGTCAGGAATACAACCTGGCACCCTGTTCAGGGTGGTTGGCAGCAGTCCAGATGAAAATGGCTCTCTGAAGCGCTGATCGGGTAGAAGGATGGTCCAGGGAAAGCTCTTGTCCTCTGGATATCCAGGAGCAGGAGCTAGCTGGTGTGTCTCAGAGTTCACCTTATATTCAGGTGGGAATGCTTGGCTCCTCCCCCCTGGGTGGAGCCTCTTAAAATGGGATTGAGATGACTCATGAGTCATGTGGTGAGTTCTTAATGGCCCATTAGCAGAGATAATGGGCCCCCGGATAGCAGGAGATAACAGTGTTTTAACACTTTAACAGTTTAACAGCTGTTTCAACGGTTGTGGAGATGGTGATAGAATAAACCTATTTTTAACCTAGGACACATCTTCTGGAGCTGCATCCTTTAACTTTGTTCATGACTCCATCATGACTGAGTCAACTAAAGAAAAAAAAAAAGGGAAACATGAACGCAGGAAAACAATATGCAATTTTGAAGGCAGGTCAGTGCTCGAGGCCAGCTGAGGGCATAAGCACAGGAACAGGCCAGGAAAGGGAGACCTCGTGAGGCAGAGACATTGGTGTCAGCACACGGCAGAACCCAGCGTAAGGCTTGCAGGACAGAGCCTCCTGTAACTGTGGAAGGAATAAAAGATGGGAAGCAAGCCGACGTGGGACAGAACAGCAGAGGGAAACAGGAGGCTGGTTGGGAGAAAATAAACAGAAAATCGAATAGCAGCAAGGTAAAAAAAAAAATTAATAAATAGAAAAAGCATCTCTGACTGAACCAGATGGGGAACTTTCACATTGCACAGACTCCTGATCGTAAATAGAAGGATATGTATTGACCATAATGGATTTTCCATAAAAGCTAAGCGTCTCTGCAGAGGCTCTGGTGTTTCAAGCGCACAGATAACAAACTGTCTTTCTCTCAGTTCAGATTTCTCAGATGATTTCTGGATAATTAAGGACATGCATTGCCATAGAGAGGAAAAGAACTTCCTTATATTTTCTAGTATAAGGAGGAACTGAACAGGCCAGCTGTAGACAGACTTGAGCTGTGTTCAGCTGTGCCAAGCATACCGAGCTGTTCAGAAAGCACAGATAAACTGACATGGTTATTAGAAATAAGATTCTTACACACACACACACACCTTGGACCACAGGATGTAGCAAACAGCCATTTAAAAATATTCATGTGACCACATCCCACCTTACAAAATCAGATTGCTGCCAAAAGACAGACTGTGACCAAAGCTACCCCTCCTTCCCCAGACCTGACCTATAAATGGCACTGTTTAAAGTAACCACGAGCACTACTGGTCCTGATCTGCCTTTAAGATGAAAGAAGTGCAGCTAACACCATAAGTCTGAAAGAAAACATCCTGGTAAAGGTTTTGCTGCTGACCTGCAGCTGAAAAACAGCTGAAGCACAGCCAGGATTGCTCGAAGCAGTAGGTACCACGGCTCACCCCACAGCGCTGAGACGGGGGATGTGTAAACTGAGAGAGAACAGGCTTTTTTCTGCCCATTAAGAGTTAACACTGCTGACAACAACAAAAAGGCAAATAGCATTTGGTATCGTGGCTGTCAGCCACCGTGCAGATTTTGTCACAGGAGCAAGTAAATGACAGTCTTCTGCCACTGCTTCAGATCAGGAAAGGAGACATTTAGGTCTCATATTTCAGCATGCATTTCACTGGAAGAGGGGACAAGCAGGACACGCTAGGAAGTGCTGACTCAAATACTAGCTATCAGTGTCTTGCAGCGCCCACGTTTACTCAAGTGGAGATTTTGGGGCCTCTTGCAGGTCGCAGACCAGTTGACAGCACTAGCAGTGGTCTAGAAATGCTAACCAAGCTGCATCCCTTCCTCTCTCTCTCTCTCTTGTTTTTCTAGTTTGTTTTTTTTAACACATGCAAAACTTTCACCCTCGAGCCTTCAGTCAGTGAGCAGTGGAAGGAAGAGACAGTTTCTAGGTAACAGTGCTGTTGAGATCCACCCCAGCGCTGGGGCTGACCCATTTGGGAACTGGCCAGAGGAGCAGGAATGAACAGGGGTGAGAAGCTGCTGGCACATGGGGCTGTCACCCGCTGCTGTCACCCCCTGTACCCCTCCTCTTCACCCCCTCCTTCGGGTCCAGTGGGTCCAAATCCTGCTGCTGCTTCACCAACAGGCAAGGCCTGGCTTAGGAAGCCAGAGGAATGGGGTTATTCAGCAGAGGCCAAATGCTAAGCTTGGTATTAGTTACAGTTATTCTGGCTATGCATTTCTCCCGGGATTCTGCCTCGTGTTGAGTCTCCCCTGTTCTGCAGGGGAAAAGACACCAACCTCCTCGAAAAAAGGAAGGGAAAAAGTGAAGCCATAGTTCACTGTGCACAGCTTTTCACATTTGCCATCTTAATGCAACTGACTTCAAAGTAAAAAATCTTTAAAGATGAAAAAAGGCTTTCATACAGTCTCCAGGCAAAAGCATTGCAAAGTATCATGGATCTGAAATTGTTAAATTCTGCAGTGGCTCATAATCCTCGAGGAGCTGATCATCATCTGGTAATGGTTCTCCCCATATTTATAGTGTCAGAAATTACACACTTCCTCAGCATACTTTCTGCAAAATAAGTCATGGCTGTAATTGCCACATGTACAAGATGTGACTGTAAATAAGAGAAACCGAAGGCTAAGAAACTCTAAAGAGAGCATAAAAAAGTCACATTGACAAGAAGTTCTCCACCCCCCCCCCCCCCACAACACACAG
>VZTG01007782.1:1505791-1551061 GCA_013397845.1 Melanocharis versteri
CCCCCCCAGAACAAGATATTGAAGTGTGGGAAAGCAGGAGATTTGGGGCTGCTTCTAACCACTGAAGAAAAAAATGTCCACTTATTTTTTGGGGAAGCAAGATCAGACTCGTTGATATGGTGGCTGCATTATCAGTCACTGATCAGCAACATCTTCCTCTAATACAAGGTGCACACAAAATTAGGGCAATGTTAAGACCATTCGTTCTAAGTGCTGAACTAATCAACTTCAGCCAGGGTGCTTATATCAGAAAAATAGCTACTGAGCCCCCTCAATTCTGTATCTCAGAAAACAAAAAGTCATCAGGAGCATTAATGCTTTTAAAGCTAGCAAGTAAGAGTATCATTTATATCCTGATATTAGTGTGTAATATTGGCACTTTCAGATGAAATCACTGGCATTCACATATATATAAAATCACACAGTTCCATAATTTTGAGCTCAGGTGTTTCTGCATATGAAAAGTTGACAGGAAACTGGCTTTCCTCCTGCATTTTATTGACAACACAACTACTCAGAGGTGATTCTAAGTTGTATTAACAGCATAGGCTGTTGAAGGCTACCTATCTACAAAGCTCCTAATGAACAATTTGCTGCTGTATTTAGACTTACACTTGATGGATTTTTTTTTTAATGTAATATGCTTTAAGAAAACCACACAAGAAGTCGGACCCTAAGCTGATATCATTGTACGTAGCTGAGCTGGAGAAAATGAAGAAAAGGCAAAACATAGCACCTGTAAATCTGTTTCTGTGATCTTACAGTACAAAATTGTTTCACTTTAATTTAAAATAGCAATACATAAAATCACAGAATCACAGTACAACTCCTGGCCCTGCACGGGGCAGCCCCAAGAATCACATCATGTGCCACACAATGGAAACTGAAGGAGAGAATCATTATGAGGAAGATGAACCAGAATAACCCAGGGAGAAGAAAAAAAAAAAAATCTTTCATCTATAAAGTGGTTTTTACACTGAGGCTCTATAAGTCAGACATCCTCGTGCTAAGTGTCATGCAACTGAATGCATTGATTTTTTGCTTTGCCTTTCATGATTTCTATCTACTATTTACTGAAAGAGATGGAGAAGATTGCAAGATGGTCTATAAAGACTCTCCACCCCACGCCTCCCTCTTTCAGAGGTACAAGCAGAGAGAATAGGAAAAACTTCCCAGGCATCCGAGACGCATTAAGTGGGACGTATCTTAATTCAAATCACCAACATTCTTGGTGAGGGCAGGAAGGTAATGGCAGATTTGGAAGGCTGTGGTCCTTTACACGCATGGGTTGATTTGAGATTTTGGTATTTTCAGTACATGCTGAAGGAAACACAACTGTTCACATTACAAAGCCCTCCCTGCCATTGCTTTTTCCACCCCACCATGACAAGGCTGCAGCAGAAGCTGCATGGACATTTGCTGAGCACATCCTCTTTCTCTGTAGCTGCTCAGTACTTGCTTTAGAAGAAACCAAATCTCTTCTCGCTTACTTTTTTGAATAGGGAAAATAATCAAAAGGAAACATGGAAATGGCTTTGCCACCTTTCTGTGGCTCCAGCACCTGAAATCCAGAGGCCTCCACACACATCAAGTCACAAAGGAGGGTCAGTCAGCCGATATAAATCTGCTCAGCTGCACTGGAAGGGAGAGGTTTTAAGCCATAGTGCAGCAGCCGATGCTCTGGCAGGGCAGGGTGGATGATGGCAGTAGAGGAGAGGAGGTGGCATTCGTTTTTCTTCTGCGAGATTTGGGGCTTGGTGTCATTTGTTGGATCATTAACACTTTTGTTATAAGGCAAATCTGGAGAGGGAAGAGTAAAAGCAGGGTACAGTTTAACTCACAGTTTCCCAAAGGTTCATTGTTTGAGAGGCTGGAAATCAGCTTCACATCAATTCCTGCAATTTTCGGAAAGTCTTGAGCACATTTCAATGCGAAATTCCTGCAGCACTCACATGGGCTAATTTTTCCATAACTCAGAGTAGGGAACGAAATTAATTGGTAATAAAGTCACGTTAGATAAAATTTTGTGTTTGCCTTGAAATTGCCAGAAGTCAAGGAATTTTATCTTTGTGGACTTAAAGCAGCTAATAATTCTGAAAGTCTCCATTCAGAAAATCTCTCAGCTATCCCTATAGCTAGTCCTGTTGGAAAACACACCAGTTTAAAAATATTTGTATAACTTTAGTCAAGGGGTTTTATTTGCCTTTGCCCCGGGAAAAAAGAATTTTAAGTTTCTTTCCAAAGCATTGTTCCACCAGGTGGGGTCAGATGAACAGCCTGGGAGTAGCCCCAAGAGATAAAGGCCATTAACAGAACATCAGTGGCCATCTACGAACATCTACCCCAGACTCTGCCTCTGGCCGAGTTGGAGACATCTCCTCCGGAAAAGACTGAAAAGAACATCAAGGAATGAAGATCTAATTAACATCAGAAGCGAAGAAATCCGGATCCCATAGGAGACCAAATACTAAGAATTTCGCAACTTTAAACCGATGAACACTGACCGGATTCGTTTCTATGAGTTTTGGCTGCATAGAAGATCTGAAAAATCTAGTAAAAGTTATGTGTCATGGAATGATTCTCTCTGCACACCCGGGCTATGTGTGGATGAGACGATTTCTGTGGTACATCCTGGCCAGAACAACATCCTGGCCAGATAAGAAAGTAATGCCTTGACTCTCTAACATTAAAAATGTGTATGGAGAGTTTTTGTTTTTCCCGCAGTTTCGGTGACAGTCCTACAAAGGCAGGGTGAAAAAAAAGGCATTTTAGAACAGTCCATCCTCTTCATCAAGATCCAAATCTGCTGGTGTGGAAATAAAAAGAAACCTTATCACTGCTATGGAGCTGATGAGCACAGGCGAACTACAGAAATGGAAGAATATAAGAGTTTAGGATTGCGTACAGGATAAAGCAAGAATTCCCAATGTGTGCCTGCTTCTTCCTCACGGCTCGAAAGCCATTGGGTGAGGTGCACAGACATGCTTTCGAATCGCAAAACCCATGTGGTCATTTCGGCTGCTTTCCTGCTGTGAAAGGATGGGCAGGAGTGTCTAGACACCGAGAGGCCGAGCCCGCTGGTGCCGGCGGGATCCATCCCCACGGAACCGGCAGGATCCATCCCCACGGAGCTCTGCAGCTGCGGGCTCCGGCTCTCCAGCTGTGCCGCGCCGCAGCGGAGCGGGCCGGCAGCGCTCCTGCCCCAAACAAGGCACGGCTTTCGGGTCACGATGAGAGCTCTGCTGCCGGCGGGAATCACCTCCTCAGGTCCCCAGCACAACGCAGCGGACCTCCTCCGAAAGCCTCTCGGGGAGTGTATTCAGAAATGTGTGGAAAACAAATGATCCCACTTTGCACGTGTAGGGGCATACGAGGCAGGGGATATGCTGCTTCTGAGCGCTCTGGGGGAAAGAACCAACGTGGTCCCCAAACATAATTTTGCCGAGAAGAGCTGGGGTTGGGGTACCTCTCTTTCCTGTGTCCCAGTCTGGATTAATGCGGTGGGGGAGGACCAGGAGTTGGTGTGCTCGGCATCCTCTGGGCTGAGCCTTGCTAAGGGAGGCTGAAGAACCAGAAGGGGCTGACAAGCAGCAGCAAAAGTGGAATACAAAGTAGTGGCATTTTTGATAACTGAGCAGGTGCCAGCCTCCAGTGGTTTTTTCATTGAAAAGAACAGATGAAATTAGGAATCAAAAGGAGGAGGGCTTAGTTTAGCCAAGCTATGCAGAACAACTGTTTAATTTGGCTTACTCAGGTGATTCTGATCAGGTAATGTTTCTTTAGATAACTCGAACTGAAGCACAATGCCAAAGGAAATTTGCATTTGATTTACAGCTGAGAGAGAAGTGAAACCATTCAAGAAGAAAAGTCAGTGAAGAAAAAATATAGGGAAAGCAACGAGACTCCTGCACTCGAGCAAATACTTGAAGATCATAGAATATTTATTAGCAGAATTCAGTTAGCGTTTCACAGATTTCAGGCCCCAAGAGTGAGCATTCGCTATTTTTCAAGGGGGTTTCTACTTGTGACTTGGAAAGTCCTCCAATACAGATCTCCAGCTCCAGCTGTCAGAGTTTATTGACTTCGAGTGAGTGTAGAGACAAAGGTTTGAATGAAGTGTGGCTGGTTTCTGTTAAAGGCTGCCATTACGAGCTGTACAGGGTTTATTCAGTTCTACCATAACCATTGTTGAATCTCTCCCTACAGAAAAAGGAGAAAATATTTTCCACTGTGAATATACATTAATCAAGAAGCCTGAATTCTGCTCACCGTTGATGAATGCCTGCTCTCAGCTGCATTCTTGCACTGTGACCTGCATAAACCCCATTGACACATCAGCTGGGAAATGACTGCCCCCATTGTAACCCTGCACGTGTAGGCACCGTGCACCAGTTTAGCATAAAGGTGCTGGACTGCAGGTGACATCCTTCAGCAGCTGCTGGCCAAATATCCCACACTTTCAACGAGAAAACCTGACACAGACTTGGGGAATCAATGTTTCACAGATTTATTCCCGTAATCTTCACTGATGGAGTGCAGGAGCCTCTGCAACTCTCGTCTGCCACCAGATGAAGCTGGTGCTGCTGCCTACAGCAGGAGTGGGGCTGCACCAGCTCTTGCTGGTACAGCAATAAGCTGTGATACATCAGTACTACAAAGAAAACAAAGATTAGCTGTTTCAACTCATTCCTATTGCTTTACATATACAGTAAGATATTATTTGCTATGTAGATGGTAATTCCCCTGAAGGACACCACTTTTAAGTGGCAAATTAATTTGCTGCTTACATTCACTGGCTCTTCCAGCTGGCTTAATTCTCATCAGCCACCATAATTTATTAACAGTGAGGTGAGAAAAGACATGAATCAGCTTAATGTGCTATAAGTAGGGCATTGTCATGGCAACAAGATGCGGACTGTTTTCCACTATTTATGTATGGTTTGTTTTGTGCTCAACCTTGAGACACCGCTTGGAACTACTAGAATTAGAAACATCTTTTCTTTTTCAACTTTTTTTCCCTCTTCAGTGTATTTTTCATAAATGATTAAAATAAGCACGTGAAAGGCTCCAGAGCATCTCTCCAGGAAAATAGGTATATGCTCTTCAGTGAGTCTTCCTAGAAACAGAAGCCTTAACTCTGATCTCCCAACCATTTTCTCACATTGTCACACAACTGAGTCCATGGATTAGCTCCCAGTTCATACCAGTCTGAGATTAAGAACAGATCTTCCCCGTTCCATGCTCTACATTTAATTATTACCTGGGGGGAGAGGGAGAATTAAACAATATTATTGAAAAAAGAGAAAGCCTTTGTATTTTCTTAAATGAAATCCATTGTACTTAGGACACGAAAAAAAAATAGGATGTTGCATTATTACAGACTCATGACGAGGAAGTATAAAGTTAAAAATTAATAATAAAGGATTTTTATTGCCTTCCCAGCTACGACTAAATCCCATGCACCTTTTGCACCAGCAATTAATGCTTTTAAATAAACCCAGTTCTTCATTCATTCATTTTATTTACTACCATGCTGCATAAAGGGAATGGTTGGAATGCTAACACAGCCCTTTGAAAAACAATTACCAATATTACTCTTTTGTTTTCTTTTTTTTTCTCCACTACTTCAGGAATCTGCTATCAAATAGCTAACGAAAATCAAAACATGTCTAAGATGTGTCAGGAAAAACACGTGAAAAAATTAAATCCCTTTCACGAAATATTTTGCAGGCTTTAAACATTGCTTTGCTCTGAGTAACGACAATAAAAATATGAAAAATTCAAAGAATTATTCTCCTTTTTCTCCATCCAGTATTCTTTAATATTTTTTTAATATGTCTGGGTTTATATTACCCTAGGTATTTCTTTGCGTAATATGTAGGGCAACAGGCAACCAGGCTGTACCATAACACACAAGAAAACAGTTATTATTTAGAAACCCCAGGAAAAATAATAAACAATATAATTCTGAACTAAAAAAATTCTGTCAAGCCACGAATGCAAGCGTTCAATTGAGCACTACTAAAGGCCTGTGGGGGTGTTAAAAATAAAACATGGAAGGCAAAGTCCTACCCCAAGCCCTACGGTTGAGGGAAGTGAACAGGACTGTCACTGTGGTGGTGTGTCCAGAGGCAAGGAGCTCCTCCAGGCATCCACTGCCACTGGAAGCCACCTGGGCTCCCTCCACAGCGGAATGTGCTTTCCAGAGAGCCTCAGCCGCAGTGGTGGAACAAGCATTCCTGGTGCAAAACAGAACAGCCATCAGGCCAAGCCTGCCCTTGGACAACACACCTCTTGGTGCCACTGGTGGCAGATTTTGCCTCCCAGATCCAGCGGGAATAGTCTGTAACCAGCACCCTCCGCAAAAGCTCTGGAGTTAATGGAAACTCTGCGGCTTTCCCCAGCCGCTGCTCCAGGCGGCAGAGCCCCCATGAGCCTCTCTGTCCCTCACAAGTGACACCTTCCAGCAGTGATGGATGAGCTGTCAGACATCCAGCTGCTTGTACGACACAGTCCGGTCCTTCCCCGGACACTTTCACTGTCCAAGGTTGCATTTCTCCTGGACAGATTACATTTCAGCTGCCTTCTCCTCACACAGAAGCTGAGTATAGCTAACTTTGAAAAGGAAGGTCGTTTTGAAAACTGGCTGGTGATCTGTTTTCCTTCCTCGTATGTAAGAAGACAGTCTGAAATGCTTCTCCGCCTTTAACATTTTTGACTGCTCAGAGCCACAGGGCATGTCCCTCATGTTGGCGAGATCCTGACTGGGTGGGGGGGAATGCTCACGCCTTGCACCAAACACTCACACAGGGAATGCTTTTTTGATGTCAGAGAAGTGTTAACAGCATCCCAATAAAATATTTCCCCCAGTGTTACAGTGTGTGGGCCTTGTGTCCCAGTTTACTACAGGTCCTGGGCTACGGTAGGTAGATGGTGTGACTCCTTCGTGTCCATCCTGACCACAGGCAAGAGCATTGAATGAGACCTTAATAAAGTGAAACAAACTAAATCCCTGCCCTTTTGTAACTACCTGATGTTTTCTCCACTCAGAAAATGAAGGATATACAGCTTCAGCCTTCCCAAAGCTTGCTCTTCTCTGTTAAAAATGAATATACATTTTTGACACCAAATCTTTCTTTACAGTTTTCAGCCTACGCCTGCAGGAAGTAATAGCTAACAATATGTATTACTTATTTGTTATTTGACCCTAAATTGGTCTTTTCACCTGCCTGTGGTTCTTGTTACTGAAAGTTACTGATGCAAGAATCCATCAGGGAAACCAGGCTTTGAAAAAGGTTTCATTATTTGCCTTAGCTCTGTGTTAGCTAAAACTGGATTTCCACATTAATGAGAAGCAACGCTGGTATCACGTATCTCTGCCCAGTCCTGACAAGATGTCAGAAAAAGAAAGAAAAAACTCCGAAAGAAACTTATGGTTCCCAAGATGGGAGAAGGGAGAAGGAAAAGGAGACGGAGGTACCCTGGCTCAGCTTGACCCTGTAATGTGTGATCTGGAAAACCTGTGTTTGGGCAGCCATTTGCAGAAAAAGATAAGGAACCACATATCCCAATCCCACAGAAAGCAAACAGGGGCCTTCTTCTGGATGTGCTGTACCAGTCCATGCCTCAGGGGAAGGGATTCACCAAGAGGCCTGGAAGCAAAAGTCCTTTATTCAGCCCAGGGGCATTTTGAACCCCTCACCTTGCTGCAGTATCTAAATTCTAGACAGAAAATATTGCTTTTGTTGGTAAAAAAAGGTGGTTATTTCAGGACATTACTTTTGAAACGAGGTGATTAACTGTGCTGCGTGGAGTCAGGGGAGATCCTTCCCCACTTCAGGAAGTTTGGGCTTCAAAATGGAGACTGAATATTATGGGGAAGAGACAGGTCTTCATCAGTTGGAAGGAAGGGCTCTGATTTTGCTTTCAGCTAATGACACTGGAGGTAGGGCCAGACAACTGAAAAAGAAATAAAATATAGATGATGAAGAATACAGCTCGCATGGCACTCATGCCATGCAATTTAAAAGAGTCAGTAAGTGAGCCCTATTTTTCATAAAACATTGCAAAATTTTGCGAGAGTTGTAGTGTGCAGAGGACGACTGATGGGTATTGAATGACTTTGTAAGTAAGATTTTAAAAGATGTAAAAGGACTGCCACGACTGGCAGATGCAAGTAAAACCATATGGAACCCAATGGAGGCCTCAGGATCACAGAGGCTGCCATGTTAACCATTGTGCTTTGCCACAAAAACACTCTGCTGTGGTGAAAAAGATACTTTTCCCGGTAGTGTGACACAGAATAGTGAACTATATTTCTGAAGGAAATGTGATTTGTCCCATGAAAGGATCTTGGAGTTTCCATGTTTAGAAGCATTGCTGCTCAGAAGCATTGCTGCTCATAAGGTCAGCTCTTGGTCTAAAACCCATCTATGAGAAACATGATCAAACAGTTTATTTCTATACAGAGGAGCACATATCTCACACCTGGGTTGGAGTTTCCCAGTATCCATCGAGGTATCTCTTCACACTGAAATAAATTAACTGATTAAAATAAGGCCACACACATGGCTGATGGGGAAGATGAATATTTTCACTAAGTTCTTAAGAAAATTGAGATTGATTTAGACAATTTTTAGGCTTTCCTAAAATATATCTAAGACTTTATGTGGTTTTTCTGTGCATCTCACAATCTGGCAAGACCTGAGGCTGCTGCAATGCTGGCACCACTCTGATTTTCAGTTCGTGCCCATTTCCTTGGGGATCGATAAAGATCCGGAGAAGACCAGGCTCAGTAGAGTTGCTTTCTTAGCTTACCTCGTAATGCTTTCTGAGATAACCATCAGGGAGAGAAGTGCAGAAAAGGCTTTTTCCCATCCTGTACAATGTCCTGAGCCTTGAAAAACGCCTCTGTTCTCCAGAACACCTTGCGCCAGCCTGGGGCCAAGAGAGGGAGAAAAGCCGGGGCTGGAGAAGGGGCGGTGGGTCTTTGGAGAGTGTCCAGCTGCTGGTGACACCTGTCCTGCAGAGCCGCGAGCCCGAGTGACCGCCTGGACCTCTGTCCCCCGCGGCCTTGCTCAGAGCATCACCAGGAGCCTCCACACAGCAGAAAACCGCAGGAGAGCCCTGGTTCCCTGCTTTGGAGGGAGAAACACCTGGCAAAGCGTCTCGCGGCTCTTTACTGTGCTCAGGCTCCCAGGGAAAGCTCTGAGCCGGGTGCCGAGAAGGAGCGGGGCACTCGGACAGCCGACGGACCCCTGGCCGTGTGCAGGGCTGGGACCTGGCTCCCATCCCCATCCCCATCCCCGGCCGCTCACGGCCCCAGGCACAAGCCCCGGCGGCTCCAGGATTCGAAAATTAAAGTTTGCCATCTAGCGGCAGCCTCGGGCTTTTGGGAGCAGCCTCGCGCCCCCCATCCCGGTTTTTGGGTGATCTGTTCGTGATTTCTGGCACAGACATGATTTCCAGCGCTGTCGGAGCCTGCCCGCCGCCCCGGTCTGCCCGCGGAAGCGATGGAAGGAGCTCTGAGCGTTGTCACTGCTGGCCGTGACAGTGTCACAGCCCTGGGGCAGCTCCCTGGGTCATCACACGGGGCGGTGGGGGTGGTTCCAGGTAGCATTAAATCTTGAGTAGTTTAGAAACGCTCCCTCAACCAAACACCTCCAAAAAATTCACTGGGATTAAAAAAAAGATGCAATGAAGTGCAATCAATTCCCTCCATGCTCTTCTCTTGCCTTGGACAGCGGTAATTCTCAGGGGACGGTCTCGTTTGTTTCTTTCAGGTGTTTTGTTTCCCCTTTGGATGGAGCTGCACCTGGAAGCGAGACCCCTTCGCCCTGGTTTGAGTGACGCTGCCATGTGTCAGAACAGAGCAGCCAGGAGCCAGCACCTCTGCAGGAGCAGCACGGGCCCTCCTTGCCAGGGTCCCTTGCCAGGGTCCCTGCGAGCTTCCTCTGAGCAGCACGTGTTGCCTGGGTGGGATCCATAGAGGATGTGCCTATGGAATCCACATAGACATCACCCCTGGCATCACCTGTAACTTATTTTCATAAGAAGAAACAACATGAGACAGCAGGAGCGTGGATAGTGTTTTCCAAAGGGAAGAAGAGGACCCTTCACAGAGGAAGGCAGCAAAAGATGGCTGTGGCTGAGGAAAGGGCCTGGAGAGGGAGCAGAGGGAAGGTCTGGGACGTGATGGGCAGCATGGTCTACTTGGGTGACCAGATTGTAATTAAGGAGCTGCAGGATGCTTGCACAATCTCTCCTCTTCCACATACAACACTTCTATTAACAGAACTCCACGTGGGATTAGCAATTTTTGCAGCATGATCACATTGTTGAGTCATATTTAATTTATGAACCTCTATACACACAGTATCATTTTCTCATATTGATGCTGAGCTGATTATTTCCCAATTCATATTTATGCATTTGATATCCCCCTCTGCAGTGTAGCACTTCATACTTGTCTTTAGTGAACTTCATCTTGTTGATCTGAGACCATCTCTTCAATTCAGCATTTCGCATTCTGATCCTGCCTGCCAGACTGAGCAAATTTTACAAGTGTACTCTATATTTATCCTGAAAATCACTAATAAAAATATTGACTAAAATCAGCTCTGAAGATCTCTGCACATCTGCTTGGAATGCTCTCTTGAAATTTCCTTCCAGTTTGACATTGAGTCATAGGCAATAATACTTTGAGAGTTTTTTCATCTATTTGTATACACACTGATAATCATAATATTGCATAAACTGCATTTTGCTAGCTTATATGTATGAATTCAGGTTATTAGTGCCAAAAGTCTTATTAAATATATTGTCCACTGTTTCTCCCCGTCATCAGTACTTAGAATACAGATATTCAGGTCCTGCTACAAAACTGTGCAGCTATGTTAGAAAGAAATAATTTTTACCCATTCCTTCAAATTTATTAATTTCATCAAATGACAATTAAGTCTCCTTCTTTAATGAAGGAACTTATGAGAAATAAACTATTCAAATTATGTTGAGAGTCCAGGGGAAAAAAAATAAAGCTCTGCACCTTCACATTTCATTTTGTGTGCAGTGTCAGCACAATAAAAATATTTGCTGATGATGTTGATGCTCCTTAATGCAGCACATAGGACTGAAATGATGCAAGTGCCTATTAATCCTAAGATAGAATTCCTGGTAAAAAGTGGAAAAAAGGAAAAGTGCTCAATAACCATAACTGTGTCAGTTTTTACTGCTAGCCCATAATTAGATCAGAAGAAGATTATTTCAAAATGTCTAGAGCAAAACTGCTTCTTGCTATTTAGATGACCTGTTTCTGAATGAAAAGCTGCAGTTCATCTTACATTTTTAAGTGTAAGAATCTTTTTGGGGCCTGAGTGGTGGCAGGAAGCTGCTTCTACCCAGCCTCTGCATTTTGTAGTTTGCAGAGGAAAAGTAGCTAAAACAAAAAAAAATTACCATGTTAATAAAGCGTTTTTTTTTTTCCCCCTGCATGAAATCTCTCACATGTAATGTCTCTGTTTCTGGCACAGGCTGGAGGATTTTAGGGATGCCACTGATCTGGAACGTAGCATCCACGTGCCAGCCCTTTCAGACAGGTGCTTGGGAAGAGGCCAGGAAAAAAGTTGTCCATAGCCCCACAATGGAAACAAAGAAATTACTCAACAACCTCTTCCCATAAAAACACGCGTTAAGGGAATGCAATCAAGGACCCAACCTGGTAAACAGCTTGAGGGACAGGGCCAGCAAAACCCAACCTGTGCTGCGAGCAGCGAGGAGGCAGGAGGGATTTGGGCTCGGCCCTGACTCCGAACAGCCCTGCTGGCTTGGGGGAGGCAGATGGTCACACTGCCTTCCTCTTCTTTGTAAGCTTCCTGCTGCCTTTCCCTGCCGAAGCTGTCCCACTGAGGGCAGCAGTAAATGCCATTTTGTAGGTGTCTGCGAGAGAATAAAAGTGGCCCCAATGCAACACCGCACGCAAGGCGTAACTGCAGACAGAGATGAATCACGCCACCACCGAGTCAGAGCCCGTGTAGGTGTTATTATGACTGTAACAGGCTTCAAAAGATTCGATTGCACAAAAGCCAGGCTGGCAGTGGTTCCTGCTAGCTGTAGTTTGGGTAACACTGCTCACATCACCTTCTCACGTTACACTCTGTTCCTTGAAGGAGGTTTGGCTGGAAACTCCTCCCGACTCCATGCTAATTCCGAAGGACAACATGAGCGTCACTTAGGCACTACCCTGACTCAGAAAATGAAATATTGCCCTTGGTGGGAAGTCAAGACCGGGTGTTTTCCCCCGCCTTCACCAGCACACGTTGTCCTACCCACTAGGTGTCCCTGCCAGCCAGGGAAACAGAGCGCCGCAGCCAGGGCTGCATTTGCTTCGTTCCACTTGGCTTCAGCTGAAAACATCCAACACAAACAACAACCCAGGAAACATGTCTGAAATAACTTCTTTTTTCTTTTTTTTCTTTTCTTTTTTTTTTTAAAGCCTCCTTTTTTGAAGCAGCTTCAAATTCATGCACAGCACACAGGATGGAAAAGGCAGCTCTCCGTTTTGCTCTTCAGTGTAATAGGAAGTGTTTGGCCCGAAAGAGAATGGTTTCCCCTCCTGGATAGCGAGCAGGTGATGGGCTACTGTAGCCCAAGAACCACCAGCTTAATCCCTCCAGCCTCACCTCTGAATTCTGTAGCCAGACAAATTGTACTGTATTCCCTCACCTCTATCTGCCCATCTTTAGAATAGATCCTGTTCCATTTTGTCTCCACCACAGAGCTGAGAGTTTAAATGAAGGGTAAGGATGTTGGTTTTGCTTCCCAATTAAAAAGAAAACAACAATATTTTTAAAAAAAAAACTATCAATATGTGGATGTTCAAGTCTCACAAAAAAATTCCTAATTTGTGGGTAAATAGGGCTAGGCAGATGCAGGTATTTACAACCTCAGCATGGATTAGGCATAACACACATGTTCAGTGGCTGCCTCTGTAAAGAAGAGACCCTTTTTCCCCAGCTAAAATTTGCTCCAGTAATCCCTGGAGAGCTTCCAGGGGTCAGCAGAGAATCATGGAAGAAAGTGAAGACATTAAAGGAAGCACATATTTGCAGATGTGGCAGCTTCTACCAGCCCAGGAAGAGGGGAGAGAGAGGAGGCAGCAGGCAAAACCTTGAAGACATGCAGGGAATATTTGTTTTGAAAAAGGTTTTGTCTCTTTGTGATACTGGACTGGGGTAGAGGGGGGGAAGAAAGCCTGTTTGCTCTATAAGCCAGAGAAACTAATTCCACATTATTCTAGTTCCTTTTCCTGATATGTCATGGAAGGGCAGCAGCATTTCCCTGTCTCCTGTTGATGCTGGTTTACGAGCAGCCTGAAATCCTGGAAAAGGAGAAGGAAAAACGCAGAAGAGCCGGGTTTTCTGAACCATCACACAGGATGATTTCTGTACCAGAAGCCTCGTCCGAAGGCTGTGTGTTTGGGAGCCATTCTTTCGTGCCGTGCACTGTACAAACACCCAGGGAGAGCCATCCCTGTCACAAAGGACCTGCTCTCCAAACAGAGACGGCGGAGGAAGAATAGCGGCAGGATTAGAAATCAGTCGACGAGCCCAGGGTTGCTCGGTTTGGTGAGGACGCCAGGGGCAGCAGCTCGGTCTTCTGATTTCCAGCCCAGCAATCTGCCCTTCCTCACGGCCAGCCACCTTTTGCCGCTCCGGCGCTTACAGGGTGTTAATGGCACCAAAGATAATTGCGTGGGGCTCGGTATTTTTAACCACTGGGAGCTTTACATACAGGCACACACCCGCTGAACTTGGCTGCCCCCGGGGACAGTGTCCCCTCCTGGCCCTAAGGCAGCTCGGAGGGTGCTCAGATGGTGACTCCAAGGTCACCTTCACAGCAGAAATGCCACACAAGCAAAGGGACAGGAGGAGGGCACGGCTCTTGCGAAGTCCGGCTGTCGAAACACCTTCACATCTTGCAACACAAAGCCAAAAAACCCTTTGTCTTAAGGACTTAAGACTAACCATTGGAAGAACTGTGTTTGTGTCACGTTAATCACCTAGGCAACTGGGAAAGCAGAAGTGAGCTTCACTTTCTATCTAGTGGGCTTTAGAATCTGCCAGTTCATTCAAACGCCTTTTTCCGGCACGGCAGAAATACGTGTGGTTCTGCTGCAAAACTGCATTTTTAAGGAGAAAAATTGTACCTATAAACAACCACTTTGGGTTTGTAGCTTTTCCTTTCCCACAGGTGTTGTGTGCCTGCAAGCCCAGGTAGTTATTTAATGACCCAGGATCTGCATCAGAAGCACAGCCTTTTCCCTCACTTTAATTTCTCCTCCCTGGGATCCTGCCACTGGGGCAGCAAGGATTTGTTGGAGACCAAGGAATGGGCTGGGAACTGCCCTCTCCTTTCCCAATCAGTAGGGAATGGCTAAAAGCCTCTCATGCATAACTGAAAGGGGTTATGAAGGATGGGAGGACGTATCCCAAAAATGAAGAAATGCCGTGCAGGTGCGGACCTGAAGCTCGTGTCACAGCACTGCAGCAGAGCTATCAGTAAGTGAATAATCCAGCCCGCCACAGGGTCTTGCAGGATTCAAGTCCCAACTCATACCTTTATGGTGGGCTGCATCAGGAAAAAGGCAGGAAGGCTGTCTTAGCAAGGAGCAGCAAGCGAGGTTGTGTTTTTCCTAGTGGCTCATTCAAATCCTGAGCTGTTTTTGTGAATAAATGCTACTGTTAGCATCTGCTATTTTACAGAAACACGTACAAAAACATAGGCTGAAAATTCTGTTGAAGTTGATCTTTTGTCAGAAAATGAGACCTTCAAAGCAAAAAAAAAAAAAACAACCAAAAACCAACAAAACAAAAACCCACAGACAGCTCCTACAATCCTAAAATAAAAAAGGTTAATTTTAATTTGATTTTTCTTATTCTTGTCCAGATTGCTTTGCTTCTGATAGATTTTGATAGTTTTTCACAGACTTCTTTATTTTCTAAATGGAAAAAAAAATCCTTTCTGGATGGTGCTGTCCTAGAAGAAAAACATGTTTTTGGTAATGTCTTTATTTACATTGTTTCAAAACCTATTTTCCCTGAAAGGAAATGTTTATGAGGTTTGGCTTTTCTCCCTACATTTCCTAGGCAGAGTTGCTGGTGCTTTGCTCTGCCTGCCTAAACCCAACATTAACTTCAAATCTTTGGTATTATTTTATTCAGCAGAAAAAAAATCTGAGTTTTCTAGCTCATCTACAGCTCCACAGAGGGGGTGTGAAGTGCTGATATTTCATTTGGGCAACATTTAGAAAACTTCCGAACGACTTTGCAAAGTTATAAATAATTATACAAAAGGTGCAAGGACTTGCAGAGACAAGCCAAGTTTATGAGGCCCAGAAACTGAGGGAATTAGAAATTTTTCCATCTGCTTGGATGAGTTTTGGTTTAAACACTAGAAAGTCAGATTCATCCGAACATACTGGATGAATGGAAAAGTTACAGAGCTGTGGACAACACCATACATTTCACTCCACAGAGGCTGCTGAATAAGGCAGAGAGAAGAAAAGGCACATGATCAGATTCTCTACCAATGTTTTTAGCAAAAGAGCACAAAACAAGCAAGAACAAGAAGGAACTGGGCAACCTTGTGAACCCCTTTAGAAGGGACAAATTCATGGTGAGGATGAAGGAGAAGCTGTGCCTGTTCTCTGAGCACCTGAAGCAGAAGAGAGCAGGGAGCACAACCTGCAGAGCACAGAGTACATGGACAACACGGAAACTCTCCTACATCCAACATGCAGCCTGCAAGGTGTGGGTTTATTTTGGTTTTCCCCAAGGTTATGCAGCTGTAAAGGGGAAAGGACAGAAGGTCTGGAAAATTCAGGAAGTGAAAGGACCATTTTCGATGTTTCTTAAGTTTAGAATTAATAGAAGGTAGAGGTATACTGCTTAACCATTAAGATGCCATTAAAAATGAAACATTAAAGGCTAATTCTTGGTTATTTTCAACAATTGGAATTAGTGAATGAAATTCCTGACCACAATACATCTGCCTTTAAATTATAACAAGGATCATGACACTCACAGGATAAAGACACATGACTGTCAGCACGTGATGGCTCTAGGAAGAAATTGAATCCAATCACTTGCATGTGGAATAATTTTTTAACATGTTAAACCAGGTAAATAAGAAGAATGCCATTTATTCATTAAAAAGGATAAGCTCTCAGGAGCCTGATACGAGCCTCAGGACCTCCAATACGAAAGGAAGTTGTGTGTGCAGAGCAGCTATCATCTCCAAACAGACTTGTTGAACCTGGGCCCAGAAATTATGAATAATTGGGCAGTCTTATGTGCAAAGAAAGACTGGCATTAGCAGACAGAAAGTGTTAAAGTGGTGAAATAAAGGAAAGGGACATTGGAATAAAAGGGAGGAATTTGGCAAGGAGAGATTCTGTGGCATTGGGATCTACCTGCACCGGGGCAGAGGGAGGAAGGGATGTCTCTCTGGCTTTATAGGAAGAAAAGAAGTTAAATCTGCAGGTTACAAATGGATGTAATATAAGACAGAAGCCATATGTTGTCATTTCCACTCCCCCTGCAAAAGACATCCTCCCTAAAGTCTTGATCAAGGAGTGGGCTATAAATCACAGGAGAGGCAGGATGCGAAGTTCAGTAATTTCCATTAACCGACACCAGGCTAACACTGTAATTGGTAGAAAAGTGGTTTGGGGCAGTCTATTAACTTCGGCTTTTCTGCTCATCATTCCCACAAGTTCATAGCAGAGCACAAGGCAGTCAGATACCCAGCTGTCTATTAATAATTGATTTAATGTAACACATGGAGTGTGAGTAATCTGTTTCCTTGTTCCTCTGTTTAATGTAATTCATGAATCATGGTGACCAGTAAAGAGGCTGATTGACCACCCAATGGTAACTTCTTCGCTAATTCCAGCTACTGACTTGCATTTAAAGAAAGTTAAATGTCTGCTAAATACTTTGTGGGTATAACAGGGATGCTATGGAAGAGGGACACAGTTAGTTCAGTAGACAGTGCTCATTTTTGGATAAGAGCTTGTGCTGCCTTGTGCTGCTTCCAGTAGTCCCAAGTCTGCCCAACATTAGATACTAAAATAATTGTTGTCAAACAATTAGACCTCTCTCTTTTGGGCCCAGTGTCTTGTCTCTCCCAGGCCTAAGAAAAGGTTTAAATTGCAAGCAGAAGCTGCTTTTATTCTCACCATATTGCTACAGGTATCAGTACCATGGTATCTATTTACCCCACAGTCACAAAAGATTTCCTATTTTCAGTACCTTTTCAAGGTAAGGAACTGGCACTCTTCCTCTTTTACTCATAGGGAAACAAGGAGCCGAGAGTGTGTCAAGAACCTGGCTTTGCTAATTGTGCTATTTCAGGCACTTCTGCTTGTGAACATATGTGTGTTTTTCACCAATGCCAAGATTTTCACTCACTGAGTGTCACTTCCTTTGTTAGCTCCAAATGTGCAGAGGCTGAAAGGGCATCTTTCCTAGTGAAAAATCTCTCAAGAACTCTTATAAATCATTCAAGCTTCTGGTTGAAAATGTTTCCTTTCACACACTTCTTAGTGCCAAATACAGGCCCATCTGGAATCATTATTAATTCTGTTGAACTGTTTAATTCCAAATGGTTCTCTTTTTTTTTTAAAGAAAGACTTGATTCAGTATTTTATAACCATAATTGGAATAGCACATTAAGACTCAACAGCTCATTTTTTTATTCCAGGAAATGGCAAGCAACACATCTTGTACTCAATCAGTCACATTAATAGAGCAATGCTAAAAAGTCTTGTAACATGTAGCTACCCACTAGCTTAATTCCTCTTACATATTTGCTTGCCGACAAACAGAGATTTAAATTATCTTTGTGGGCTTCAGAAAGCTTCTTAAACAATTTGGAAGACTTCTCTTTGTATGCTTCATGGAGCACATCAGCCAGAGGATTAGAAGAATAGGTGCCCTGAGAAAAGCACAAAGCATGCTCCTCCAGATACAAACTCACACCATGATGGTTGGTTCTGGTTCATCATCAGGACTGAAAATTTAAATTCAGTTTGCAAGCAAAGCCCCATTCACATTTCAAAAAGCAAAGCACCCAAAAAAAGTAGTGGTTTTGTGCAGACCTGATTATTTAACTTGTTTTTGCATTAAACGTTGCCTCCAGGATTTGAAGGCACATGTTTAAGGGAAGGGAACTGTGAAATCTTGGTGTCATTTATGTCAACAGCACAATTCCTGATGACTAACACTCAGGACAGCTGGGGAGTTCTCTGCATAGTTCTCCACACGCAACTGATGTGGGAGACACTCAGGCTGCACGTTTGGCTCCTTGGCACTTGCTCTGAAGAGCAGCCACAGATCTCCAGACCTCTGTGGGATTGCACAGGCTGCGCAGGGCGGGCAGGCAGGCTGGAAACGCAGAGCCAGGGGCTGTGGCTGCCCACTGAAGGGCACAGCTTGCAGCCCCCACAACTTGGGGATGAAAGCTCCGGAAGGTTTTCATCCCTAGGAGCTGGTGATTAATGTTCGGCTACAGAGAGCCGTAGGTATGGAACCAGTCAGGGCTTAGAGTGATACAATTATAAATTCACAGCCAGACTGTCATGATACAAATTAGTCTCAGCACTCATTTTCTTTGGCAAAACTCCCATTCTTTGGATGCCTTTCTGGTGAAATTTACTGTGACATGAAAGATATCCAAAATACAGATAAAAGGAGTAGTTTTCCAAGTGCAAAATCCACTAGAAGTGCTCACCATTAACTCTCCATAAAATAAGATGGAAGGGAGCTTTCACGTCTGGTCCATACTCCTGCTCAAAATAGGGTCGGCTTTGAAGTGAGATGGGTGTACTCAGGGCTTTATCCAGATCAGTTTCGAGTATAGCCAAGAATGGAGAGCTCACAGCCTCTCTGAGCACTTGTTCTAGTGCTTGATCATCTTCACCACGAAGTTTTTCTCCTCATATCTAACTGGGATCCACCGTGCTGCAGATGGCACTCACTGCCCCTTGTCTTTCGCTGTGCACCCCCAAGAAGAGTCTGGCTCCATCTTGTCTATAATCATTTATCAGGTACTTACAGAGAACAATTAAATACTCCCTGAGCCGTCTCTTCTCCAGATGAACAACCAGCTTTCTCAACCTGTCCTTGTACTCCAGATGCTCCAGCACCCTGAGCATCCTGGTGGTTTTTGCTGAACTTGACCCAGTATAGAATCATACAATGGTCTGAATTGGAAGAGACCTTAGAGACCACATCATCCCAGTCTCCCACCATGGACAGGGACATCTTCCATCAGACCAGCTTGCTCAAAGCATCATCCAACCTGGCCTTCAACACTTCCAGGCATGGGGCATGGCATGGCTCTGGGCAACTCGTGCCAGGGCCTCACCACCAAACTTGTTGTCTACCAGGACCCCTGGGTCTTGCCTTGAAAGCTGCTTTCTAGCAAGCCCAGCCTGTGCTGTTGCAGGACATTATTCCTTACGGGACTTCGCATTTGCCTTCATTGAACTTCATGAAGTTTTTGTCAACCTGTTTCTCCAGCCAGTTTTCATCCCTCTTCAATGCCCTGCCCTTCAGTGCATTGTCTCTTCCACCCGTTTTGGGTCATCAGTGAACTCGGGGAGGTTCCATCCCACCCCATTGTCCAGCTTCAACGAAGACATTAAATAATATCAGACCCTGTAGTGACTCCTGAGGAGCACCACCAGTAAGCAGTCACTACTTCCAGTCTGATCTGCTGCATGGAATACCCGGAGCCCTGTGGTCCAGCCGATTTTCCACTCATCCTATCGTCCTGCTCAGCCTTCTTGTCTCCAGCTCAGCACCCAGGATACCACAGGAGGCTGTCAAAGCCTTGTTGGAGCTCAGGTAAACAACATCCACTGCTCCCCAGTGCCTGCTGAGATGGCTGGGGCCTCTGGCACTGCCCCTTTCAGTGCCCGTTGGCATTGCTGCCCACGGTGTTGTCCCCAGGTTTTGTCACAGAGCCCACGTGAAAGGATTCTGATGTAATTGGTCTCCTGGTGCAGCCGATACAGCCGTGAGGACTTGATTGAATACCAACGCCAGGAGACAGCAGCAAAGTAAATTCTGTTTGGAAATACTGCTGCAAAATCATCGTGTCCATAGAGAAGGGTTTGATGTATTAGTAATCAACTTCCCTGGAATATTCCTGTAATTTGTTATGGTTCCTTAGGCGTAAGGAAATAATTTTCCGGATTTGGATCACTGTGTTAGTTAGTCTGACAAGCCCAAAATAAAGTAAATTTTCACACATCAATCATTAGCATATTTGCCTAAGAAACAGTGTGCAGAATTCATGCAAAATCAACAGCTTATTCAAGTAAATACATATTCATAATTATTCTATGTGAAATATTGCTTTCTGAGTTTATTCAGTGAATGCTAACTACATTCCTAACAAATATACAAAAATAACAGTTCCCCGGTTACTATGGAGAGGGAGAGGAGAAGGTATTGTGCTGGAGGACTAATTGTGAAATCTTTGGAGTAAGAACAAGACAGTGTGATTTCCTCAGATACAGTAATAATAATTCAGCAGGGGCAGCACATACACTCAAGGTTTTGGAGACAGAAATGAGAAGCTGCTGATGAGTTGGTCCAGAGATATACCGAAGGGGTGTTTCATGGGAGGGACATTCCTCATCATTCCGAGACGCAGGAAGGGAAGGTGCGACTCCCAGCCGAAGCGAAACAAACAGGAGAACAGGTCTGGCGTTAGCAGCTGTGCTGCCTCTGAGAGCGATTGGAGCTCGCCGGGCGCTGTCGGAGCCCATCCCTCGCACATCTCCCGCAGCCCAGCCGGCAAAGCCAAGCCAGGATGCGTACCCTGGAAGGAATGGGCGTGCACACGTGTGCACGTACCCACCCGCAGCCCCGCGGGCAGCCGGTACCTCGTCTCCATACCGGGATTTGCCGGCAGCGGGCGGAATCGCTGCGCCCCGCCCCGCTGATGCCTCGGACGGAGCCCGCATCCCGCGTTTCGCTGCCGCGGGTGTGGAAAAGCCTGCGGGTCAGGCTGATCAGAGAGCCAGCGAGGCGGGGAAGGAGGCACCCTGCAGCGTGGAGCCCGCAGAACGCTGCCAGGGAGGGACGGCAGCGCTGCTAGGTGTCCCTGCAGCGAGGCACGGGGAGGCTCAGCGCTGCATCAGAGAAAGCGCGGGGCACGCCGCATTCTGTAGGGCAAGCTACAGGCGGTAATTTACACCTTCTTGCCGGAGATTGCTAAGCACTCTGCGCAAATTCCTGGCGTTCAGGTTCCCAGCGCCAGTGTGTGGTAGTTTTCCATGCGGCAGAGGGGCTTTTTCATCCCTAACAGGGCGCTGCACTCATTATTATGCAGTCGATTTTTTTGTTTCTGTACACCAGGCCTGGGATCTTACAAGGAAGTGATTATACTTGCCTAAATAGAGATTCTGGTGACAAGATAATTTACAACGCTCTGTTGCATAATCATTGAGGCAAGGTCAGGGAAACCATTGATGTGGCACAGTCAGGGCAGCTGTAAATAAACCCCACATCACGAAAGGGGTTACTGTCAGTGAGAACAGACGGGCAAGAAAGGGCAGAAAAGAAAGAACCTCCAGCCCTCTCACCATGGTAAATTCTTATTCCCCTCCCTTATCTCCACAGATCCCATGGCTGGCTAATTAAAGAAGGAGGTGTAACTATCAATCTAATCTCACTTGTTCTCAAATTTACCATAATTTCTACACTTGAGAGACTGGTGAAATGAAACAGCACTACTAGAATTTCCCATTCATCAGCAGGAAGCAGAACAACTCTGGGAATTGGGCTAAAAATAATTAAGAAGCAGGATCAGGTGCTGTGCACATGCATCTGTCTGTACATGGGCATGCGGGCACACAAGCGTTTACTGGAGGTAAAGCAGTAGCACAGGGGGAGATGAGCACCACCAGTAATTTTATCTTAACATATGAATGCTTGCAGATGTACTCACGGCATACTTATTAGAGCGGCAAAAACACCCAAGAAAACTGCCATCCAATTATGCTACAAACAAAATCAGCTTTTTAAGCAGATGAAACCACCAGAATGCCACCAGCAGTACTGCAGGAGACACTCGGGAGCTGCCGGGGTGGCCACAGCATGCGGGGTGCTCAGCACATGGCCCTTACCCCAGCACACCGTGGGCGCAGAGCAGGTACACCCCCTCTGGGCAGGAAGGTTGGCATTTTCTGGAGGTATCTGTGTTATTTCACATGCTTTGCTTTGCTTTGCATTTGTGCAGTAACGCTAGAGCTTTTCAGAAAGCGTTGGAGTGGCTTTTGCCCCTTCCCCATGCAGGCAGGCTGGGAGCGAGGGGCTGCCAGGGGCCTTGCTCTGCTCAGCACAGCGAGGGTGCAGCTGTTCCAGGAGCTCCTCCAAAAGACAGACTGGTCAGACACACAGATATCCTGGATCAGCAGAGCTGTTCTTCCAAGTCCACTTCGATTTCAAAGGGATGGATGTGAAGGAAGATGTATCTGAGGGGCAGGACTGGGATGGAGGATTTAACTAGATAAGTAGCTCTTACCTGAGGAATCAGCTATCCAGCAGAAGGGTTTTTGAGAAGGACTCCCCAGCTTTACTACTAGTCAGCCTAAACATACAGTTACTTGCCATGTTCCAGGAAAAGCCTTTATCTAGTTTGCAGCTCCTCTGAGAAGGATATAAGGAGAAGGTAATGGGCCAAATCCTTGAGCCAGTGTAAATCAATGCTGTCTGTTTGCCTCTGCTGGAGCCCCCACTCTCTATTTCTCCATTTAAGAGCTAACACACAGTAACTTAATATGCATTTATGTTAATATTTGCACTTTGCCGGGTTTGGTAGATTGCGTGGCTGGCACGTGACAGACTGAATGTCACTTCCAAAAGCCAGGGGACCTACTGGAAACTGCCATTAAGAGTGACTATGTGACAACATGTGGCACCTCTCCGGAAAAGCCTTCCCACCTCAAGCACCTCCTTGTGATTAATCTTTCGACTAGACAATACACATTACTGTTTTAAAAAATGAGTTTTTAAGGACAGAATGCATTAATGAACAGAAGAAAATGCGAACAAATTAGTACCTTCAAGCACTGCAAGGCATGAGGAAAGGATACATGGACAGAGTGGCCAGGTCCCATCAGAGACCACAGCTGTAGCCCCTGTCTGCAATATTGCCTCCTGGCAGCAACACTGCATCCAGCCCTGGAATCCAGACTCCATGCCAATCACTCCAGAGCGTTATTAAGATGCGTGGCGTCTTGGTGAAATTCAAATCAAAGTTTCTTTCCTGCACATTGGAGTGGGATAGGTGGCAAAGGCTGATGTAAAAAGTGAGCAAGCAGCAATGATGGGGGTTTGTATCAAGCTTAGAAAATAGTCTGGAACAAAAAATGTGTGCATTATTGCCTTTCACACTGTATCTGATCTTGCACTGTCAGACAACTTAAACTATGAGTATCTGGCAGAATTCAAGATCATTTTGCGAAGACTTGTCATTCTCCTTCACCAGATCGCTCTCAGCAAGACATGATGGAGAGGGAGATGGAATACATCATACTAGAATGAATATAAATGGTAATGATCATGCTCCTCCACAACACTTCCACTTTAAGGAATCAGTTAATTAACCCTAAATTGAGCAGGCTTGCCAGTCAGGAATGGAGCAGTTCAATTGATAACAGCTTCCTGACCCCTACTTCTCAAGGACAAGATTCAGTAACCCTTATTTATGTTAAACATTAGCTTACCCTGTGAGGAACCTCCAGAAATCAATAGGAATTGCACTACATGAGTAAGACTGGCAGAATCTGATACCAATTATAAACTCAGATTGGCCCTCAGCTGGGTATTTCTGTCTGCTCTTTTCTTTTTTATTTTTTCTTTCCATGTTCCTCCTCCCCCATGTCTGCACCCAAGAAAATACAGAACGTTCCCTCTTATAAAAGGCACTTGAATGGCTGCTTCTCCTCTTTCTCTTTAATCCAAAAAGTATGAATATTTCTTGTTAAAGGAAGGTAATATGTTTGACAAAACTTGGCAGATTTAAGTGTATTTCTAAACCTGGAAGGAGCCCAGCCTTTTTGACAAAATGGAAACCACAATTTGTGACTTTTAAATGCGAAGTAGTTTATTTCTTCTTGAAGAAAAAAGTGCAGCTGAAACCACTAGAGAAAGCATTTAAGAAAGCAATCTGGACTTTAAGAAAAAAGAGTTATAAGATCTACACTTTTTTCTTTTTTTACCAAAGCACGTGAGGGAAGAGGTGGATAGAAACAAGGAGACGTATTTTCTATTTGCAGTTCCTTTCCCCAGATTTTCCCAGAAGCAGAACAGGCTGTAGCTGGGTAGAGGAACTGAAAGCCTGAAGATACTGGTAAAGAGAAAAATACCCATGTGATGTAAAAGGGAGGTGGGAGAGAAAAATCCTTCAGCCTTTTATTTTGAGTCAGCTCAAAGTTAAATTACATCTCGCTGCGCAGGGAAACCGCGTCTCCTGAGAGCTGCAGCCTGGGTTTCTGTGTCTCCTCTCTGGTCTGGCCTCCTACGTTGGACTCCTTCTCCCAAAATGTCACTGCCACGCACCACCTACAGCAATCTCCTTGACTCAGCCAAGCCAGAAAAGCATGTTTTGCTGTCGGAGCAGCCGTTGGGATGGGGAGACTGGAGGATGGCAGGGGCAGCTCCCTGCTGGCCTTGCAGGGAAGCAGTTCAGCCTTCAACCTTTTGGGTGAGCTCAACAGGCTGAAGGACAGTAAGCTCAGGTTAGGCAACCCTAAAAGCAAGACTGATTTTTTACATCTCCTGATGAAAGAGTTGTTAGTGCATTAGAGTTGCTCATGTGGCAGAAACTGCATTTTTGATCAAAAACATGGCTTTAATGGGAAATTTTGAAGCAGATCTATTCTTACTAAAAAGGAATAGCAAAAAAACCCCAGTGGGATCTCAGGAATGAAATCATGCAGAAATCATCTGTCCAATACTGATGTGCAGGCACAATAGATGCTGGTGTTTGCTGCTGCTGAATGACTGTTGCTCACGCTGCCTTTTTCAAAGCCGAGTGACAGATTGTGCTGGAATTAGATGGGAGGCATTGCTACCTTGGAGCATTGTAAGTGTCTGTGACTTTACAGCACTGACTAGCTTTAAGTCTCTATTTCCCCCCAGTTTAGTAGGTACTTTTCTTCATGAATCAGATGCTTCCAGATTTTTGGAGCTTGTTTTTCACATCAGACACTGTCAGACTTGCCTGAAACTATTGGATACCTAGCAAGCTAAAAAAAAAAAAAAAGCTGTGTCTGGCTCTGGTATTGTTTTCTGCTCATATCCTAAAGCCATGTCAGGTTGAAATAAGGTACACAGCATCTCTCCCATCCTCCTTCATTGGCAGCGTCCTGGTTTCCGTGGAAAAGAAAACCTGGAGCATGCACTGACAGGGAACTGCAACATGGTCAAATAGGTTTCTGATATAGAAGAGTGGGGCAGCAAGGCTGCAGGCTCCTCACTGGCTGCAGAGACAGAGCCAGCAAGCCAGGAGTGCCTTATTCTTTCTGTAGACACAGACGAGAAGATTTACTGCTTAGTGCAGCATTGCCTCTGGGGCTGGAATTGGATTTCTCCCCAAACTGTTACTTCCTTTCAAGCTCCTCTTCTGTGCAGAAAATTTTAGAAGGAAATGCCACTGGATTACACAGCTGCTGTCTGCCTGGGCTTTAAATGTGCCAATTTGCATCAGTCTGTAGGCAGTGCTGAGAACAGGCTGGAAGTGACTGCAGCCTCCCTATGTTACTAGTGGCATCTAACTTGCAAATCTGAAACAATTGAAGGGAAGAGGTGAAGTAGGACTAGAGACAGCCAGCTCTGAGCTACTAGAAAAAAACTAAATTTTTCTTTTCTTCTGAGAACAGCATGTGTGAAACACAGCTCTCTTGAGGAATGCCCTACAAGACATCAGGATGAAGCCTCAGTAACTGATGGAAGCAAAATGAAGTACAAAATGTCCCCATCAAATAAAAATGTCCCCATTTGTGTAACTGATCAGGCTGGGAAAGAAAATCGTTGAGAACAAACTTGTCACTAAACACATTGAAAAATTTTTGAAGATAAATTGTAACATATCAGTGCAGTATGAGAAAGCTGATTCCTACTTGTTTTGCAGAAACAAATAAATAGGATAAGAGCCCAACTGCAGAAATGCTGGCCAGAAGTGAAGTGCTAAAGCTTTGCAATTACATTTTCTGTTAACAGATAAGTGGGCACATTGTCACGGGAAGCATCACCACGTAGCATCACTGCAAAGTCTTCTAATGTTACCTTTTCAGTGTGCAAGCAGGTTTCCATCTCTCAGAGAGACCTGCTATCTTGCTGTTCGGTGTTTGGGTTATGCAAGGACTTTGTACCTTGGCAGGCTCAGAAGAAGAGGAGGCAATGTGAACAGCCTGGAAACTGGCTGGCTGCCTTGCTTCTTGTTAAATTAATTCTGGTGTTAAGAGTTGTCACTTGGGAACCAGACAGAGATGTTGGGCTGGGACTCCTACACGGAGGAACTGCCTTACGTGTTGGCTGTACATCCTCGGTTTGGGACTGGGATGTATGTGTGAGTTAAGTGATTCAAATTTAGAACGCCCTCAGACTTCTCCTGTGCCCAAAGGAAGGCATAAGCATCTGCTAGCGATGCACAAGACACCCAGATGTTACAAGAAAAGTCAACAAAACTCCAATTTACTGTCATCTGCCCTTCTTTGTAGGAGAGACTTTTAAAGGGTAGAGTACAGGAAAAACCCTGCATGTGCTCAGTGATTTCTCAGAGGAGGGTAATAAACCCTCTAGACCTTGTTGAACCAAGCTAGTAAAGCATAAAAATATTTAGTAATCACCATTCTAGGGGTGCCAACCTTTGCTGAACAGTAACCAATATTATTTCAAGACATTTCTAAATATTTATATCAACAATGTCATGACTGCAATATCAGCTACTTGAGTGCCTCTCTCCTTGATGGTATCTGCTCCATTTCATCTGGCACATTTGAGGAGCTGTGTTCAATATCTGAGGTGAAGAAGCACTTAAAAGGCATTAACTAGTAAATTAACATCCCTGTTTTCAAAGGGATGTGTGAGAGGAAGAAAAAGGCGAACTCTTGAGTGAGCACTTAAAAATGTAAGTGAAATCATACAGAATTTTTTAAAGAAACTAACTTGGACAGCTGCTGTTATGATTATCTTATGAGATTCATTAAAGCCCTGTTTGACATTCAAATAAGTTCTTGTTTCTGGTGGTAAAAAAGAAGGAGAGTATGTACTTTAAAGAAATTACAGGATTTAGAAATGAAGATGAAAGATTCAGAACTACCTTGTAGTTACTTTCTGCTCCCTCTGCCTTCTTATAAACTGGAAATATTATGACAAGAGGTACAGTGACCTCTGATGTACTGCACAGGGACAAATGAGAAAGTTAATAGGGGAAGCACCAAATTAGACACCTGAAAAAACAGGATTAAAAGATGAATAAGAATATTATATCACTTGTCAGCATGGCATTAGAGAGTCCAACTTCATCTTTTTTTCAGGTTTCATGAAGGAAATGACTGGATAGGGCTGTTTCTTTCCCAGCCCTGCACAGCCTATTGAAAAGGCAGGATACGTTCACTCCAGGAGGATAAATTCACTCAGTAGCTGCATGCCAACAATATGCAAGGCCTAAAAATTATTCCATGACGTTCCTATGGATTTGTATTGCACCTCTCTCCCCCTGTCCTAACTGGACACGACTGCTCCATGCAGCTCATTCTGTGGGTGGGACTGAGCATCCTCAGAGCTGCTCCATAGGGATTCCTGCAGCCAAGGCACAAACGCTGCTTGTGAACCTTTATTAAATACACAGGTGGAGGGGGTTTGTCTCCCCTGAGCTGCCCATCCATCTCCCTCCCTGACTCTGCCCCACCCACGATCCCACGGAAGATCAGCTACAAGTTTCCACCATAGCTTTAGAGGAACTAGAAAGTGTGGGTGCACTCTGCTCCTCGTGTGTTATCCAGCAGCAGTCAGGCTTCAGGCGTGGATCTTCCTGGAGCAAGATCAGAACCTACTGCATCTCAACCAAACGCTTGCAAGTATCAAGGACGTCATTAGCCATCCAGGCTTATTCCTCTTGGACTCCCATTCGTTCCTGAATATCTACCAGCCATATACCAGGGTATTTCTTTCCATATGTGGTCTGTAGGAGGTAATGATCAAATACTATGATGATGAAGATACTCTAAAAATATACAAAATCTGAGTAGATTAGACTAAAATAAACATGGACAAGGATATGTTGGGAGATGATCCTTTTACTTGGAGCCTTCACCTTAGTGTGGTAGGAATTAGATTTTTTTCTTTCCTGGTATATTATAAATCTTGTTTTTCCCTAGGCAAAAAGATGTATTGAGAACAGCGTAAGTGGGTGAGAAATATAAAAACTGGCAGACTGAAGTGTCACGGATGATGTTCTGCTTTTTATCAGCTTATTAAGTGAATTTTATATTTGATTTTGTGCTGGTTGTAAGCCCGGGAAAAATATATTTTATAAATTAAAAAATCAGAAAAACCCCAATATATTGTAATATACCTTCACCTGTTATATGCATGCAAACTCTTCTTGGAAATGGGTTCTCACATTCTAAGTGGCTTCTAGGAAGTTGATTTTGACCTTTAAAAGAAATTTTAGTTATACAGAAGTTTTGAAGTGACACACATAAAAGACTGAGATGTTCAGATATTGCAGTAACTGGACTGACTGGCTCAATATACAGCTATCAGAAACCAGTAGGATTTTCCTCTTTCTTTTCCATTCATACAGGTTTTTTTGCTTGACATCTTGCATCAGAATTGAACTGAAAATAAAGCTCAGTCAAAACCCAATGGTTTGGAAGATGATTTGGTATCCAAGTACCTCCATTCCCACAAGCACTCCTCTCTAGAAATAAGAGACTGAGTTTTAAGTTAATTAAAAACATGAGACAAGATTCTAATTGGTCTGATTTTCTTTCAGAAGGCTTGATCTGCACTTCACGGTTTCTGGCACATGCCCCTAAATAAGCAATATGTCACATCCCTGTTGCCATGCTGCATCTGTGGGACTGAATAAGCAAAGCCTTTCTGTTACAAAGGGATGTTCAGCCTAGGCTGCTGAATTCCAGCTCTACCTGTGTGATCCCACTTGATTTACCAAAGGCTGCTCCCTCACATATCTGCTCAACCTGTCTGAAATGACTCACTGGAAACATTCTTAGCATATGCCTTACGAAAAAAATGAAAAGAAGCAGCAGAATAGTGGAACGAAAATAAAGAGAGAAAGGCAGAATAACTGTTCTGTGTTAGTTAATCTCTCAGAGCCTTATTTCATCTTGCATTTTGTCACTGTAAACCTCTCAACTATTTAATTACTCCTTTTTTTCCTGTTTTTGTTATTTTTGCAGGGACTGTGCAGATTGATCTGGAGAATTTCTATTTTGGATGCCATTAAGTAAGTATTATCTGTTCATTCTGACAGCTGATCTCTGACAAGAAATCAGCTGTTATCATTCCTCTGTCTTTTTCCTGGGTTCAGATGGAAACATTTCACTTGAAATACTCTCACTGCAAATATAAGAATTTTTCTTTACACCTGACATTATCTCATGTATTCTGGCTCTCTGAAAAAAAAGTCCCAGGGTCTTTTTTAACATCTTTTATACGACCTACACTTCAATAAAGATGAAATGTTTATCTCCTCAACTTGTATGCCTGGAACACATCTATGCAACAGGAGAGTGCAGTTACAGAGGTGCTACAGCAAGGATGTTAAGTGCCCACAGACGCATTATGTCATGAAGATTGATTTAGTTTGGTTAAGGCATCTGACACTTCCTTTTTACGTGGGGATGTTCCTAAAAGAATGTCTTGAACTTTGGGAACACCTGAATTAATCTTCTCCTATCTCACAACCTCTTATTTGCCTTTCCATACTTTCTATTTCTTCTGCTGAAAGTTTCACAGGAAGAAAGAATCACAGTAAGCCTTGTTTCTTTACTGCTTATCAAGGCCACTGTCTCTCTTGGAATCAAAATACCATAGTGGAAATCTTCAGCTCGTTTTCCTTTAGATCCAAAGATAAAACCACTTTCTCTATTAAAGCGTATTTCTTAATCTTCTGCAATGAGGCCAGGAAATTATACACTGCCCCTCACAGCCTCCTGCCTTCTCCCCTGTTTTCAGCTACAGCTTGCAGTTACAGGGGCTCCAGAGTAGCCACACTTCCATGCAGAGTCACCCTCCTCCCCATCTCTAGCCCTGTGCAACAAGCCCACCCCATCAGGCCCTTGTTCACTGAAGGGTCACGTCCCTCCCAGGACATTTTGATACCTCAAGCTTCATCTTTGTCAGGGAAGACTTCAAAGTGCTGCTGGGGTCAGGGTTCAGATCCTTCTCTGGAAAAACAAAAGAAGATTCTAACTGTAGCTTATGAGGAATGATGCAAAGCAACTGATTGCATTTTGTCAAGGAGAATGAACTAAGCCCGGGTTACTCAATAAACAAATCACTTAAAACAATTTGCAAGTCATATTAACTCCACATTCTTTTAGGAGGTGTCCTGAAGGACTTTAGGGAGACATTTGCAGAGGAGTTGTACCTACCAGGAGACAAAGCACTTACTGAAACGCTAAAAGACTACTAGTGAAATCTAAGCAGCTCCATACTGGAGGGAATGTTCTTCCTTTTCTTGAAATGCAGAAATTTCAAAGTGCTAAAGTGCAAGCAAAGACAACAGTAGCAGGATAGCCTAAATCACTCCTTCAGGAATTCCAGACACAACCTATCATGGAAGTAGGTACCCATACGAAACTGCAGAAAAGGAAAAAGGTTGCAGAAAAGGAAGGGAAATGCATAAACCTAGATGTTAGCCATATACACTTGCCTATTGTTGAGTTATAATTTACTCACAGTAATATTAGAAAGAACTATTAATCTATAACCAATCTTGAAAATATGAGGATAGCTGACCAAGTTCCCAGTTGACAACCAGACCACACAACTGTCCCTCGTGCCTGGATGTGATCGAGCAAAGGGAGTATAAAATATCCTGAAGGATGCTAAGATGTTTCAGAGGGTGTTTAGCACTTAGTAGAATGGAAAGCAGCATAGGCAAAAAGGTTGGTGACACAAGCTGGACCTGAGACAGCTGGGAAGAAAGGTTGGTTTGGGTAAATTTCTCAGTGATCCTCCTGATGCCATGTGCTTAGAAAAATATGTAAAGACAGCATGAATTCCTTGGACAAAATCCCTCACCTTAATGCCAATTTGCTCTAATGACATTAAATCTTGTTTTGAAACCGATGAGGTTATACAGGGTAAGGGCAGAAACTGGATCGCTGTCCAGGGAGATGCTCACAGCTCTCCAGAGGATGATCAGTAACAACACAAATGCAGTTCTTCTCTCTAAACTTGACATCAGTAATGGCAAGCTATTCCCCTTTCCACACCCTATTACAACTCGTTGTTTTTGCTGTTACCAGTGACAATTGCTGTTGGTGCAGTGGCCTGGAGATGTTCGCCGGGCTCAGCCCCGTGGTGCAGAGGGCTCCACACGCACCCAGCAAGTGGAACTTGCAGCCTCCCCCTGCCCAGGAGCTCAACTTCAACAAGACAAAGCAATCAAACGGCAGGAGGAGACCAGAGCGTGGAAAGACGGGAATCAGCCGGAGGTCACGGCTCAGGGTCAGGAGGAAAAGCAAAGCCAGGCTGTGCGGGCTGCAGGCCTCTGGAGCCCCGGCTGATCCGCACTGGGTCCTCGGTGCCACTTTCCCAGAGAGCTGACTCTCACCAGGCCGGCTCTTCCAGAACAGAACTCTCACAGACTCCCAGATCTCTTGCCCATTACTTGCATTTTGTGATGCAGATGTTTATTTGCCCCTAACAGATAAGTTAGGTTACCTAAACAACCTGATTGATTATTTTTTCACGCTGGTACCTGGTAAACCATTACTGAGCAACCTGAGCCCACGGTGCCACTAACCAGGACAGCTTTGGCTCTTGTTTTGATCCACGCATCCTCTGCTCTCTCCTGTTATTAGCTGGTTGTTGACACAGGCAAACCACTGCTGGTCCCAGCCCCAGCTGAAGGCAGCAAATGCCCGGCGAGAGACACAAAAGCACGTTTGATAGGAGGAACTACAGCCTGAACATCAGCCTCTGTCGGAAGGGAAGGGTCAGCAAAGCACTTTCCAAGACTGATTAAAAGCTCTGCTGAGCTGCAGGAGGGTGGGAGATGGCAGCCAGGCTGACAGCTGGCACATCCTCACTGCGGAAGGATGGGGAGGTGGAAGTTTTGATCAAGGGTAGGAACACAAATCCTTCTTGATACCAGGAGTCATAAAATCTGTAACAGTGAATTAGGAGAGAACAAACAGGTTTTGTGCTTTTTTTAACCTCCTGAGAGAATTTCAGCTGTTTCTTGCCCGTAAAATACACAGAAATAAACTTGAACACCCTGGAAAAAGTTAAAATAAATATATTTCAGGGAATTGAAGTGCTACGACATTTGTAATCTACCCCCCCCTGCACCCCCCAGGAAAATAAAACAGAAAAATCATGACATTTTAAGAGGAGTTAATTATATTTCTTTGGGGATATTTTTGGCATACTGCACTCACGTTTTCCAAGTTCTCAACTGCAGACGCCAGAACTTACTTTTTTTTTCTAGAAAGTGGTATTTGAACATTATTAAATTATAGTTTAAGTGGGAACCAACACAACGCTAAATAAGAACACCAACACAGACACAAATACCAATGCTGGTGATGCAAAAAACCACTAAGCCATTTCATCTGACTAAACAGCATAAGAAACAAAAGCCTTTGAATTGCTAACAAGTTACATCACAAATTGTAGGGTTTGCTATTAAGTATGATATACCACAAGAAACTTTATCACAAACTATTAGAGCTGGCATTAATTTGTGCTCGGCTTCCACTGCATAAAGCCCAAGTGCACCCCTGAGAGGGGAAATCCTTGTGCCTGTGGAAAATAACTGCGAACTTTGCCCTATGGAAAGTTTGTAAGAGGCTGACACAGGAAAAAAGAAGTGAGTGGAAAGGATCTGACTGGAAACACAATAGCAGACTTAAAAGGCTCTGATAAATGAAAAGTCATTCCGAGATTAGGGTCTCATTCAAAAAAATAACAAAGACATTTTCTGGTATGTGGCTGAAAATAGATTCCATATGAAAATGCTCAGTAGAGCTTATCAATACTTTTCATTCTCAGCAGTCTCTGAATAAACGCAGCATTTTTTAAAACTAAAATGGCACTTTTAAAACATTCTGAAATGTAGACACAGAAGCTACATGACTAATGACTTCATTTTTTCAAACCAATAATGCAGTTTTGAAGATTTTGATGTTACAATGCCTTCACACTTTTTATCCTTCCATCTGCCTGATCTTGTCCTCGCTTCTTGTAAAAATACTACCAAGCGAGGAAAAAGAAAACAACTTTCCTTGCCTGAAAACGGAACCGACCTAGAGTCAGCTGATTCAAACGCTCCAGAAGCTTTGAGGAGAACTTAGAGAAAGCGCTGAGAAATATTCATCATCTTCGGAACATCTCCGGTGTCCGACGAATCTCTAGATCTCCATTTGCGGGGTGCGTGTAACATTCTGAACTCCGTGAAGGACTGCTGCGGACAGAATTTGTTTTCCTTTTCCATTAAAAAAACCAAAAAAGGAAAACAAACAAAAACGAACAAACAAAAAACAACAAACCAAAAAAAAACCAAACAAAAAAAACCCCCAAACCAAACAAAAAGCGGGAAGGCGGGAGCGCGCCGGCCAGCGCCACCTGGTGCCCAACGCCCGGGAATTGTCCCCACGGAGCGAAGAGAACACCCCAAACCCGACACCTGAGCCCCGCGCACGGATCCTCTGCAGCCTTTGGGGTCTCTTTCTCCTTGGAGACGCCTCATTTTCGCCAAACAGCGCTGTAAGCCAAGAGATGACTTCGTTTAAGTTCAAAACATTTGGGTTTTGGTTAAGCACATCCTCTCTGTTTGCCTCTCTATTAAATATGCAGTGTAGGAATCTGGGAATCCAAACCACCGAAAAGTCAACTCTGCAACCATGACTCAAGTGAATAATCATGAGACATCTGTGGGACTACTTCCAGGAGTGGGAAAAGCAGCATATGTCTCCAAAAGTGCTTCGAGCAGAGCAATTCTGCCAATTCTATCGTGCATCTCCTATCTGCTGGTTGAAGCCGCAGCTTTGGGAGTCAAGTGCTTCCATGTGAATCTGAATTCTAACCTAAAAAGAAAAACAACTTTTTAACTCTGTCAGATAAAAAAGCTTGGGGAGGTGTGAGACATGTGAACCCCCCAAACTAGACAGCACCACGAGCAATAAAGCAGCATATTTTAAAATTTTTGTGAATGCCACCAAGAGCGTGGGCACGGGTGCCTGGAGATGACAATACTGAGCAAACTCTGAAATTTGCTTTTGGACGCAGAAGCTCAGGACATCAGCCTCTCAGGAGAGACCACTGCACCCAAACTCTGCAGGCCTGCATTTCACCTTCTGCCCTTGCTGAACAGCCCTGTGCAAGAGGCTGGAAAACAGTTCTGAATAACTTAGGGGTGGAAGGGGGAGAAGAGGCGATACTGACAAATCCTACTTATTTTCACAGACCAAATGTGGCAACTGTGGGTAATCACAATTGTATTAATTTACATAAGTGGCAACTACAATGTATCTCCTTCACCAGAGAAATCGCCTAAATGCAAATACAGCCACAAAATCACCATGTACTGTATTACTGCTCTTTGTGCTTTGATTAAAAACATAAACTAACAAACAAATCTAATGTATGGCTTGTTTCTTACCATTTCCACAATGATCCCAGTTTTTCTGCAAGAGTAGAACGAAGCAACCTGTAGTAACAAATGTTTCCTCTTCGTTGTCTGAAATCTGGCAGTTCATAGGGTTGTATGATGCTATAGGAACCTTATTTTACTGTTTTTCTGTTGTGGTTTTCATCCTTATGTGGTGGGTTTTTTTTTGGTTGCTGTTCAGGCCAGTTTGTATCTTTTAGCAGGAAGTCAGCGTAGCATCTAGACTGCATCTTCAAACAAGACTTTTGCAAGCTGATGTTCACGGTGGCTCTGTTTAGAGGTTTGTGCTTGTGGGGAAGCAGGCAGCTCCTCCTGGTTGCTTCTGAAAGCATCTCTTCACTGCACTTTCCATCTGCACTGGCTTCTGTTTACCACGGAGGCCAAGTCTGTATGGTTTTCCCACTCTGCCTGTTGCATTAGTGGCACTCTGAAAGTGAGACTGGGTGGGAAATGTTTGGTGAATTTTTAAATACCATTATTGATTTCACATTAATTTTCTTTATGAACCAGGGAAAGCTCTTATGCGAGGGTATAACAGCCAAGAAATATTTGACAAGTTGTTTAAAATCTACTGCCTGGAAGAAGCCTGATAGATCGATTAATTTATTTTCCTGATATTTTAGAATATTTTTTAAACACATTTTCACTGATTATTATTATCCATCCTGAAGTATACAGCACAAAAGTGATCATATATTACCTGCAGCAGAGGTGGCTACCTCCTGGATCTCTGCCACAAGAGATATGGATATTTTGCCCAAAGCTGGTTTTTTCCTTTCCTTCAATAGAACATGGTTAGAACATTACGATTTTGCCTCTGCACAAGTCCACACCAATTCTGTGGCTTCTGTTTTAGGGCACCAAACCTGTAAAAAGGGCAGATTTCTTTTATATATGCAAATTTCTCTACCTGTTACATCAGTTTATTTCACATCCCACGAGCGTTCTTTCGGATACAGATTATTGACTGCTCTTTAGTGAATAACTTTTTAGTCATTCTTTGGCCTCAGAAAATTACCTTTGAATGTTTTATGCAAGAGTATTCATTATGAACAATTAATGTACTGAAAATGTCAGCACCTCAAGAAGGCATTATATAAAAGATGAGTAAATTTATGGTCATGCATCATTCAAACTTCCTGCACTTTTCATTCTTTTAAAATTTATGTCTTACATTGTAGTACAATAGCTTGTAACAATTTGATGACCTGAATGGAATGATGTCAAAAATGTCTTTCTGTGTATTTTAGAAAACGAAAGCAATCAATTAAGAGTTTTCTTTTCTCTACCACTCTTTTTAGGTACGACATGTCACAGCTTTATAGTAATTCAAAGTATTTACTTTGGAATATCTCTTCACATGTTTTTTAATCAGAAGCCAAAAAAAATGATTCAGAGGAAGCTTCAGTCTACACAGAGACATTCACAGAAAGTTAGGAAAGTCTTTTGTATCAACTGGAGGGTGAAAAGACTACTTGTACCCATTTATATTGATATTTGTTAAGTTTTCTAATGTAGAACACTCTTAAACTTTTCCCTTTGACATGTGGATCTGAGACTGTACAAGGATCTCAGATTGTTTCACTTAATTTAGTAAGCTTTAAGCCTTGAAAATTATGCGTGTTTCACATCACTGTCCAAATGCTCTAAAAAGTATTTTAAAGGTACTGCCAGCTAATTAACCAAATCCAGGAGCAGCAGATTTTAATCTAATTTCCAGTAACACTTGAAGTAACAGTCTCGGTCAGTGCAGCTGGTTTGCAGTGCTGGAAGGGAGAGGAGAGGTCACTTTACGTGATTAGCTGCAGTCACGGGCAGCACATACCTCTCTTGTCGAGTCACAGCACCACGCCTAAGAGAATGTGAGCACAGGAGTTCAATGGTTGGTTCCTCCTTGGCAAGAACAGAGCCTCCCCAAAACCAAAAGAACCTTCAGCTCTGAGCTCTGCAAGTATCAATTTCCTTCTCTGATTTACACAGTCACTCTTCCAAGCCACGGTACAAGCACCATCTCAGTACCTTTTTGAGGTGACAGGTACAAGAAGCCTCGTGTTCATGAAAGAAAGGTTTGTTGGTTGGGCTTTATTCATCTCTTAGCTGACAGAGGTAATTGCTAAGTTTAATACTGAGTTAGTACTGAAGGACTTTGGATTTGAGACAAAAGTCATCAGTCGCAGAAGGATTAGGAATAAATATAAATGCCAGTTGACCCTCATTCATACACTACAGTAAGGGAAATATTGTTGGAATAGGGTCTGTATTTCAATTCAATTATATTTGGCAGCTCAATTAGAATTGCTCACTATAATACAGATATTTCCTCTTTCAGTGTACTGTAGTAATGGATATTCTTCCCTTTTTATCTCACATATGAGTGATGAACAGGATGTTTCTAATTAAAACCAATGCCAAGCATTCCATCCCCCAATCTTCACCTTTTTATGTTCCTCCACTGACTACTCTTCCGCACTTCCAAAAATTGACTCACAGGTTGGACTGCCACCTTCTTTTTCCACACCTCACAGGCTGAGTATGGAAACACTGCACACACACAGCCCAACAGAGTGTGGTGCAACAGAACCAGTGACCTGTCAAGATGCTCACGCAGGCTGTGGAAACTCTGTGATTGTGAGAGCTGGACCTCCTCTTTCCACCCAAACGTGTTCAGAGCCATGCAATATTCCAGCACCGAGCAGCCACAGCCCAGCACAGCCCAACACTGACTACTGCACCTAATGTCATGTTGGAATAGGGCATAGAGAGAGAAAATTTGATTTGATGCTTTTCCTTATTCTCAGTAGTTTTCTGCCTCACTAAAAAAAAAAAAATAAAATGCCTGACTGCATTTTTTGTTGTGAACAACTATTAACTAGTCCACACCCAAAGTGGTTCACAGAAGCAATGACATCTACACAAATGTAGATCTGAAAAAAATCCAACCTGCATCAAAATATGCCCAGCTTTGCCAAGCAGCTTACAAGACAAAGTCATCCATTTAAATCACACACAGTAATAAGATGACTAGTTTTATAAAAAACAAAGACAAGGGTCAGCTGTTAAGAAATGAAGATTACAAAACAAACAATAAAGGCTGAACATTTATAAACTTCTAGAGTAACAGCTTCTCTACCGATGTTGAACATGAACTTACAATGACAGTCAGAATTTTTATTCTCTAGAATATTACACTAGTCTTACTCAAGTTTTCCTTCTCATCTTAGCTGAGGCTTGAAAATATATCATAATCTTGATTTCCCATTTTCCTTTTCTGATTTGCTGTGAAAAAAAACATAAAAACTTAAGCAACGAGAAGATTTAAGACTCAGGAACTCAGTGACTCAGTAAATCTGAGTTTGTAGTACTGGACACAGCCAAGTGGAGGAAAACCAGATTTTATTTAACATATTTAAATCAGTTGTTCTGTAAGCTGTCCTGACAGTGAATGTGCATTTACATATACTATATAAATTTTGTAAAGTCCTAGATCACACTCATGCTCATCACCAAGAGCTGGTGGAGAGGATTTTACAGTGCCACTGATCTCATTTATACACACATTCTTCTGAATGGATGATCTATCCTCCATCTCTGCTTATCAGCATAAAATAAGGTAATGATAAGAACCTGAGACATTAGGGATTTACCACAGAGACAGGGTCATTGGGGAATCAAAAAGATCACAACCAAGCCTTTGAAGTGATAAAGATGAGATAGGAAAACCTTCTCGATTTAGAATAACCTAGGATGACAACCGAGCAGACGCAAAAGGGGATACCTGCAGCATGCTACCCTTAAAATCTATTATATTTTGTCAGTTGTTCCTAGCAAAACACCTCCTATTGTTGATTAGCTGACCCAGCTGAGGTGTAGGAGTGTGTACGTGGAAAACGGAGGATAAATAGAAGCAAAAATGTCACCAACATGTGCGTAACTGGACAAACCACACAGCACTGGAGAAAGTCACCTGTAGGTACCGGCCTGTAAGACATTCCTTGCCAGCTTACCTGTCAGGTGCCTTCAGCAGCAGAAGTCCAAAGCTCCTTGAAGGCAACAACCAACATCACCACCACGTGGCAACAGAGAGAAATTAACTGCTTAAAGTCATAACGTAGCTTAAAGTCTCTACTCGCTGCGTGCGCCCAAGTTGGTCACCTCTGAAGTACAAGCTGCCGCCTGCTTGGATGGACGGCTCAACCACAGAGCAGAATGTGGGGCTCCAGCAGCAGCCCAGACAGGTCCTACAGCAGCGCAGCTATGTCTGAGAGCATTCCAACAAAACAGATCTAATTAGGAATGACTTTCACCCACAGGCCCAGGGAAATACTAAAGGCATACTTCCAGGATCACAGTGAGCCAATCTGTCTGCAAGCTTTCTGAAAAACGCTTTCTGATGAAATATCTCTTGGTCATAAAAACAATTAGACCTTACCCCCACTTATCAGATAGGGCACAATCAAGAGGTCCACCTGAGACTGCAAGATGGAGAAAAAGGACCTAAATTCCTCTCTTCTACCTGCTCAAACTAGAGAAGGAGCAAACTGGCAAGACATATGTACACAATATGCTACACTTCTTTTTTACCGGGTGGGTTCAATCTTTCTAGACTGAGAGAACTCTTATGGTAGAAAATGATACAGCTTTGGAGCAGGACATTTAAAATGGCATCTGTCTACCAGGCAGCAAAGTGAAAAACTGTAATCTCTCTCTTTTTACCATGAAGAACTTGTTCCCACCAGTTAGCAAAATCAGTTGTTGTTAGGGTCAAAACTGTCAGTACCAATAAAACCCACACCCACCTGCTCTCCAGATTTGAAGTGAAGGCAATTGTATCCACGTGCTGATGGTGAGACATCTTCCTGCCTCCAGGATTGAAAGCAGCATCCCTTCTCAGTGCTGACCCCTCCCTGTATGGAGATACCAAATCCCATTTAAGCACCCCACCTTTGGATGCTCTACAATGCTTCCAACTGTTTGACACATTGAAAATGAAGACCGGGATTCCTCACACTCGTTTGGGATTTAGCTGTTCACAGCAAAGGTGAAGCAAAGTGTCCCTAACTGCTCCTGTCCCTCTAGGCCTGGGATGGATGAGCTTCAGGGAATGCAAGTACTTAGTAAAAACAAGGAGCTCAGAATCCCACTGAGATATTTTTAGAGAAGAACCACCAGCAAAAAATTTCATAAAGAAGCCATTCTTTTCCTTTGGTAGGTCTAAATCTGGAGCCAGGCCCTCATACAACTCCAGCCTCCTTGTATTAAATGATTGATTTTTCCAGTTGGGAGTATTGGAGGTACTTCTTGTAAACATTTCTCATTTGGGACCTGACTCAATTCATTATGTTGAAAGATCTCTTCAGGCTGCATCCTCTCCAAGGCAATACAAAGAACACCCGCACCAGCCTTATTTGGGGGGCAGAAAACCCCAGCTCTGAAGACAGAACTCGTCATACGGATGTACTGCTGATGCAACGTGCAAAACAGAAGTAGGCTCCAAGGAATAAAAACTGGTGAAGCCCACACTTTATATATCTGTCCATGCACATCTGAAAATGAACAGTGAGAAGCAAACCTTGGATGAATGAGAACCACCAAGTCAAAATAATATCTCAGTATTATATTGTGTCTAGACAGATCATTTGCAAGACTCGTGCTATTTTGACAGGTCACCCATAAAATTATGTGATTTATATACCCAACGTATTTTAATTAATTTTAACAATGAAGTTTTGTATCAGTTCAGACTATCTGAAACACCTAAATTCAGTACAACCCAGAGGACCAAGTTCAGGGATTTCAGTGGGTACTACCAGGAAAAATGGGCTGAAAATATAGACTGGATACCTGAAACAGCTCCATACTCCCTCTCCCTCCCCTGAACATACTCCCAAAAAATCCAGAAGGCAGCTGATGTGTAGATACTTATCTAGCTACAAAACTTCTACCAAGACAGCTAATAATGCTTTAAAACCCAGACACAATCCCTCCAGGACATTTTCAGAAGTTACTTTTATTAAAAAAATTAATGAGAACTGAAGTACCACTCATGCTTCCAGAGAGCTTTTGTTAGGGCAGAATTAGAATTAACATGTTAGATAAACATGTTGCAACAGTCATGTGAGCTTATAGGAAACAACACACATTCCCCACCCTGAAGTCTTTATTTTTAGTGCAGAAACCAGGTTGGTATAGCAACAGAAAACATCCCAGCCACAGACATTCACCCAGAAGGCAACCCAGGAAGGTCAGCTAACATCAAGCTGGATTTCAGGAGACATGGATTCCAGGTAAAAGGAGGAGAGATTTAAGACTCTTTTTCTGCAAGAGTGGGAAGATTCTAGCTGCATGAGATGGGTTGTAAAACACAATTAAGAGGAACTGAGGGTCAGAGAGACTGCAACAAAATGACATTGAAATTTTTGAGCTGCAGAGCAAGCACGTTCAACCAGTTCTAGGTATTGTTAGCTATTTCTGAAAGGCCCACATCTTCCAATCTTAGGAGGAACAACCCTCTATGTTTAAAGAGCTACAAGTCAGAAATTCACACTGGGTCAGTCCCAAATCTTCAATGCAGTATTTTTAGTTCAGGGACATATTAACAGCATATGAGATGGTTAGAAATAATAGGAAAAATTCTTATGCTTCTGAAAGCAGCAACATGACACTGTGGAGAAAGCCTTAGGTAAGGACTCCTGTACCCTGGGTTCTGTTCACAGTCCCATTAATAGCCTGGAAATGCTCTTGGACAAGTCATTTCAGCCCTTTCTGCTTCACTTTCATCCATACAGAGAGGGAGAGACATGTGGTTCCTTTGCAAAGCCACTTGAATCGATTAAAAAGCACAATAAAAAAAAGACTCCTTGTATTTCTCGTTCAAATCCATGAGCTGTAACTAAAGGCTCTGTGGTGCACTTTGCGTAACAAACTATAACCATGCTCTCAAAACATTTCTTGATCTCTCACAAATATTAGGAAGCAAAAGCTAGGGAGAATGTGTATTTGCCACTTAATCAAAAGCCAGCAATTCACTGACGGGTTTTGTTGGGTTTTTTTCCCATTTTCAAAATTATTGTTTCTGAATAATTTTCAAATAGAGCTTTAGGCCATCATATATAAGTTGAAGTCTGTCCTTACTCACGTTTTGTGAATTCCTTAAAGTAATCCACAGATCACAGATTCATTGAGATCTGTTATCCTAGACTTGTTTTGATTAACAGTTAAAGCATTACCCATATCCTCAGGGTAAGTATGGATCATGACAACTTAAACGAATCTGTCCCATATTCAAAGCATTTCTAACAGGCTCCTGAAGCAAGGCTTTTCAGGTCGCTAGTAGACATGTACATTAAAGGGAATAAAATAGTGGTGATTCCCGCAGATCACCCTGGCCTCAATCAGCCTTGCTGATTTAACAGCTTACACTGTCCCATAGTCATTTCCCAATCCTGCTTATTCTGAGACCCCACCACCTCTAATCTCTCAGCAATACTCTGAGATTCTAGAAAAGAAACACTGGTTCACTATCTCAATATTTACGTTGTTTTAACTGTTTTCACTTTAGAGCAAGTCAGCTGACTCAAAGTTACTCTTCTGTCTCTGCACATCACTCTCACAAATAGGAATCCCCTTCATGACAACTTGCACTACTTCTCTCTCTGAAGCTGCCTCATCTCTAACTATTCTGTGTCAACACATAATTTAAAAGTTACTGTTATCACTAAGCACTCTCTGGCATCTCTTCCTCCATGCAGGAAGGTGATCTCTTCAAAGCGGCAGCCAACTCTTCAAGAAGAAACAGAGAACCAGTTATCATTAACATTTAAATACACACACATTTGAAGTTCAGTGCAGCTTAGAAGGTAGTCTGAATATGATGAGCTAGCACTTGACAACCCTGTCCAAATTGCTTATGCTATAAATGCTCCAAGCAAGCTCTTCACCCAGGTCTTACACCTTGATTTGTGGCCACCACAACCAGCCCAGCAAGCATTTCTATTGTCGACAATTATGCAAAAAGATCACTGTACAGTTTAGCTCCACTTCCCATTCCCTCTCTTCCCAATTTAAATAAAGAAAAAGCTGTCTTGACAAAGGCAAAATTATCTTGCCAGTATAAATCACATCCACATTCAGGAATGGCTTATTAGTACATCATACAGGATGGCTTAAAGCACCTCCACAGTGGTCAATACAATGAAGCCCAAATTATTAATTTGGGCTTTCAGTGCCATTTCCATCACAGAATGGTGTTTTCCTTCTCAGAGGCTTTACAGCAGCAATGGAGACACAGGATGGCTAAGCAGAACATTTTAAAGACTAACAAACAAACCTGAAATCATGATCAAGTCCCAGACAGGATACATTTAACAGCTACGAGAAGAGATACAGAGATTTAGTCAATAATGATTTGATGAGTTTTCAGGCTTCCTACTGTCTGGCCTTCTAAAGCACAGCCAAGAATGTCAGACAAGAGCGCTGCAACTATTTCTTTACTCCATGCCTTGTAAGCAAACATTGAATACTTACAGGAATCACTTTTTTTACACCAGTAATTTATTTAGTAACTGAATCAAGTCTGTATTATCCAGCTTAAGGTTCACATTGTATCAACTCAGAGCATTCATCCCAAATTTCTGCATAACCTTCTATAGATTGCCCTCAATGCATTTTGGTTGTCAGTGAGAGTACATCTTGGACCTTAAGGAACTAATTACAGAAAAGTGGTTTTTTAGGCCAAGAGACCACTCAGTTTCAAACTAGTTCAAGACTTTTTAAGGCAGTTTAGAGTCCACTTCGATTAAATAAAGTTTTATTCTAGTATCAGTAGCTTTAGATTCTCGAAAGCTCTAAGTGAAAATTAGCTTGTCATCCATCCTTGAACAGGCTTTCAAAGATTTAGAGTACTAAAAATTTGGAGTATACCCATATTGAGCAATTTCAGGTAATCCTGTGACACCAAGAATTCATTCGCTCGGTGAAGAGACCACAACTAGAACAGCTGAGCAGAAAGAGTCAAACAATCGAAATACTCCAGTTTAAAGATAAGAAGTTTTTAATGAGGGGAAAAATCCTTAACCATGACACAGTAAGCTCAGCACAATATTTGGGTAGGGTTATTCTTCCCGTTCAAGAGTTAAAGCAGAGTTTTACGATACTGCTATCAAAAATAAAAATACTTTTATGATATTTACATGTAATTATGTAGCTCTACAGAACGTTCAGTACAGTAGCCTGGTAATTGTTATGACACAAACTGGCCCCAAACAGACTGACGTTTATATTCTTTTTCCCTATGAAGTTCTTCTCACAGGAGCTTAACTTCATTATTTCTTCCCCTAACATTAGAGAAGCTGGCAAGAATTACTCTCCCCGGACATGGAAAAACATCCTCCACTGCTTCTCCAGCCATTCTTTAAGGCAACAAAATGTTAAGTCTAAAAAGTGCTCTTTAACAACTACTGAGATTTCTCATACGTTTATTTTTGGTCTGATATGAAGTGAGAATTAGAATTTCACTGTCATTTCCTTTAGAATCATAAGTATAAATGTTTCTAAAGCTTTTTCATTTAAAAGCTGTCAGTTCCTATAGCTATATTATACCTTCATTTGTCAGCTTGAAACAAGCTCCTACCTAATGTGTTTTTAATTACCATCATTTATTTACATTTTATACCAGATAACACTCTTTTGCTTTTCAGGTATAGACAAGGGCCCTGGTTCCAGAAGCTCCCAGAGCTTAGCTTAAGTAGGACTACATACAAACCCACCCCCACAGCATCAGAAGCAGATTCCTGAACAACCCTACAAAGCGAAGATCTCTTCCTTACTGCTTGTGTTGCGCCATCCATTTTATTAAGTGACTCCTGAAAAGGAAAAAGACCATAGCTAACTTCGTTTACTTTTTTTCCCTGCTCTGAGGCCATCAGCTAAGCACCAACACAACAAATATAATAAAGGAGGAAAAGCCTCATACAGTGACTAAAGCCCCAAACAAAGGGCACATCGTTTTATTAGCAAAAGGCAGCACAAACACGAGCGTGTACGCCGGCCAATGAATGTACACAAAACCAGAGGGAAAAAATGGTTAACAACCAGTCAGGAAACCGAAACGAGCCGGCACCCGCAGCACGGCTAATCCCAGCCCAGGCAGGGTTACCAAGGCGCACGGCACCACAACAAGGCACCTTCGCCAGACGCCCGCCCTCTCTCCCTCATCGCACACGGCCCGAGCGGAGCCTGCCGGGCCCCTCCGCTCCCCGTCTGCTGCCGGCGGCCCCGGCGGCTTCCGGGCGGCCCCGGGCCCGGATCCCGCTCCGGCTCCTC
>VZTG01007782.1:1552851-1637835 GCA_013397845.1 Melanocharis versteri
TTAATGTGAGGAAGTATTTTTAATTCTCCATTCCTCCCCTCCCCTCCCTCCCCTTCCTTCCCCCGCCCCCCCTCGCACACATTGGTCAGAGCAAAGAATGTTACCCAGACCAGATTGCTGTGTATATAACCAGAGGATGTGATGTCTTATGCCCAATTATGGGTCTTGTGTAAACCTTCCAAAATCTTCAGTAATTATATAATTAAAATGACTTCTTCGGTATACTGACATTTAAAAGAAAAACAACAACACAGAAAATAAAGCAGAACAACAACAACTAAAAAATAACTTCTTCCTCTCAAAGACATGCATTGAGGGTTTTCATCATCGATGTTCCATTTGCATAATATAGGGTTTTTTTCAACCCCGTGGCTTACTTTGCCTTTTAAACAGATGAAAATACAACTTCTAAAAGGCATCCAGGATGGCGTGCTTATGGATTAAATGCAGTGATTATTCAGTTTTACATTGGACTGCCACTGTTCATATGTTATTAATTTGCTAAAGATACAGGCAGAAACTTTCTCTATTAAAATATGAGGCTGCAGTGTGTTTGTATTACTCTGACATTTCTGGAACTCTGGATTCACCTAATTTTTTTTTTTTTTTTACATTATTCTGTGCTGTTGACCACTCAGTGGTGATGAAATTGTAACAAAATCAAGTTCCACGGTTTGTGGAAATTACCGTTCCATGTGGATTGCTGCTAGCTTTTTCCTTGCATTTTTGAAGGTCAGTTGTGCTAGGTCTCACTTGCCCAAAAATATATCAACAGCATTAACGTTTTTTTGTCCTTAGTTTTCCTTCTGTATTTGGGGTGTCTCTAGTGCAGTTCCTGTTCTATCTCAGGACTTGCAAGGTCTGATCCACTATATCTGGAAGGTAATTTCAGTTTTACCTGTGACTTTGATTGCTTTGTGCAGGGCTGTTGCAGTAAAGGCTGATGAATAATGCTGCTAAATTAAAAGCCAGTATACTGGGGTTAGACAATACCATGCAAATCAGTGTTGGCTTTTTTCACCTTTATTCCCATGCAATGTAGGTCATCCTGAAAAAGGCTGTACAAAAGAATCAGTATAAATTATTAGGAAAGGGTTTCTACTGATCTCAGATTTAAATTTGTTTAAAAACAACTCCTACTTGNGGTGCGGGCTTAGTGGTAAAAATGCCTTTTCAAAAATAAAAAAAAAAAAAAAAAAAAGGCTTCATTGTCAGTTGAATGTCTTTTGTTTGAATATCTAGGATATCACATTGAGAACAAGGTATTTTAACTACGGAGATGCGTCGCGATAAATATTTTAGTGCATTTTATGCAATCAAAACATATTAAGTAAATGAAGTAAAGAAAATTTAATCTGAGGAAGTATTTTTAATTCTCCATTCCTCCCCCTCCCCTCCCTCNATTTAAAAGAAAAACAACAACACAGAAAATAAAGCAGAACAACAACAACTAAAAAAGAACTTCTTCCTCTCAAAGACATGCATTGAGGGTTTTCATCATCGATGTTCCATTTGCATAATATAGGGTTTTTTTCAACCCCGTGGCTTACTTTGCCTTTTAAACAGATGAAAATACAACTTCTAAAAGGCATCCAGGATGGCGTGCTTATGGATTAAATGCAGTGATTATTCAGTTTTACATTGGACTGCCACTGTTCATATGTTATTAATTTGCTAAAGATACAGGCAGAAACTTTCTCTATTAAAATATGAGGCTGCAGTGTGTTTGTATTACTCTGACATTTCTGGAACTCTGGATTCACCTAATTTTTTTTTTTTTTTTACATTATTCTGTGCTGTTGACCACTCAGTGGTGATGAAATTGTAACAAAATCAAGTTCCACGGTTTGTGGAAATTACCGTTCCATGTGGATTGCTGCTAGCTTTTTCCTTGCATTTTTGAAGGTCAGTTGTGCTAGGTCTCACTTGCCCAAAAATATATCAACAGCATTAACGTTTTTTTGTCCTTAGTTTTCCTTCTGTATTTGGGGTGTCTCTAGTGCAGTTCCTGTTCTATCTCAGGACTTGCAAGGTCTGATCCACTATATCTGGAAGGTAATTTCAGTTTTACCTGTGACTTTGATTGCTTTGTGCAGGGCTGTTGCAGTAAAGGCTGATGAATAATGCTGCTAAATTAAAAGCCAGTATACTGGGGTTAGACAATACCATGCAAATCAGTGTTGGCTTTTTTCACCTTTATTCCCATGCAATGTAGGTCATCCTGAAAAAGGCTGTACAAAAGAATCAGTATAAATTATTAGGAAAGGGTTTCTACTGATCTCAGATTTAAATTTGTTTAAAAACAACTCCTACTTGATACTGTGAGTGCAGCTGTGACTGAACAAGAATTATTTTTTGTTATTGTTAATTTCTTTCCTCCTTTATATTACAGCACAGTACTTATAAGCATAGATATCATGGGACAGAGTTGATAATACAGCTCACAGTTAATCTTTGGAACTTCTTGTTTCGTATCATTAGATTGCTTAGTAAAACGTGTACTAGGTCTTGAGCTTTATTTATTATTTAATGCTGTTAAGTAGACAGTGTTTTACAACTGAGTAACAGCTGTTACATGTTCACTACTGGGCAAAAATCAAGTTATGACGCCTATTGTTAATAAATAGATCACTGGTAAAAAATGATTTTATAAAAATCCTCCCTCAAAGGTTCCTTATAAGAATTTAAAAATCATACAAAGCTGTGCTTTATACTGAAGCGATTCTTGTTTTATGTTTGTAGTAGGAACAGGTATAATGGATATATAACCATGCTTTCTATATTATACATTGATAAACAATAGCTGTGTTCTGATTAGTGGGGAAGGGAGATCATAAATGATTGCAGATAAAAATGTTTTCTCCCCCAGACTCACTGTGTTGTACAGCCAAGATAAGATGTCATCAGGATACACTTCCCAAGATGTTTTGCCTTATGCTCTGCTGTTCACACCTCCCTCCATCTAAATTAGCCACTCTGGCTACACTGTGCTACTTCTGATTTACCTTCTCCCTCCTGATCTCTCCCCGGTCACCAGTGCAGTTGCCAGTGGTTTATTCAGTAGTTTTGCGATTCTGCAAGAAGGATATAGAATAGATGTGTCCTTTTATTTTCTTCAGGACGAAGGTCTACCCAAAATGAAATCTGGACTGTAATGTCTATGGTTAAATATTCCCATGTTTGCTTATAGTGGTTTTTTTTTCTTCCTTGAGTGTATAGGTTTGGCTAGTTTTAGGAAGAAGACAAGGTTAGACACTTATTTAAAAAAAACCAAAAAGATCTTGTCCAGAATGCAGCTGAAATCGTCAACCTCAGAGGTATCATATGAATATTTTTTTCTTGTTTCTGTTCCTCGCAAAATAATACCTCCATTAGTGCATATGTGCCTCTGTAAAGCCAGCACATCACTGGATATGGTACTGACGAGGTTCTGAGCTGCATGTCCAGAATTAAGTGCTCTCAGGATCAGCTCCTGTGTGCTGATAAGTACCCAGCGTGTAGCGCTGTGGCAGCTGCATCTGCCACAGAGCTGCGCGCTGCTGTTCCGTGGTGGCGGTGTCCATGTGACAAGGCAGGGAGCTGGCTCCGGGGCTGCCTGCGCCAAACGCTAGCTGCCTTTTTTTTTCCCAGGTTGATTTTTGGCACGAGTGCTGCTACAAGGGAAGGGATAACACTGAACGCCTGTGGGTGTGGTGGGACTGTGGCAGCTCCAATTTAGATTGGGTTAAGTTGGGTCAATACTTTTGCAGCTGAGGCAAATTTAATACATGCAGCCTGTAAACCTACCTTGCAAGTTTGCTTCCACTCCTCGCCCCAATCTGTTTTCCAGTGAAAACAAGATACGTACACCCATACAGTCTGTGTGTCACTCTGCAACTTCTGAACTTGTTAGCTCATTTCAACCAAAGTTGACAAAGGGGTGTGAAGTTAAGTTTTGTGGGAACTATTGGCTGAGCAGAGGACAAAGACAATGAGGGAAAGACATTTATAACTCACCCTCTCTACCCATGCCAAGAAGCAGCAACCAGCTGGCCTGTCAGCACACAAGGTAATTGAGTTAGTCATTTGTCTGTATAGGGGACACGAGGGCTTGACGTACTGGGGAAAAGAGTAGGTTAGGCTGTGTAAAACAGACATGTAGAAACTAAGCTCCAGTAGAGTCCTTGCTCACAAGGTTTGAATTTTGTAATGTTGAGACAAATATCTTAGGAAAGGTGAGGAGTCTTTATTTGGCTCTATTTCAAGTGTATGTAAGTGCGTGCATGATTAGATATGATTTTTTTTTTTAAATATGCACCAAAAGGCTTATTTGGTGAGTGCAGGGCAATAACAGTAACTGAATTACATTATTCTTACTCTGAAGCAAATGCACCGACTTGCATCAAAGCACCTAAATGGGTTTCAGTTTTTGTAGGGTCATCCTTTAGGGCAAGAAGTCAGGTTGGGCATTCGTTGCTCCACGTGGTAAGAAATCTGGTTAAGGCTTTTCTCTATTTCTTGAAAGTGTGTCTTGGGCTGGGAAAAAATATATTCACATATGGAAATGTAATTACTGTTTTTGCAATGAAAAGTTCCCAAAGTCTACCTTACAGATAAAAGTTTAGAGTCTGTAAACTTGGTTCTTCAAGTACAACTTTTGTTTCCCAAAGCCTCATTTTGCATTACGAGTACAGAGGAGTATCTGTGTACCTCTCTTGTCCTTCATGTAGGACAAGTGCCTAAACCTATGCTAAAGCTTTCTATTTCATTTGGAGAGATCAAAATCAAGTGTATTTGTTCTTGGCATGCACAGTAGTGTTCATTACTTATAGTTTTGGTATATTTTAGTCAATCATAAGACTATTAACATCAGTTATAGCTTCCCAGAAATACCAAATCTTTTTTTACTTTCTGTGTTACAAAAACTTGGAGCCCAGTGGTTTAAGAGATAATGAAGTCTCCTCCATGGATCTATTTTATATCTGTGTGCTTTGGGGAAGGTTGTGGTCTGTGCCCCTCTCCTTGCTGTGGTGCTTCCTGGGACAATCACAGTTACAGAGGAGACCAAAGCTGTGCAGTGTATGTCAGGCTTTTACTGCAGGTGTGCAGGCATGAAGCATCTCATTTGTTGGGCATAAATAAACATTCTATGCACTGGATATGAGGCTTTGATGTATGTGCATAGAATTGGTGCACTAGGAGTGCTCTGTCAGCCCAGCAGCTGCCCGGGAAGGTCAGGCTGGCAGCCTGCTTTCCATGGGCAGCTCCCTGGGCAGCGTGCTGAGCCTGCCGTGCCTCACAGGTGCTGAGTGCGCAGCACCTATGCAGAGCCACTGCTGTGCCACGCGTTTGCTCGGCACACGGGAATGGCATCCCAGGGGCTGCCACTGCAGCCAGGACAGCTCCTTCGGCCCACACGCTCCTCTGGGTCCCTGGTGTGATTGGAAGGAGGATGCACCAGCTGCATGGTTAATGGGCATCACCTGTGGCAGTACTTAAACTTCCTGTTGCAGGCTGTCCCTGTAAGCTGTTTGGTCTGCTAGGAAGAGGAGGTAGCGTGCTTCTGTAAGATTTCTAACTGTGTTGATTAGTGGTTAAATAGATTTAGTCTTACACGTTACAACAGATGCAATAGGAAAATGAGACCAGGGCTGTGCAACATATGGATAACAAAAGCAGAGGTGAACTGCCTGAACTAGTAGGAATTGAAAAAATGGAAGGTTTGTTCAGTTGACTTTGTCATTACCTAATCCTTTAATGTTTTCAGATTGTTAAATGTTTCTTTTTGTTTTGTACTTACATGGCATTTCTGCATTCAGCATGTGGATTGGAAGGGGAGCAGAACTTGGTGATTCCTGTTCACAGTACTAAGCTGTAGTATCTGACTATAATCTAGGATTTTAGTCTGAATCCTTCAGTTCTTGTGAGATGGGGGGAGGGAAAGAAAGCAAATTAAAACATGCGGTGAAATTACTGAACATCAAAATTCTGCTTTTATAGTATATTGATACTTTTAAATTTTTGTACAAGAAAAGAGTAAGTTCTAGATGTAGGTTTCTAAGTAAAGAAGATGCTGTAGAGGCATCTTCTATTATGTGCATTGTACTTCCTGTTAGAAAATGTAGTAAACTTTTCTTGAGGTGATTAAAATCTATGAATCTGGAATCCTTCTTAAAAGATAGCTTGAATAGTGGTTATTGTGGTTCCTCTCAATAACAGTTTTCCTAATTATACTGCTGCCTGTTCTTAAAATTATTATTCACCTGTGGGTAGAAGCTGGGAGGACATAGACAAGCAACGAATGCTTATAAAACCTGGAGTTCTTTCAGTAGGCTTTTGGGGACTATTTTTTGTGCTCTCTGAGATGCTTCCTTTGGTTGCATTTTTACAAGAGAACTGAGTAATGGTACAGCCTGTTTGTTAGAGAAAGGGGTTGTCTTGTTACTCCTGCTTCTAACTCCATGCTCAGCCTTTGCCTTGCTTTGACACTCCTAGCTCCCTGAACCATACTACCACGGAAACAAAGCCTCCAAAACACTCTGCATAGTTACCTGCTGGTTCAGCTGTTGGAGCTATCTAACTGCAGGGTTGGGTGAGTGCGTAAGAGAGTTGGTGATCAGTGGGACTGGCCCTTGCCCTCAGAGGTCACCCTTAGATCAGCTTGGCTGTCGTGTGGGACTGGAGCCTTCCCCAGCGCCTGGTGCCAGTCCTGTGTATTTGAGAGGAGCCGTTGCAATGCTGCTGGGGCTCTGCTCTGCTCCGTGCTGTGGGACATACAATGAAACCTACTGTTCGTTGTAACAGAAACCTGCAGTTTCCATTCCGTTGCCAGGTTTGTCAGGTCCCCTCTGATGTCTTACACGTGAGAGTTCAGGCACTACTTTGTTCTGGGAGCTTAAACTGCTGCGTAGTTGAGCTCTGCCTGGAAACCTTGTCACTCAGGCTCCTAGGTTTGTTTCTGTTGAGCAGCTGTACCTTCTTGATTCTATGTAGGTTATTCCATGGAAGCCTGTAGAGATATGCTTCCCATACATACCGGATATCACTGGTATTCCAGTATCAGAATAATAGTAGTGTTTATCTTCTTGCACAACCAGTTCTGTGTTCCAAAAAAACTGATTCAGCTGTACCATGTGAGTGCCAGTCTAGTGCAGGTAGGGCATATAAAGCTTTTCCTCAGTTTTTCTGTGCTGATTGACTGCATTGAGCTTGGTAGGTACACACAGCGTAGAGAAACAAGCACTCCTGGGAATGAGGCTGGGAAGCAAAAGCTTGGGTTTTGTCCTACTTTGAATTGCCACTACATGGCAACAAGGCCAAATCAACAACTGTACTTGGAATTCCTATACTTATTTTAAATAACCACTGTCCACACCAGCAGAAGAGCTGAATTTGCAGTCTCATGGTCATCATGCTGTGTGCATGCTTTTATACCAAAGGGCGGGTTAGCATGAATAGGTCATGTTACAGTAACTATTTCCTTTTGGTAATCCCAGTTTGTAGTATTTGGAAACAGCCTGTTTACCTTAAGGGCTCTCATTTGTGGGTTTTCTTCTGTTGCTTGTTTTCAGCTTACATGTCCAGAAGCAAAGGTTCTGGGGTTTAGCGTCTTCCTTTCTGAATAGGGGAGAGCTGTAGCTCTACAGCAGGTCTAAATTTCAAGCTATCTTTGTATTTGGACAGGTTATTGTAGGATGACAGGTTACCATATGTCAGCTGATCTGCGGTATCTGATTCACAGTAATTGTTCATGTGTATGCTCTTAGCCTGTGGCAAATGGAAGGTAATTTGAGTTAGCTTGACCCCCTTTCATTATGCTCTTGCAAGACACTCCCTTCTCCATGTGGATTGTTAGACGTGCTGGAGAGCCTTGGCTAAAACAATAGTGCAGTTTCTGTCTCTCAGCCACTTTGGCTGTATCTGTACAACTGCAGGATGAGGACTCACCAATTTCCTGTATTGTTGCTGTTTTGAGACCATCCCTTGCTGAAGAAATAAATCCTACAAAGATGCTAACCTGAAAACCAGTCAGATGTTACAATTGCCAGGTGTTTCTCTTTAGCAGAACGTACAAATCTTTATTAGTGCATTTTAAAACATGACAAATGAGTGGTTTATTTCACGGTGTATTGGTATACTTCTTTCATGGTTTTGAAGAAATATATTGTACCTTGATTTCTTGCAGACAGTGCTTGGTAATTGAAATAATTCTAACACTGCAGTAACAATTTTCGATGTTCTCATTCAAAGCCTACTGAAATCCTGGCTAACTGAAAGATTCCTATTTACTACAGATGGCACTTGAATTTGATCTGAAATGACATGAAAGGTAAAACAATTGATTTTCTTTTTAGTGCTTAGTTCTTATTTGAAATTTGATTTTGCAGCAGAAAATCCAGTCCCGTCTGGTTCATCAATAATGGTTAAAAATCTAAAATACTACTTAAATGCTTATGGGAAAATATTTTTCAGTAGTCTGATACAGCCATCCTGTCTTGCTGCCTTACTGATTTCTTAAGGCTCCCAAAGAGAAACTTGGAACTGCCTCTTGAATCTATTCTATTTCCTCTTCCTAAACAGATTAATCTCCTTACTTAATTACTGCATTACTGATCCTATATGTATATAAAGTGTCCTCCCTCTTTTTTCATTCTTACTTGGTCAATAAGTGTGTTTTCTAGGAGGTAGTTCGGTAAAATTTACAGTTCCCAAGCTTCTTGTGCTTGAAAATGTGTAAATTTTTTTCTTTCATTGGAATTCAAGACCTAGGTCTTGGTGCAGACTTGCTGTAGTCCTGCGAGAAGTAAATAGTTGGGAGGTTTGTCAGCATATCTTTAGACAAAAGTGTAGTTCATCAACGTACCTTTAGGAAGAACATCATGCTGCAGAAGCATGGGAAAACTTCAGATTTTAATCATTGTTTCTAAGAGCTGAGGACAAAATAGAATGCTTTTTTGACTAAACAAGCCTTTCCTGACAATTGGGAAAGCAAGAGGCCAGAAAGGTGACCCAAATGCTGTTGGGTCATCAATGTAAATTGTGTGTAGTGGCTGCTCAAATTAATGTTTACTGTTTCCTTCAGTTGGTGCTGTCTTGAAGGAAGGACTACAGCTCTTAGATGGTTGTTATATTAATCGTTGTCAAGATGGGATGCCTCACCTTTCTCTGAAGGTGGTAAGATCTGTGACCATTTTCTTGGACATTCATCCACAGTCTTTGAAGAGCAGTTATTCAAAATAAACCAGAGTTTACTCTGAAGTTTCATTTGCTCTGTTTTGACCTGTGTTGGCTGGAACTGCCCAAGGTGAGACCGTGGGCAGGGACAAGAGATAGCGGAGCTCCATTTGTTACGACCTTTGGAAGACCAAAGGTCCAGGGCAATTGCAGTGTATGAAAATACATAGTGGTTTTTCCATCACAGAAGAACCACTTCTCGTGGAATCACAGGCTGGTTCGGGTTGGAAGAGACCTTAAAAATCATCTAATTTCAACCCCTCTTGTATTGAGCTCCATTTGGAGCTTCCTCTGGTTCCATTTGTAAGTCTCAGCAAAGCTCTATAATAATTGAGCCTCTAAGGTACGTGCCTCAGATTGCTGTTGAGAGAGCCTCCTTCAACACAAGAGTTGTTTGGCCAGCTAAGCGTCAGTGGGAGGAGAGAGGATTAGTGCTTTGGGCTACTGTTGCTGTCAGGATGATTAGAAGAAGAATGGGTGTGATTGTGATAATGGGTGATACCTGAGCAACTTCAAGTGGCCTTTGATAACAAGTTTAGAACCTTTCATATCTTGCCAAATTTCTTCTCATTGATCAGCAGCTTGTGATCGATAATCTGCTGATACTCTTGGCAGTATCAGCATGGATGTTTGTCATTGTCAAATTTTACCTTCATTCAAAAGGTTTAAGTAACTGAAAAAGGTGTATCCCACTGGGGGTTCAGTGGGTGTCTTTCTAATGAAGCTTTGTTCTGAAGATCAGGTCATCATAGCGCTTGTCAATGTGATGTTGGATTTCCCCTTTTGTCTAAATAATGCTTGAACATTTGAGTTTGTTAACTTTAAAAGTCTAAACAGGAAATAATGTTTACTAATAGCCCCATCTCCTCGAAACCTGTTTTTTAAATGCTGGAAAAGAAGAGGAGGTGAAATTACTCTGATTTTTCAGTTACAGACAACCTAACTTTAATATGTAAGTTTAAAGGAAAATGTATTGGTCATACTAATGTTGAAATCTGTAAATTCGTAAAAATGTGGGGAAAAGAAAGAGAAGAACAGAAAATTAATTTGAAACAAATTTTTATTTGAAAATTTCAATCTTGGTAGTATGTGGTGTTGCAGTTCAAGATCAGTTTTTGTATTCACTTTATTAATTTTTCAGCCTATATTTTTCTGGATAACTTTTTTGGGAAACTGAAGATTTGTGTGTTCTCTCTGCTGTGGGTTGCTCTTATGCTGATTAACACAGTGGAAGTTAAAAGTAGGCAGTGTGTGGAAAAAGCGTGATTTTTAACTCCTCTCTTTCAAAGGCCTGCCAAACAATACCTGTTACCCATTGGTGCTCAGAGTGGATTCATTGCCATGTTCTTGGGTAAATCCCAGCAGACTGACTGTGTAGTTTTTCATTTATTTCAGTTGACTCAATGACCAGTATCACAAAGAGTGCCATGAGCTGCCGATACAGTTTTGTGTGTGTGTGTGAGATCTAGAGATGTCGCACAATTGTGTGGAATCAAGAATATTGCCTGAATCGTAGTGAGTTGGGCACAGTGATTTTTTAGACTAAATACACTTTAGTTGTCATCCCAGTGTTTCTTCCCTAGCAGCAAGGTTGGCCCTGAGCATTCCTCTGGGCTACCACTATTAGCAAACAGATAGTCTAGTGAAGTGGTGCTGCAAAGGCCGTGAAAGGCAGAAATTTTCAACTCTTTATGTCACTTGCTTGGTGGAAATAATTACCGCTTTCATAATGAGCAAGTTTTAAATAGTAAAATAGACGATTTCTTTTTCTTATTATCTTTATGGTGTTTTGGTGCAGATGTAGTCACTAAAATTATGTATATATACTGAGTATTAAACCTTAAGTAAGATTTATGTCTTGTAATGTGTATAGGGTCCTGTTGGCAGAAAGATTGTATTTTGCAGTAATATAAATGCTGTGTGTGCATTATGGTGGCTGGGGAAACTGCTTGAGCCTGGCTAAGATTTCCTTAGGATTTCTGGGACATATTTTGTCTTTTCCTCAAATTCATTAGTATTACAGAAATGGCCAAATGCGTTTCAGAAAATGAATTTTAATTTGTCTAGCTTTTGAAATCAGTATGTAGTTTGAGAAAGAGCAAAGGGATCAGAAGAGCAAGGTTTGAGAATGTGGTATCCTGCTTACGTTGGGTTTTTTGCTCATTAAGAAAAAATAAATCAACCTGCACCTTTTTTATTAAAATGGATAAGTGATGTATTTCCTCCCAAGGCTTGCCTCTTCCTCTCCTCTGTCAGGTATTTTTCACTATAAATATGGAGACAATTCTTAAGTATCCCTTTCTGCAAACCTAGCAGGCAAAAATCTCCCCATCTAGATAAAATTTCTCTTAGAGAGAATCACTGTAGTAGACTTAATGACCTTAAGAGTTTAAATTAAATAAGAAATTCTTTTTCTTTTAAGAGTAGATTCGTATATATGTGTGCATATTTAATTTTTAAACTGAGAGGAACAATTCAGTGGTTCTTTGTTTCCTCTTTTAGTATTTCTAGTAACAGCACTGCAGTGGGTGGAGTAAGACTGATGAGCAGTTTCTAGTCCAGAAGGTTCCTGACTTACTGATCTTTTCACAGAGTCCTTACTCTTGTATATGCTAAGAGTTTACTTGGGAAAGAGCTGATCAAGCATTCAGTGATGTAAGAAGAATACTAATCAGCGCACTCAGCTTTAATCCTTCCCTTCTGCCTGAATGTCTTGTGTTGGAGTTGCAGTAAACGTGGGGAAATGTCTGTTATTCCACTACTTCTTGCAGCAAATGTAGTGGTTGCCTAGAGTAATTTCAGATACTGGTCAAGGATCCCCTTTGTTTTAATTTGGATATTCATATTGCAGAAGTCGTGTGTCTTGCAGGCCTTCAGTCATGTCTGTAGCTGTCATCATTGCACACCTGGGATGTCCTGATGTACCGCTGTTCTGACATCAGCAGTGGGAAACGAAAGCGTGAAGAAATGGCATAACTTGCCCAAAGTCACCAGGGAAGTCTGTAGGCACAGTTTCACTGATATTTTAAGCAGTGTGATTGCAAATGGCCACCTAAAGGGATTTTCTCAGTGGTTTGCTTCTTCCTTCCTTTGTTTTAATGACCGTGTACCTGTACAATCACTGGATATTGTGTGTGGGAGCTGGTGGAAAAAGGTCTGCACCCTCCTTCCTGGCAATATTATACTCTTAAATTGTTTTACCTTTATCATGGAGCCACATCTGTGACAAAGCACAGAATTGAACGCAATGTCTTTGGGTTCCTGTGGTTGGTACTCTGGTTGTGAACCACACGGTGTCTCTTGGTACAATACCTGTTCTGTTTCTGGACTTAGGTTAGTGCTCAGCTTGTCCCAGGCTAAAATCTGGATGGGTGTACTGGGAGTTGTCCTTTGTGCTGTGTTCCCAGCTGATCAAGACAAGGATCACTGAATGGCTCAGAATATGGCTATGGTGGCGCTTTAATCTTTCAGGGCAGCATATGAAGGGAAAGAGGAATTGCAGTTGGTTGGATTAATTATGCTGGGCTGAAAACTGGAGCCGCTCTTGCAGTGCCACGTGAGCTGTGTGGCCATCTGTCATTGGGGCAACAACTTACATTCTAAGGGGCAGCTGGCAGGGTTGAGGCTTGCTTTGCCTGGCAGACCTTTTTTTTTTTTTCTTTATTTGCCAGTGCGTGTCAGTCAGAGCCCTTATTTGTGGGTAAGGCAAAGAGTAGGGGTTGTTTTAATTGTTTGAGCAATTAACTTTAAAAAATCCAGAGGAACAGTGGGCATTTCTTGTGAGAATAAATAGCGTTCTTATAACTTGCATTCTGTGCCCTTACAGACTCTTTTTTTGTGCTTTTGAGATATAACATTGTGACAGTTGTGAAGCCATAGGTGTGCCTGTGGGTGCACTGAACCATACGTATGGCACAAGAAAATTACACATTCGTACTAAAATGCAGTGTGACATTGTGAAGGCACAAACACCAAAGGAAGGGCATTGAGAGACAACCTACAGCTCATGTGGAAGATTTAAACAGTGAGATTTTGTACTGGTTCTTTAGAAACTTTATCATAGGCCTCTGAGTAGGGATGTGGGAACTCCTAATGGTATTGATCATATTGGCACATTGCTGTTGACAGAAAGGGAAAAAAACATCGGTAACATTTTATCTGAGGAAGACTGTGAGTTTATAAAAGGTGATTATTGGGAAAATAAGTAGTTGGAGAATACACTGCAGTTGGCAGTCAAACAGTATATGGCTTTTAATTTGAAATGCTTTGAATATTTTTATCAGAAGGGGAAGTACTGCTCCCTCTCTTTTTGTTTGGTGGTTGGCTTTTTTGTTTCTTTAAGACTAGGCATGAGTTACTAGTTTAGTGGTTCTGGAAGCTCTTAGGGAGTCCAGGATTTACATTGGCTCTTGCGTAAGTCTAACTGCTCTAACTTGGTCATCCCATACAGCCAGCTGGTGTGCTGGGGGGAGAGGGTAGGAAGAAACATAGTTTAAATAATGGATTCCTAGTACTCAATGGTAATCTGGACTGTTCTGCTCTAACTTGAACCCACTACTGGCTGCCCTAAAAGAACCTTTATAAAGATGATACCTGGCATATGGGTGCTTTATTCACTTCCCTCCACTTCTCCATCCATTAGACCAGAGATTATTAAAGGGAATATGTGCAACATGTATTTATTGACTTTGCACTGGTGCGAGTCCATAGTTTGGTCTCAGAATTGTCACGGTGTTGATTGTGCCTTTCTCAGTCATGTCTAGGAGTAAGTGGTAGGGCTTCCAGGCTGTTAAGGTTGGAGTCTTATGAACATGCAATAGAACATGACTGAGACGTCGCCTCATTACTTCATGTAGCTCAGAGAACAGTCTGGAATTAAAATTTTCCTTGTGTCTGTCCTACTACATTATGTTGTTTGCTGGGGGAAAGCAAATTTTTGATGGCAAGTTTTTGGGGTTTTTTTTTGCTTGTAAATGTGGTGGAAACATTTGACTTTAATGATTGCTTCAATTTTGCAGGAAATTATATTTAGTTCTCTGTACTTTTCGAAGTTGATTTAAAAAATAAAGTTGTAATGACTTGGAATAAAATGTTACAACTGTCCAGAAAGGGCACTGACAAAGTATTGTACTCGTTTGTACTGACAAGATGAAGTTCAGTGGCACTTTCAAAATTACTTCTAGTGTAATTATTTCTGATAAAGAACTTGCCTAATATTGTCTGTATTTTGAGATGTTCAAGTCCATGACTTAGTTGCCTTGCTTTTGATCTTTTCTCAGGCACCATGCTCCCCAACAGATACACATCAGAGACAACTTTGTGTTGGGAGCTCCTGTCTGAGGCTGTCCCATTGCAGGGGGGAGTCCTGGTATTAGGTTTTTTTAAATGGTTTTTAACTTGTGTATTAATACATGTGTGCCTCCAGTTTCCAGTGTCATTTGTGATCAAGTGGGAGGAATGTGGTGATGGTACTTTGTCCCTCCTTTATATCTCAAATCTGTTCTTTGTTGGGAAACCAGAAGTCTTCTGTGTTTACAGTGAGCAAGTTGACAGTAAGGTTTGGCTTTACAAAAGATGAAAATTAATTCTGAACTGCTCTTTACCTAAGATGACTGCATCTCTATGTTCATTAAGGGCACAAAACAGATCTTTCTGGCACTTGTGTCAATGACAGTTTTATTGCTGTGTTTCTTCTAGAAGTTTTCACTTCTTAAGATTTTCTTCCCAACACTGTCATAGCTGAAGGTTTTCAGGTCTTCAGCCACAATTGTTTACTTTTCATTAAGGGAAAACCTCTCCTTTTCCATTTGTTTCCTGAAGAACATAAGATATTTTAATAAGGGTTTTCTTTTGTCTTAAAATCTAAGCTTAAGTAGCCAGACTGGATTTTGAGATGCATGTGACTTCATTTACTTTTCTTTGTAAGTTTGAAGGCACTGGTTCTCAAGTGTGAAATGTTATTAACAAACTTTTCAAAACCTGTTATTTCATAGCTCTTCACTTTGTTCCCTGGGATGATGACATTTTCTGACTAATAGATGGCACTATGTATAGCTTAAATGGTTCTTGCCCTTGGAATATAGGAGACTGCTGCAATGAAAGATGGTTTTAGTCTTTCACCTAAGTACTGCTCTTAAAGTCTTGTTAGCACAGTTCTGGTTTTGTGTGCTTAATTATGTGTATTCAGCAGTTTACTGCCTGGCAGTAGATCTAGTCTAACCTCTAAATATGACTTCTGCTCTCCCAGTCTATGTTGTTATAAATGTTTCATTTCTTTTCATTCTGATAACTGCATTTGACTAGTGCACTTGATCAGAAAGCATCAAATTTGTTATTTCGGTACATTGTATTTCTACCAGGGCTCAATTTGGTCCTGCATAATTTACTTCTCTCTTTGTTTAATTAAAAGTTACAGGTGTATGTTGCTCATAGCCTCTTGTCAGTAAGCAAGGCCTGGAGTTGCCTGTGGACTGTTCCTTCTAGAGAGTGCCAGTGTTTGATTTTTGAGGAATATGGATTGCTAGATTGCCCATGTCAATTAAGGTAAAAGTTCTCGAAGCAGCACTTGTTCCTACAAAATACTAGTTTTTGAATTTGTGAACAAAACCTCAGTAATCAACTAAACCTCAGAAAATGAACCCAAAACACCATATTGACAGTATCTGGATGTAGGATGGATGTTGGTATATGTGGAGGAAAATGAGTAAAGGCTGCTGTAGGTAACTTCTTGATTAACTTCAGAATGGTGAGACATAATGCAATATTTTAAAGAATTATTCTTAAAAAATGTATTCTGCGAAAAACAGTCATAAAATTGCATATGGACAAATTATTTCAATAAATATACTAGCATTTTTCATATAAGTTTATTTGTTCAACCTATGGAATGTGAACAGTTTGTTTTTTAAATTAGCCGTAGTTTAAGAATAAACATGTCAAGAATTTTATCTGACAGTTGCTTAGAATACATCTTAAGACAATTTTTTAGCTATGTTGAGCACGAATATAACAATGACTAATACTCTGTGTGCTCAACCAAAGTACGGGGGAACATGGCAAAGCTAAATGCACTTGTAAACTATCCTTGATACATATTAGAACATGGAGAATATCCCAGTTTTCCCTCTAGAAGAACAGTGAACAGAGATGTAAGAATGCTGTACTTGATGCAGTATAATTAATAGTTGACAAGTATTGTATATTTTAGTTCAGTGGGGGAAAATACTCATTTACTTAGTAGGCTGGATTTAACTGTATTCATGACCCTTGTGGCATAATTGAAGTTGAGTGCACAAAATATATTTCACTTGCTAGAAATGTTTTGAATGCTCGTAATTTAAGAGCAACTCAAGAAGGATTCTTTTCTTTTGAGTCTGTAACGATACTGAATCTGCTCCTGTCTGTGCTGGCACCTCAAATCTGACAGACTAGATAAATGTAGTTGTGTAATGGGGGGCTTTTGTGCTTTCAAGTGGACAGTGTCTTGCACATTCTGCATGTGTAGGATTTGAAACTCGCTGTGATTTGTTGTTCTGAGTTGGCATCTGTGGTCTTGCTGTCCCATGATAGGCATTGGTCTGCCCAGAAGGTGGATGTGGAGTGACTGTGTAAAGATAGGATCGTCAGTCTGTAGATTTGCGTGCAGGCTTTTCCTCTAGGAGCACTTAGACACTTCAGAAGCTCCCTTCAAGGTAAAGATGCTAGATAGTCAATAAAAAACTTCTTGTCTTTAGAAGTGATAGTTAGTACTAGGTTGGTGCTGAACTGTCGGCATTGACCCATCTTCCCTGAAGCACTGCAGTTCTCCGAGATTAAATTACACAGGAAACGTGAAAAGACAGGAGCAGAATGAAGTGGCTCTGATTCTTCTTCTAAGTATTTAAGGTTGGTTCCTATTTTGTTTTTAATTTGCTGGTATATGTATGCACACATGCATAGCTCTTGCTATGTGACAGGAGTCTTGAACTTCCCTCCACCGAAGACAGGACCTCCTATAAGTCCTTTGAGAGTCTGAGATATAAAGTAGAATACTTTTTTATACTTTTCTACATGTGACAAATGAGAGGCATCTGTTAAGGGAAATTAATCTCTACGGTGATGTCTCAGCTTTGTTTACTTGTTGATTTCTGGTTAGAACTGGACATTCCAGCTACCATAATACTTACCCAGCATATCACTGCAGATAGTGCAATGCTTCCATCTGCTACTGGTGTCTACTGTCTATCAACTGGAAGTAAAAATTCATTCCATTGTAGTTCAGTCTCTGGCCTGTTTCTCATCTTGTGCCAGTATCAGAAATGCACACAGCACTGGCATGAAATAATTCACTGACTGTTAAGTACTACACTTGAAAGATAGCAGCCTGATTTGATGTCAGGCTTCATAGTTTTTCAGCCATGGTTTGACTGATGCACCAAAATTTCTTCGTGTTCCTTAGCTGTTAGTCATCAGTGGTGGCATATGTTCTGACATCTAAGGGAAAAAATACTGTCAAGCAGCTGCTGTACAGTGACAGGGTCCTTCAAGGTGTATTTCTCTGTTGCCTGCCTTCTAGCTGTGCTGGCTGCAAGCTTTTGGGTTCACAGGCTTTGAATAATGCCCAGTTGTCCGGCCCTTAACTGGGAGCATAGAAGCCATGGGTTGTGTGTTTTCTTCCCAGTTTAACTGCTGCCCAAAGCCCTTTTGGGGGTGGTGTTTCAGAAGCACAGGAGTGGTATGGCATTGAGATGGTTTTGGTAGCTTTGGGTTGGAGGGAGGAGGTGGCTGCTCTATGAAAATTTCGGTTGCACAGTAACAAGTGTGACTGTATAGTTGCCCAGTTCAGTAAAGAAAAACGTGGGATAAGTGTGGTTAATGAAATTAAGGACTTTTGGTACTGAATTGATCTTCTAAGTGCTAACATAAGGTAAAGTAATTCAGATCAAACATTGGAAACTGTGGTTCACTAGATCCTCCCTTGTTTTCACCAGCAATTTTCAGTAGTATTTAAATTGAAATGAGTTCATAGAAAATACTTCTTCTACCCTTGCTTCTACCCTTGCTTTACGGTAGTGATGTCTGAAAAAAGCAGCAGGTGAAAGAATATAAACAGCAATGTCTTTTAAATCCTCCCTGCCTACTTTTGAAAGATGTTAATCCATTAACTCATTAATGAGGTGGAGTGTGCCAAGATGGCAGCAGCCACTTCCAGTTTGGCTCCAGCAGTTTCAAGCAGGTTTTTGAGTGCAGAGTTCTTAAATGATGTGCCACCATCTCATCCAGGATTATCAATTAGGAGAAGGAATGGCTGTAAGCAAACCAGCAGGGACAGAGATGTGAACGTTGTTCATGTAACCCCGAAACACTGCACAGTCAACAACACACTGGTCTAAGCCCATGTGAAAACAAACTCACCGTGCCTCCTTGTTGTCTGACTTTCTCCTATTCTAGTCTTGCTTGCACCCGTGTCCATGAGCTCTTCAGGGTAAGTTTGGGTTTTTCCTCCCTGCTGCGAGTGTTTGAAGTGACTGACTTGGCTGCCTCTCCAGGTGCTACTGCACATTAATAACAGTGGAACAATTGAGTAGTTTGCAGGTGTGTCAGATTGGTAAATTCAGAACAGGTGAAACTGTGACAGGATGACTTGATGAAGGAAGCTGAAACTGAGGTGATGATTACAAAGACTGACAGAAAATAGGGCCTGGAAAATAAATTCAATTTGCTGATGTTATATAACCATCTTAGTGCAGCCTGTAGATTCATTAGTTTGAGAACATACTTTGTAAGGGAGAGTGATTGTGTGTGGCTTCTCTTTTAGCAAATTGACTGTAATTTAGAATGAAGGTGTAGGAGGTAGAATATATTATTACTCTGACTTTCTAGCTGGTGTGATCTTGTCTAGCAGGTGAGTTTTTCAGTGTGTTCAGCCAGCATGTGTTCCAGCATACTTCAGTTTAGCTGCAAAGATCCTTGAAACCATGAACTGGCACAGCAGCACTTTTTTCTTTTTTTTAATTTTATTTTTGTAAATGCTGTGAGCTTAATAATATGGAGAAAGAATGGTTTATCTCTTTCTGTACCAGCAGGACATTCACAGATTTGTGCACGGGTGGTGTACAGTAATAGTGTAAGTATGACCTCATTCCAGGTGAAAGACATGGGGGTGGGCAGGTAGATACTATTTTGAAGATCACCCTTAAGTAGGTGTTACTTGTATGTCATTCATCCTGGCATGAACAGAAATGACTGGAAGAGCATGAGATGGAGAGAGGAAGAGTGGGGAGGGAGTGTAGCTTGCTGCAGGAGCCCCGGAGTCCTTTCTGAGCCTGGCGAGAGCTCAGCAGGCACAGCCTGGAGATGCCTGCCTGGCAGGACCGTGGCCTCTGCTCAGCTCGCTGTGCCTCGGGGGGCTTCACTTCTGAGCAGAGATGGAGGTTACCCCTGCTCTGCTGCCACCCTAGCAGCGCAGGTTTTGAAATCCTAATTCTCTCAAAAAAAGGTCTGATGGATGTCTTGGAGTTCGTCTTCCCTTCTTTCTCAGCTCTAGCAGTAAGGGATAAATCTCCTCCTGTAGCTCTGTAATCAAAGCTTTTATTTCAGTTATAACCACGTTTGAACAGTGTAAACAAGATCACAGTCAGGCAGTGGTTTGTTTACTTCTTCATGCTGGTCTTCCAGGTAAACACAAATATCTCATTACCTTTTGGTCTTTAATGTGGAAAGGTGAGGAGAGAAGCAGCTTCAGTCCTCCTGTGTAAAATTTCTGCACATTGGCTTTGAGATTGACCTCTTCAGATTTTTTTCTGTAGATATAATTAAAGAAATTGAAAAGGAAGGATGTTTCTATCAGTTACTCATCAGTATTCAATTTTGTAAAAACGTTGCTGCTTCTCTAAAACAGCTTTTTGTTACAGTGCCTTATCAGTTGCTCTCCCTTTACAAAAACACAGTTTATTTAAAAACAAACAGATAAAGACTTGGTGATGTTCCACTTGCCTGGTCAAGTGTATAAAAGGGCCCTGGGATGTTTCACAGGCTAACTCCGGGTCAAAATGCACAGTAGTGGTGGTTTTCTCCTCTCAAACCTCTGGACCAGGAAGATGATGAAATGAAACAGAGTCTGACGCTTGGGAGGCAATGATGTAATGTATATACTATGGAAATCTGAGAGAAGGAGGGCGTTCCTGTAACTTTAACAAGTTATGTTTTAGTACTTCTAATCAAATCTTTAAATTGCTGTGCTGAGGATGCTTTGACTTAACCTAAAATCGTATTTCTTCATAATAGATTTTTGCTGACAAAATATATTTTGATACAGATTATTTGACAATCTAACATAGCAACACTGGTGTGGAAAATATCCACATTCATGTAGCAGTGTAGTTTTACATGTGTGTGGTTGAAAATACTACGGTCTGTCTTCCTGTCCTAGTGTCACAATGTCTGGGATTTTTAGAAGTGTGGAGTACTCAGCAGAGTTAAAATGGGCTGAGATTTTTGAGATGCTGAAGTACTATGAACTTGTTTTATAGCAAACCGGTTGGATTGGAGCTTCAGTGAAGGCCAGTGGTAAGGCCTTGTAATAGAAATCTGGAGGGTAAATACTTCAGGTCTTGGTATGTTAAGCAGGAATGGGAGAGCATTTACCTGATGAGAATGCTGGAGTCAAGCAGTGATTGAATTGTTCTCCGATGGTGCCTTCTGCCTTTGCTGCATTAGCAAAGCCATGGCCATCTTGGAAAGGGCTCTCACATGGTTTGGAAGACTCCACAAACTCCAGGCAACCTATGCTGGTGCTTAGTCACCCTCACAGTCAAAAAAAGTCTCCTTATGGAATTTTTTTTCTGATGTCCTTCCAGTGCTTAAATGCTTTCTCACCTTGTGTACGGCTGTAAACTCAGTGAACTTCTGTAGTGCTTTGGGCCAAGGGAGTCTTTGTTTTTAATTTAAATATTAGAGCAGTTTGTCCTGCAGAAGAGATAATTATCTGTAAGATTACTTGTCATACAGAACTTAGCTGAAGGTTTGCCGACCATCTGTCTTGTTTGTAATATGATGTTCCTTCTTGATGTTAATACTCTTTATTCCTGCAGCCTTTTAAGGATATAGTCAGATGACCTAAAAACCACAATAAATTAGTACTATGAAATGGCAGCCCTCTGCAACCAAGGTATTGTGACTCACCTAGTCTGTTGATGCACTAAGTAAAATTAGTTTGGCTAAACAAGGGGTGTTTATCTGTTCTGGTGGATCAGTGCGTTCAGAACTGTTTCAGGTCTGTACACCTGTAGCTCTTCTCTCAAAATGTGTTTTTGTGTATGTATCAAATTTGTCTCCAGAAGAATGCCTTGATGGCTGTGCATATGCACACAGTTACATTTCTATTTTGTACATATTTAACTTTTCATCAACACTAATAAAAATGATGCAGAGGGCCAGGATCAAACTGTGTAGGCTGATTGGGAATGTGGGGACAGAGGGGTAGTCAGTGCTAGTAAAGGTGTGAAGGGGAGCCTCACCCTGGGACAGCTGTCATGCCAAACCTTGACATCTTTGAATACTTTCTGAACAGTCTTTCAATTTTTAAAAAATCTTTCTTTGGAAAAAAAAACTGGGAAATGTAGGTAAAATAACCAGAAAAGGAGTTTTTTGATTCCTTTTTTTTCTGCATGTTTTTTGTCCACTGACTCTCCAAAGTGTACAGTCTGTAAATAAGCTGCTTGATGTAGATATCTGAGAGAAAACTCTTGAGGTCAATGGATAATGATGGAACTGTGCAGACATGAAAGGAGAAAACTGACCATCTTAATGTGTGACTTCTAGATTATCTTTAATTTTTTGGCATAGTGAGAAAGAACATTTCTTCCCCTTAAAACCTCTTTAGGTCCTTGTGGCCTTTTAGCATAGGATTTATTTTTTGATGGCTGTTTCAATCTGTCTTTTAATGGCTCACAACACAGGGTTACTGTGTGTGGTGAAGAGCTTTGAGAGTCTGGATGGAAGGGGCTGTTGTTGGGCTCTTCTTCATTCTATTGCTTTTTGCTGCATGTGGTCAAACAGCTTTTACAGTTAATGCACATGATTTAAAAATACTTTTTTGAATAGAAATTTACCATACTGAGGCATGACAAATTTATAGGAAGTTTGTAGGAAGTATGGTGGCTCAGACCTTCAAAATGGATACAGAATAAATGGCAAAAACCCCCTTCTGTCCGGTCTTAAAACGAGTGAATATCCAGAATTTGGGAAACTAAAAACTGGAGTTCAGGTGCAGGGGAAGGAAGGCCTGTTTAAGAAATGGAAGGTTCAGGATTCTGCTGTAGGTATACAGAAAGACTAGACATAAAGGACAGTGGAGGAAAAAACCCAACCCTATTGAAAGCTTTCAGAATTTCTGGACAATTTTGACAACACAAAAAATTAGTAGTTTCTTTCAATTTTGTGACTTACGCTTGCTTACAGGTAACCAAGCTTACTCCACCAGCTTGAACTTTATTGCTTCTTAATGTTGTTAAGAATAAATTTGAAGTGGAAATGATAAGCATCTACTTCTTTTGGCAAGGAGGAATCTATAAGGCCTTTTTTTTTTTTAAGATGGGCATTTCCATATTGTTTAGTGTAACAGAGCTTTAGTCAAACTGGGATCATAAGAAAAACAGTTGAGGGATACTAAGAAAAGAAGCTAGATTTATTTTTAAATGAAATTGTCAGTAGTTGAAAATAGTTCATCAGATACAGGGTATCATCTGCAGTATTAAACTTGAGAGTGTTCACTGCAAAAAGTCTCATTCTGGAAACTTTTAAATTATGCAGCCATTACATTTAACTTCAGAATTTATCAGGAAAAAATGTATCTGCAATTAGTGTAATTAGTTATCAAAAGACATAATTAACAGCCAAATACACAGATTTTTGCCCTCCACCACCACCCACGCACCTTGACAGTTGCAGTTGCTGGTGTTTTAGTCTCTGAAGTTTTACCAGATGGGTAATTTTTCCTATGTCGAAATCAGTTGTGTTATTAATTAAAAACATGTTTCTGAAGTTCGAATGCACATGGGTTTATGTATAAATATATCTAACAGCTCCTCACGATGTGGAATGACAGTGTTAATAGAAAATACTAATGGGAGTTTAATAGCTACTTAAAAAAAGCTTTTAGAAGTTCATTGATGCAGCATTTCATGCATGATACTGCTTTTAATGGCAAAAATACATCATCAGTCAGCATCTGACAGCCTGTTTTCCTTGCAGTTGAAAACAGGAAAGTTAAAACCAGCTGAGTGTCATGGGGTGGTTGGTTATGCAGTGCTGTGGAATGGGCTGGATAACTTAATGTGTACAGAATTCACGGTGTTGAGGTTTGAAAAAAGAACCGTGTGTCTGTAAAAATAAACCTGGTTTTAAAAAAAGTTCTATTTAAAGGCAGAAAAAACAAAAACAAAGGTAAAAATTTGATTAATATATCAACTATCTCATATAAAGCTATCTCATTTGGGTTTCTAATAAAATGAGGATGTAATTTTATTGTTTTTTTCTTCTCTGGATATCCAAGAGCAGTAATTTCTGGATTGGGGTGTTTAGGAGATCCTTAGTCTACAGGGCAAGGAAGAACAGTGTCCTCCCTGTGCTGCAATTTCCTTGTACATATAATACAAAACCTTCTTTCCAGCTTTCCTCATGTTTGTTTTGCAACACATGTTGGCAGTGGAAAACAGATGATCCTGTTCTTCCAATTTGTGTTTAAATCATGTATTAATATTGTAAAACTTGGTAGAAAAGCTGTTTAGCCTTTATCTCCCAGAGTAGAAGGTTTGTGTAATGATAGTTGCTCTCAGAGTAGCTTGGGTTTAGGTAGGCCCTTAGTCCTACAGTATTTGGTGTTGTCAGCAGTTTTTTATTTTTACTGTAGCTCTTAACAAATTTAGTTTTGAATCAGATGTTGACTACTGCAGTGGTGTTTTATAGTTTGACGACAGATTTCTTAACCCATCTTAATAACATATATGCTGGCAAATAAGTATTTCCCTCCTGCACCCCGACCATACTTGGCATTTGCCATGGTTCCACACATTGTTTTCTCAGTTATTTCCCTGAAGCTAAACAGAGCCGTGCCTTCCTGCTCTTGACAGGCACCTTGGAGTTGGTAATTTAAGGAATAGAATAATAGGAACAGTCGTTGAGAAGTTTTTAAAGTAAGGATCAGATAAGTGACTGCGTGTAAACCTTGCCACAATTAGGCTTGTAAAATTCAGCCTTACTATGACATATGTTAGATATAAGATATTTTTGACTAGTTCAAGGATAATAAATGCTTGCTTTCATTTTTTAATGTGTGCAAGTTTCTGGCATAATAACACACACACACATATATATATATATATATTCATTAAATAGCCTTGCTTGAAAGGTTAAAAATAACTATGTCTTATAACAGCAGTCTGTTTGGTGAATAAAAGAACAATAATTTGGCAGGAACTAATTAATTACTTTTTAAAATTGCTTTTTCCTCTCTAATCTAATGTATTTAAGTTTTCAGTATACTGTTGTTAGTTATGTTGTTCTTATAGTGGTATTTCACATTTCTTTGGGGGGTGCATGTGCTGGGGTTTCTTTTGGTTTTGTTTGTTTCATTTCAGCTGTAACATTTGAAATTCTGTGTAAATGTTGATTGTGGTACTAGGGCAGCAGGAGAAAGAGCATGCTTGTTTAATATCATTGTAATAGTAAGGAGAAATAGCCAAAAAAGGTAGCAGAATTAGTATTTTTTTCCTTTTGCAGTTTGCACAGTTGTCTTTTTCTAGAGACAAATTGTGAAGAGTATTAGCACAAGGTGTGTTTTCCTCCCAGCTATCTGTCAAGGTTACAAGGTCCATATTTTTCCCTCTGGACTGTTTGGTGTTTTTCTGCTTCTTCATAGACTAATGCTCAGCTTGGAAACTTTGCTTGGTACAGTAGAGAGGAAAGACAGCTGAACCCAGTAAGCTATAAAGTACTATTAATGTAGTTTTCCTCCTGTTGCTTCTTTCTTAGAGGAAATAATACTGCCTATACCCCTTGGAACCCAGCACACAGAAAGAACTGGCCTTTCATCTTTGTTTTTTCCTTAGCTTTTTTGCCACTGCAAGGCAGATCCATGACTGCCTCTTCGTGTTATGCTAGGCATTTCAGGAGCTCTTTTAAATCTAAAACACTGAACCAGGGATTTCCTGAGGTTCATCAAAACTGCTCTTTGACATAATGTGGTTTCAGCTGGGCCAATGTATTGATAGATGTCAGTCACTTCTGATGGAGAGTCCACAGAAGGCAGATGGCTTTGCATGGCAAGTATCTCCAAATCTGCTACTACTCTTAGTAGCAGGAGATACGTAATTTTTTCTGCCTGTGTTACAGCAGTGTTCTGCAGATGTGGCTCATGACAGTGAAATCTGTGGGAGGCTTTCATTTCCTGAAAATTGGGTGAAATGGTTGTGCCCCGAGATGATGTTTTACAGGGTTATGCTCGAATAGCTGCAGTAGTGTTAATTCATAATGAGAGTTGTGGATTGTTTTATTCCTCTTTCAGGGGTAGCCATGTTTCTCTTGGTTTCCCATGGATCACAGAAAATTTCTGCAAATGGATCAGTTATGGACTGTAGAAAACTTGAAGTGTAAATTGTGAATTAAGTGAAATCTCTGCGTTCTCACTGAATTTACTCTTTCCTATGCTGTGGGTTTGCCCCGATTTTTTTCTAAGGTATCAGAAACTCAGCTAGAGAAGAAATCAATGCTGTCATGCTCTTTCTTCAGTTCAGCAGTGCTAAAGGAAGTGAGGCTGAAAATAATTGCTGCCAAAAGTTAATACAAAGAGGAAATCACAAACTTCTAATTATTTTTTCTGGAGTTATTGGGATCAAGAATATCCAGACTTAGTCTAATTAAAGAAGGTAAGGTTTCTGCTTCATAGTTCAGCTACTCTCTGCTTATTATAAATAATCTATCCTCACAAATAAGTATCTCTTATTAATTTTACATTTGCTAGTTAGAACATTTTTCTCCTGAGTTTTAGAGGCTGGTTTTCATCCTGTTAATGTCCAGCCATTTGACTGACATCATTGTTCTTGGAAGCAAAGTCTCTGGGCTTGTTAATATATTTTTTTTTTTATGGTTTGTTTATTTGTTCTGGTGGGGGTTGTGTTCGCTTTTTTTTTAACAGTACCAGTGACTGGTTCCACAATCCTTCTGTTCACGTATTCTGATGACTTTGCTGTTGTTATCAGAGAATCTATAATTCCTTCCTCTCTGAGACACACTTTACTTCCTGGTAAAATGGGATTTTGGAATTTTTTGTAGGCCCCAAGGGTGTGGTCACAGGGTTCCATTCTCATCTCTTTGTTCAGGCACCTTGAAGTACTGCCTGAAGTTGAAGTATGAGGATTGATCAGAAACATCTTTCTGGTCAGAATAAAGTGGCAATACTTGAACTTATTTCAGTGTGTTTTTATTGTTCTCACTGGCTGTGCTTTTCTAATGAGATGAAAGTTGCTGTATTTCAGCCAGAGAGGGAGATGACCTTTGAGACTGGTAATCTGACTGGCCTAACAAATGAAGCGATACGGCCAGGTAGAAATTTTAATTGGGCCTAGTTGGAATTTGAGTGTAGTAGTCACAATAGGCCAAAAAAAAAATCAGCTTGTAGTAATAGTCTATTTTATTTAGTGTCATTCAGAAATGTAACAATGAAAGGCTCTTAACACTGTATTTCTGAACCTTAAAATCTACTTGGTCAGCTTCTTCACTGTAGCATCAAGGAACCATGCAGCAAGGCTACATCTTTGAAAGTATTGCTTTCTTAATGAGGAATGTACCCAAAAAGGGTTCCTTGTCCCTTCTCAATGAAAGCTTGTCAGAGCAGAAGTCAAGCTGCCTATTAAGCAGGGAGGGAAGTTCCCTTAATACTTGCACAGCAGCCACCTGGAGAGCTGTTTATTAGTTTGCTAAATATTATAGATGATGCCATAATACAGTTATCATCAGTTTGGGAAAACAATGTAATTAAAAAAAAACCAGAAAATAAAATCTGTCTTCTAATTCTAGTTTATCAGTTCTATGTGCTAGTGCTGGTCATTAGAGCTGCTTGTTCTAAGAAAATGATCTTTTTCTTCCCCCTCTAAAATGAGTTATTTAACAAGTAGCTCAAGTGTGTAGGTACTTGCTCAGTTATTCTGTATGTCTAATAAAAATGCATGTGTTAATAATTTTTTTTAGAAATTCAGTTTTTAACTTGATGTTAACTATCTCTTTTGGGGGGGCATGGTTGTGGAAAGAAACCAGAATTTTTCATCAAGTCCTAGTTATCATTTTTTGCTCCTGGCTTCTGAAAAGGAATATATTCTTCATAGTAGCTGGAGGGTTTTTTAACTGGTGTTCACATATGTTCTTTGTGCTAGGTGGCTTTGGACTGTGAGCTCTCCAGGGAATGAAGTGTAAAGATGTGAATAGCTGTTTGTGACTGCTGATAATTTTTTAAGAAATATAGATGAGGACAAGTTTTGGGCTTGCAGCCAGTTTATCTTTCCCAGTTGTCTCCTTTTCTATTAGTCTGTTTTGTGCCAGCTCTGAGAACTTAAGTTTTTGCCTTGCTGTGTAAGCCATGTTTTCCTATGCAGCATTTTGGGGGTGCCAGCTGACCCAGCAGAGCTTTGAGGAAGTGCTGTCTCTCTGTCTGGTTCGAGTGACCTGTAGTGGCCTTCACAATGTGCTGAGGAGGAGAAAAGATCAGATTCTTAGGATCTCATGGAAATTAACTTTTATCTAAGAATAACACTAAGAAATAGTCTCAGCTTTAAGAAACTCTCTATGTAGCTGGAAGTAGTTGCTTTGCTTCTTGTAGAAAATACTTTTAAATGTGTTGTAAAATTGGCATGAGCTTCTGGATAAATACAGATAGAGTTTGGGCGTCTGATCTATTCTTACTCTTTTTAGGCCATCACGACTGCACGACCTGTTTCCAGAGAGAGTAATAAGATGTCTTATTTGGGTATTGATGTTTAAAAGCTTAAAATGTAAATGCAAAAAAGGTGCTGTTTGATTCTTTGGGTGGAAGGTGGTGTGGTGTGTGTGTTTCTTAAATTTTGCTCTGTACAAGTACTGTGACTTAAAGCTTAAGCATAATTTTTTCCCCCTCTTTCAATTTAAGAAATAACTTTCACACAGGAAAATTTCGAGGTGTTCCACAGAATTTTTGTTTATCAAATAAACTGTTACAAGCTACAGTGTGCTTGCATATTGTTGTATATCTTTGGTTTATTGTCAGTAAGAAATGGTATGTATATTTAAAATATTCTAGTAGTCAGTTATGGTTATTGTGTCTGGTTGTTGCTTCCCAGAAGGCAGAATCTCTTTATTCCATATGGCGTTCAGGAAGTCTGATTTTTCTGTAGTCTTTAAGAAAGCATACATTTTTAATGTTAAGTCTGTCCCCTTTCCAAACGGAGAGCCTACTACTCTGAGTAGCAGTTCTGACTCAGAATCTTTTTCTTGCAAGGTCTCTTCCAGTTCCAAACAGCTCTGTCTCCAGTCAGAGGTTAATCCTTCTTGTTGACCAGTGCCATCAGAAGCTTACAAAAATACTAGCTTTTAGATTTTACCTTTCTGTGAGCTGAGCTGCTGTGGATAACGCTTGAAAAATACTGCAGGATTTCTTTCCATAATAATTAAAATATATTATAGTATTTATTAAAGTCTTTTATGTTAGTAGCAAATGAGTTTGCAGCTACTTCTTATTTTAGTACCGTGTTTTTAACATTAAATGTAAAATGGAGTAGCTGTATACATGCCTCTTGTTTCTTACAGACCTTTTTTTTTTTTTCAAGTCCACTGTAGTGAAGTGGAATTTGACTGTAAAGGACCACCACAATGCTCCTGCCTTTAGGACATGTTGGATCTGAGTTTGGTGAACTTTGCATGTCATCTTTCTCAGTTTTGTGGGGATTTTGTTTGCTTTGGGTGGGGTTTTCTGGGGGTGCACTTGTTTTTTTGGTTGTGGTAGTATTCCTAGCTAGTGTTTTTTTTTCTCTTCAGAGAGGTCCTCAGATAGCTCTCAAAAGAAAATGGTCTCCATTTCAAAAGCAACCTTAAGCCATCCATGATTTAAACTAACCTTTAAATGCTGCCTGGAATCAACGGGAAAGCCTCTACTGGTGTGAGAAACCTTTGCTCTGAGATACAGAGTAGTATGTGCAAATTCTGTATTCAGTATCTTTCATGTTTTGGTACTGTATCTGCTTTCAGGTGTCAGCCACTTGTTAGGAATGTTTTCAAGGACACAGGATGAGTGTCAGTCACACTACTGATACATGCATTTATTTAACAGCTCGCTTCCAGAGACTTGGTCCTTAAAGAAAAACGGTGGGTGTGCTCTGCTTGGTTTTTGGGTCGGCAGTTTGTTGCAGAGATGTTGCTGTAAGTGTGAGTGCAGAACTGCCTTGTATTTTTGTTCTGTAAGTTATTTGCCTTCATTGTTAGCTCTGTTGGGGGTATCTTCCTCTCTACTCTCTTGAAGTTGGGTCATCCTCTCTCCTCTGCTGCAATTTTGAGCTAATCCAGAAGTGGATAAGTAGTTGGGGCTGTCATCTCACAGGCTGGCAGGACGCTTTATATGGGTTTTGCCAGATTTATGGCAAGATGTGCTCAATCCAGAGCAAGTGAGCTGTATCAGTTAACGTTTTAGTTGTTTGTGTTTTCTTCTAGTTATGAAGATGGACAGTGTTGGGATTTTTTTATTTTAATAGTTTATTATTTAATTCTGAAGTTGTACTGGTTCTACTTAAAACACTGTGTAATGACCTCTTGCTGTTAAAATTTGTTTGATAGGCAAGATGAATCATGGCTTCATTCAAATAGGTTCAGTATGGATTAACTTTATTTTTCAGAGCTGCTCTTCTAGAATCTATTCTCAATTTGATACGGATTTTCTTGTCTTAAAACTGGTTGGTTATGTTCTCACCACTTTCTTCCCCCAGCCTGCAGGAGCAATTTCAGTGCCGTGTCTGTTTGGAAGTGTCTGCCACCCCCAGCACTCTGCTTCTCTTGACTATGAATCTTTTGGTTTGGTTTGTTTTGCTCCTCCTGCCCCATTTGGGGATGGTAGAGAAAACCAGCACAAAAATGTGATGTTGCAGAGTGAAAACTTAAGTGATCAAACCCTACAGATTAGTGTATGAGCTGCCTCGCTTGGGGCCTTCTCCCCCCTTTTTCTTTTTTATGATGAGTCTGTTGGGGGGATTTAAAGCTTTTTTGTTTTATTTTAAAGGATTTATCAACCTTACAGTTGTGATTTATATTTAAGATGCTTTTTGGAAATATTATCTGAACACATGTAAGGTAGAAATGAAACCACATGCACATGTTTTGGAAAAGATGTCATGGACATGATAAATTTTCTCTAGAAGTGACCTAGGTGTGCATATTTTTTAATAGCTCTTGACAATGCTTTGCCACTTCCCTGTAACTTGTGTCTTCATGAAACAAAATAAGTAAACTGTGTAAATTTATTTTTTCTTTATTTTAAGGTATTCACTTCCACAGCATCTGTGGAAATACAAAGCAGTCTTAACAGCAGTTGCCAGAATGGCAGATTTTTCTTCTTTTCCTCCTGGAAGTATTTGTCCCTTTTGGTCTTTTGTGGGTCTTGAAGGTTGTAGTGTTACAGTTCAGGTTCATGAGTCATTTTGAACTATCAGATGGGAATTCTTAATTTGAATTAAGGTTTTTTGACCTGTCAGTGTCACGAAGTTCAGGAAACATGATTTTATTTGAAATTATTTTATCTTACTATACAATATAATTGGTGTAAAATATTCAGGTAAATATTTTTATTTGAGAGCAGATTCAGCTTAATTTAATCTCTGAAAAACTGCAAACATATTGACTTGTTTAAAACTGTGACAGCATCTGGCAGTCATTTCAGCAGGTGTTTGTATGATGATATTAATATTATACACACACTCTTCCAAATTTGTTTATTGACTTTTATGCTTCTATCATCAACAAATGTGATTATAATGCTTTTTATGTATGTTATTGCCTGATACTGTTATACTTTAAAATAGGATTTTTCAAAATATTTTGGAGGCACTGAGCTTCTGTATTTTAAAACAGGTATTTCTGCTCTAAAGCGGGTGTATGTTGAAGTGTTTTTTAGGGAAGGATTTTCGAAATAGAGCTCTTGGAGTCTGTTTTAAGAGTTTGCTTGCTCAGGGAAGGGCAGTGTGCAGTGTTGAAGTATTACTTTGTGAGCAGCATCTCTCTGAAGGCTCCCGGTGTAGCTGCTTTAGTCTGTTCAGGGCTTACAGGGAGCATCTGGGTGGCTAAAACCAAGCACCAAGGCTGATTCAAGGCTGCTGCTCTAAGAGATCACTCAAGACCTTCAGGTTTCCTGGTGCTGTTTCACTTGGCAGTAACTACAGAGGCTGCATCAGGAAAAATAGGATCAGTTGTTATTCCTGAAGTGTCAGAAATCTGTGCAGAAGCCTCTCAGAAGTGTGGCAAAAACTGCTGGTGAGAGACATCATGGTACCTTCCCCTCATCTTCCTTGCTGTTCAGATGGAAAAAGGAAGATTTTAATTCTTCTGATACCTGCTGTGAATGTGTGCATATCCCTTAATGTCATCTGTGCTAGAAGAGTGATCTTTGAGTGGGACTCCTGCCATTTTCCTAAACACACTGCAAGAAAATGAATGTATTTCTCTTCTGCTTAGCCAGTCCTTCAGTGTTTCAGCCAAACTGACCTTTCCTTCCATTTTACCCCACAGGCTTCTGCCTTCTCTTTCCAGCAGTAATATGTTTTGTCCTTTGTGGCCTGCCTCCATGGATCTTCTTCTGAAGACCTCTTTGGGGTTTATCCATGCCCTTTTCATTGCCTACTGAGAGATCAAAATTCTCTGCTTTGCTTTTTATTTTTTCTTTTTTTTCTTTCTGTTATCTTTGCTTATTATGGTTTTGCTGTGTTTCACGTAGCAATTTTGAACTGTTGTACCGACCATCCAGAACAGGGGGAAAAACCCAGCTGTTCTGGCAGTCATCTTGTGTCTTCAATGCAAAATAGGGGAGCAGTGGGGGCTTGAGGCACCAAGCTCAAAGTCCCCATGTAGCTCCTGGGGGATATTAGCAACTGTAATCATAGTTGCTGTATCAAATCTAAAATAGAAACAAGGGCTGCAGAATCGATCTGTGCTGCAGTGTCTGAGTACATTTGGGTGTTTTGCTGTGGGGGGAGCCTTTGGGGCTGGTAGTGGTGCCTGAATTCCTCCTGGCAGGGCCTGCTTCACACTCACAGCTCCTTTTCTGCTCTGGTGTGCCAGGGAAGGCTGGGAGCTCTCCTGTAGCAGCTTCTGTCTTCTGCCTACCTTGTTAAATTGAGAGGGTGTTTTCTATCAGAGGTGCAAAGAAACGGGTAAAACCGAGTGACTGAACCATGAGTGTGCTCTGAGTCTGCCCTGAGGTCACTGACCTCCCACAGGCAATGATCCCCACACTGGGCCAGACATGCCTTCACAGGAAAATTCACTACAGTTCATCTATCAGTGTCCTTTAGGCTTTTTGCATAATTCATAAATACTTGTCCTTCCTGGGTAGTGAAGTGGTCAGATGTGAGGTGTGCCTGGGAAGCAGCAGACGGAGCGTGAGCCAGCTTCTAGCTGGAGTTTCAGAAGTGGCTCTCTTTCAAAAAGTGGTGGATCTTGATAGAAATTTCACAGTTCACTTCTGTCCTTAAAAACCTGTGCTATTGCTGCAAAAGCGTTGGTGGTTCTTCCCAGTGATGTGGCCTTGTGGCTGTGCTGAGCTGGACCAGCTGCTGGGCTGGCTGAAGGCTGATCATGGAGGTACTTGCAGGTTAATTTTCAGGTGGATTAATGAGCTGGTGAAGCTCTCCTCTGTTGCTCTGAGGAGCCTGTGTGGAGATGTACACATCACCAATGAACTTCATTTTCGCACCAGCTTCTGTCCTCTCTTTGGATGTTGTGCCAGTGTTGTGATCTCTAATGGTGCATGGCAAGGTTGCAGTTCATAAATATCTCCTGAGGAAGGGGGAAAATAGTTTGGGGTTTTGGGGTTTTTTTCACTGACGTAGCAGCTCAGGCTGCATGGTATGTATAATTCAATATAAGCACAATGTTTTGTAATTTATGTCAAAAAACCCCAAACCAGAAACCCTTTAGGAAAATAATGAGATTAAGATTTTGAAATGCGAATGAGTCACTTCAGAATTGCATTGCTTTGTGTTTTAAACAGACTTCTGTAGTATTGGGAGAGTAGGGGAGTTTTATGGTGGCATATTGGGTTCTTTTTTGTGGATTTTTTTTTTTTTTTACATTAGTCTCTTCAACCTAAATATATTCAGGAAAACTGCTGGCTCTATGGCATTGCTTTTATGGCTGTTACTTTCACATCCCATTTTTCCCTGTTTAAGAAGAAAAAGGCTATTAAAAGGAAATGCAAAATTGTTTTCTCATAGTTAAGCATCTGCAGAAAGTGTACCTTTTACTTAAGTGGAGTTGGTTTTAATTTATTTTCTAGATGTGTTTTGTTCCGGCCTTTTAAAAATTCTTGCAACTTTATGATGTAATGTTAGTTATAGGGCATGTAGCAGTGAGTAATTATTTCTTGCTTGTTTCAGGTATGTTCCATAAATATACAAACAGGGAATATTGAAACTAATGAATCAAAACCTTTAAAATTATACTCATGACACTTTCTGCACTTACTTTTTAAAGGGCAGAGAGAAAATATGCTCTTACTTTTTATAAGTATAATTTAGGTGAAGAGAATGTACGTATTTAAAGCTACCTCCATTTTACAGAAGGTTTTGTGTGCTGGCCTAAACTATTCCCAAAATGTTTGAGGAAAACTCAGTCTTGAGTTTTGTACTATGTTTACTGAAGGATTTCTTGATAATATCTAGTTAATAATTAACACTTCAGTGTTCCTCGTTCTGCTGATAGTGTTAGGTGAAAAATCTGAAGTAATGAGGTGATTGAATTAGCATAGTGAATTAAATGCTTGCAGAGAAACCAAAAGCCTAGGTTTTTTGTTGTTTGGTTTTTCGTAAGGAGCTTTTGGTGTAGTTGCTGTGTATGGAGAAAGTACACATGAAGGAGCTTAGATTCTCATGTGGGTTTTTGTATGCCGTTTATATTCTGACTTTTTTTTACTAGAAGTTCTCTGTTCTCTGGCACTTCCTCCCCACCCTTCTGGCTATGTACTTACCTGAAAATTTCTGTAGCATTTTCCTGGTATAAAGCAAAACTGTAATTCCAGTTATTGAATTTCGTTTTTTGTTTGCAGATGATGATGTACCTGCAGATATGGTTGCAGAAGAATCAGGTCCTGGTGCACAAAACAGTCCATACCAACTTCGCAGAAAAACTCTTCTTCCTAAAAGAACAGCTTGTCCTACAAAGAGCAGTATGGAGGTAACTTCTTTGGTTTTAATTGTAAAGGAAATTTTACTGTTTCAAGGATATGAAACTAGTTAGTATTTTTCTTAAGTTATCTAGTGACTGAACTAATTCTTATTTATTTCATTAAAGGGTGCCTCTACTTCAGCTACTGAAAACTTTGGTCACCGAGCAAAACGTGCTAGAGTATCTGGGAAATCCCAGGATTTATCAGGTAATAACTTTTGTACAAAAAGGGGGGCGAGGGAGAAGGGGTGGAGACATTTTAACATCACACCTTGTCCCCAAACTACTTTTCTGTGTGTCCTCCAACTAAGAAGCAGTAGTGGGGAAAAAACAAAACTACAAGCTTGTTCTGAACTTCAAATTTGGTAGCATGATTTTAATCAGAATTTTTAGAATCTGCTTCTTTCTGTCTGCTTCACTGCAGGCATGTTTTGGTTGTTTTTTGTTCTCACAGTGCTGTGTAATTGTATCTAAGCTATTATTAGGAGCAACAGTGCTGCAATGGTGGCTTATTTACCATTTCTCATATTGGTAGCATTATTTCATTCCATTTTTAGGGGTAGTTTGGGTATGTCATTATAGCACTTCATTGTGGAGAGCGGGAGAGGCTTTGTGTGTTTGTAAATAAAAATACACATATACCTGCATGCATAACGTGCGTAGATTTTTGCACACATCTGCAGTATATGTACATTGTATAATAAGCACACATCCAATACATGTGTGTATTTTATTTGTGTGCACACACTTTGTAGGTATATACAGGCACACACGCCCTGCTTGTTCTGTTTCCTGTGTAGTTTTTCAGTCTCTTTGCTTCTATTCTTTTTTGTCTCCTGACACGCTCTTTAGTTCCAGGAGATCTGCTGTCACTTTTGCCTGGAAGATCAACACCAACACTTGCCAACTCCCATCGATGTGGTTTCTCCTGCTTTTCTTGCTTCTGATTTTCTTAGTCCACGTCTCCCTTAATATTGTGAATTAAAACTGAGCAGCTGGCACAAGGCTTTGGGTCTGTTTTCGTTGCTTCTGTTGAGGCCTGCTCTTTCTGGCTTCTCATCTTCTCCATAGCGTAGCTTTTGTCTTTTGAGCTCTCTTTTTCCCCCTTTGTTTTATTCTCCCCCTCTTTGATCAACTCTTAATTTCAGCAGCTGTTTAAGAAACATTTAACCTCAAATCTGTATTTTTGAAATAGCCAGAACCAATTGGACATCAACCTGTATCATTTTACGTTGATTCATTTCCTGATTTGCTCTCTGAAGCTTTGTGCAGAGTTATCTTGTCACAGACTCTTTCTCTTGACAGTTCTTAGTTTTTCTTCCATTTCATTCACTTTTTTGCTGTGTTTTTCATTGTGCTTTTGCGCTCCTCCTTGTTTTAGTGAAAGTTTGTGACTTTACAACATGAATGACACTGATTTCCAGAGGAATTCTCCACACTTTCACTGCACATCCCATTTGTTAGATTCGCACTCCTGTGGGCAAAGTACGGGGATTGTGGAGGCTTCTCCAGCATGGAATTAACAGAGGAATTGTAAACAGTGATTTTACAATTGCATTTTTAAGATTGTATTCAAACCAGTTGCAATGTAAGAAGGGAGTGTCCTCCTCAAATCATTTTCTATTAATCTCTTTCCCAGTACAGGTGACGGTTATTTTTTATTGTCCCTGTTGAGTTTCTGAGAGATTCCTCTAAATTTGTACAAGTATTGATTGTGGTGAGATTTATTTTAACACACAGCCCCCTTCACCTCACGTTTTTGGTTGGCACAGGTAATGATATCTGTTGTAACTGAGTTGTAAGTGTGAGACTTTCTGGATTGTCATGAGTGGTGACTGTGCATTGTCATCTGGACTGTACAGTTGTTTATTTTAGAACTGTAGATGAAGTGAAGGCATGGGACTAGAAATACAGGAAAAATTCTTGGTGGAAAACCGTTCCTTGTTGTACAGACTCTGAGTTGGGGAAAATTCAGCAAAGTTGAAATGAGAGATGCCATTCAACTAGAGTTTCCAACTGGAGTGGAGCCAGGACTTGGAAAAATGTGGATTTTAATACAGATTTCAGAGTTAGTTCTGCTGGGAGTGTTGCTGTTTTAAATTTCTCTTCACTGAACTATGGATTTGCTGTACATACTGAGACTTGAGGTTATTTGATCACTCACTGATTGTTCTGTACACTAGGAACATGCATAACTCATAGTTTACAGAACTTACTGACTTTTTAAATTGATTTTTTTTCTTTTCCTATTGATTTCCTAAGATACTTTCCAAAGAACAATACATGTTATATTTCTGACATATTTCTGCTTCTTAACAAGAAAAGTTTTTTACTAAATACGTCCTTATGGAGCAAAAGCTATTTGTCTCCATCTTCTCCACTAAAATGGACAAAAAAGGCAACCATATAAGACATAATTTACAGTTTTGGATTCTTGGGATGGCATTCTTGGTCTTTGTACAAAGAAGGGAATTCACTTTCAGGCAGCTTTCCCTGCTCTTTGTTTTGGTATTACTTTGCTGGTCCCTATCAGTTAAATGATCAAAACTGAAACTGAATTAGCTTCATGCATATCCTGTGGAAACTGAATGACATAACTAGCTGTGTTTCTAACTTTCAGATGTGCAGTATATTAATGCTTACTAAATCATAAATAGTTCAACTGTCAGTTTACGTTAGGGCAAACAAAGATTGGTGATGACCTCTTGCACTTCATTTTTATTTTTATTTTTATTTTTGTCTGGTTTTGACAGTTATTTGGAAAACTGGTTGGGTTTCTTTTAATATGAAGTATGCATTTTGTACATTACCTTCGCTTCATCAATAGGCATGAAACTGTCAGGAGTAGGAGCTTCTGATTTGGTGGCCAGACAAGCCTTTTAAAACTGTTCTGGCTTGTTTTTATGAACTGAGAGGAAGAACACATTGATTGCATCCTTGCTTTGACACATTACTAAAAGATATCCAAGATGTGAAGTGTGGATTTATAGAACAAAAGCATGTAGGTCTCTCTTGGATACAGAGAAAAGTCTTCATATTAAGAAGCAAATTAGCTTTTTCAAATTATACTGGAGAATTTCACCTGGTAATCACTGGATCAATGATTTGAGTGGAAAAATCTTAAATCAAACCCTGCTTAATTGAGCAGAGGGGCAATTTAAATTAAATTGCTCACTTCTGCAGGATTTAGGATAAAGCTGAGTGAGGATAGCAAACACCTGTAAAATTGTCATCTTCATTTTGAAAGCAGTGACTAAGTTTCCAAGTAAATGCAACTTGAAGAATTGCAGGGGCAAGAAGGTTTTTTGAGGCTTTTAAATTTTTATTATTTTTTTATTTCAAGTGTTTTGATGCTTTCTCAAAGTTGGTCCTTGTCCCCTGCAGTAAGGAAACACATCTGGATTTCAATTTTAATTTTGAAGTAGAGCCTAGGGAGGAAAACAGAAGTATGAACTTTGGAGCAATGGGAAGGCACTATATTAGTGAGCTACCCTCTTCAATAAAAAATAATTCAAGGTCCTATCATAGATAAAGGAAGAAAAAAACCTGCAGGTTGTCTATGGAAGTAGCTGCTTAAATTGTATGCCTCAGGGATTTGTGTGTTAAAAGGAGAAGACAGGTCACAGAAAACTTGGGAAGATTTACTGTTCTGCATCTACAATATAACATTTCAGCTTCCAGTAAGACAGTAGAAGACTGCATCTAACTGGAAAGCTACCAGAAAAAGATTAATTCAGAAGTAATGTCCAATTATCCCGTGTTGCATTTCAACTGTAATTAGGACTGTAGAATGAACTGCTCCTGCCTGTTTGACACAGGGAAGACCCTTTATATCTCCAGTGGAAAAGGACCTTTTTAAAAACCAGCGTTGATAGTGCGTGTAACACTTTTTGGTGATGCCCAACCATGTTCCCCTTACCAGGCTGCTGTTATGCTCTTCAGACTTCAAGCTCCCCAAGTGTCTCTTGAGCAGAAGGCCTTTCCAGATTACTTGCATTTCAAAAGTTTTACCAACTTACTGGCTTCATCCTGGCTCATAAGGCTTTGTTTTGTTTTGGTTTTTTTCTTGAATAAAATAATTTTGTAATCTGCCATTAATAATGCTGTTGCAGAAGAGAACTGTCTTGGCCAACTTCTGGGCATTGATTCCTGTATCCTTCCTTATGTCCCATGCTGGCAATTCTGTAGCTTGCAATGAACTTCAGCAAGGAGCTGATTGTAAAAAAATTCTGGAAGACGATAGGATACTGTGGGAGCAAATAGCTGTGGGCATGTGGAATGATGGCACTTACCACTATGGCACAGCATAGACTTTTGTTGGATTGAAGTGGCATGTACCTATAGTTTAGGGCTGTGACTGTGACACTGCTGTGAGCAGCTGTCAAGTGCACAAATGCCCCTGTGGCGTCTGAGATGAAATTGGTATTTGGGAATCACTGGGGAGACATTCACATGATGGCACAGCAAGGGACATGTTCAGGGAAAGGTGCTGCAAACTCAGGAATATTTCAGAGTTTGTACTACCTGGTCTGATCAGAGATGTAAGCATGACACCCTAGAAAAACAGCTTAACTACTTCTGTCGTAGTACACAGGTGATGTGGTCTGCAGACCCCAGTTTAAGGGAGGGTAAAAATGCCACAGTTTGGTCCCTGCAGTTCTTGTCTTCTCTGTCTTACAGCTGGAAATAACACATTTCTTTGTGCTGCCTTGCCCAGGGAATCCTGGGGCTGTTTGTTTTGTTTATATGTGAAATTCACATGGATACTGTTCTTCAGAATGTTGTTCCATCATATTTAGTAGGTCATCTTTAAGGTCACTTCAGTAGGCTTCTTGTAGTAGCCAAAATGAGGATCCTGTTGCTCCTTAGGCTCAGATGTTCTAAGAAAAAAATATCGTAAGGGGCATTACATGGATGTTTCGTGCTGTGAATTTAGCAGGCAGGAACTTTGAATGCCTTGTGTACAAATCCTCTGAATTTGGAAGCTGCTCTGTGTGGTTGTGCCTTTAGGATCATGGGAAGGATCCTGTAGGCATTACCCAAGGAAGTGACCTTTGCAGGCAGAACTTGCCTGCTTTGAGGATTCCTGCCCCAGGAGGGTCTGGTGAGAACACAAACTGCAGGCAGGGCTTTCCCAAGGGAACTGTTGTATGTGGAGTGTCCATGTGCCCGAGAGCAGGGGTTTTAACAAAGTCCACTCCTGTCTCCACACAATGACATGCTAATACAACTTTCTCCAGCCTCTCTAGAGAAATACATCTGGCAAGACTAACACTTCTGGTTTAGATTTTTTGTTTTAAAAGGAAGAACATAAATGGGAGTGGAGGGAGGAGGCTTTGGAATTACTGCTGGCTATTGGTGTCCTACATCCCAGATGTCCTCTTTCCCTTATGCGTTCATTGTGGAAGAACAAGGATGTCTTCCTAGTAGTTTTTCCAGACAGGGGCTATTTCTGATTAAATTCTTTTGTGTTTGAAAACATTTGCAGGGATTTTGGCTTTGGGACTGTGTTGTTATTATTGTATGGATAATGTGGATTAATTGAACCACAATGATGCTGATAGCAGTGAGAAGCCAGCGTATCTGGAACATGCAGAGTAGCCTGCTTAGCATCTGCACTTGTTTTCAGAATGATTCCTCCAATACAGAAGGTGAACTAAGAAGTGTGGAAAGAAGACTTGAAGTCTGTAACTTCTGTTGGATTTTTTTGCCTTTGGTTTTAGAAGAAACATGCTTTTAAAAAAGGCTGTCTTGAGATAATTGGCATTTTAAATGGGAATCTTTCAAGTGCCAAGTTGGTAATCTTTTTCAGTCAGAATTTGAGCTCGCTAAATATGTCAATAACCTTGTCTTGATTACTGTTTAATAGCAGCACCTGCGGAACAATATCTTCAGGAGAAGTTGCCAGATGAAGTGGTTCTAAAGATCTTCTCCTACCTGCTGGAGCAGGATCTCTGTAGAGCAGCTTGTGTGTGTAAACGCTTCAGTGAGCTGGCTAATGATCCAATTTTGTGGTAAGTGAAAAGCTATTCCTCATTATCTTGAGAAATACTAGATGTGCTGCTTGAGATGCCAGTACAATAGAAAAATTGAAATGTTGGTTACAATTAGTTGAAGTAAAACCAGTTGTATTTTATTATGTCTGGTTTAGTTAAGCATTATTTGTTACTTTTGAATATCTGATTATATGTATTAAACTGTAAAACTTGATTCTCTAGTAGTGCAGATGCTAGTTAAACAATGCCTGTTTTAAAAAAATCCATTCCTTCAACTGCCATTCCTTCTTCCCTCTTTAACCTTTTTTAGGCTACTATGAGAATTGTACTACTTCACACAGAAGGAACAAAACATTTCTTCACCTTAGATGCAAGCTTTGTATAGTATTAGGTTTTTGTTTGGTTTGAGTTTTGTTTGTTTTGTTTAATGGTTGGATACTTGGGCTGTTTTCCCCCATATGAGTCTACTCTACCCCTGGGTTATTGAATAAATGGGATCTAAATTTCTAATGTTTTATAAGGGGAAAAAACATGTTTCTTAAGCTGCTTTGTTTTAAAAGTAAAGATTAAGACTAAAAGAAAAGTAGTAAAATGACATCACAGAACTACCCCTTTTTTCTGTCTGAAAGACAGCTTTGGGGATGCCTTGTCAGATGAATTACAACTTCTGTGATTCAGTGGCATCCTGTAAGTCTGGGCTTAATATCAGCAGGCTCAGACACTGCAATTATTTGCATTCTGGCACTAATGAAAAGAATCCAACTGCAGTGTGCCGTTTTCTTCTTTTTAAACCACTGTAATTTGTTCACTGATGAACTCTTTTTGGAATACAGTGCATCACTTGTTCTCAGTGAATGCATTTTTCAGTCTTTTTTTGGCAAGGTGAGGAAGAGGTGGTGGCATACTTGGTCTTAGGTTTTGTTATGCTTGTGCTACTAGCTTTTGTAAGTGTTAAAGCAATGCTGTAGTTAATACACAGTTTGATTCACAGATAGTGTAACTGCTTAAGTTTCTTCATGAAAATTGCATGTCAGGAACTTTTTCTCTTGGATTGTAAAACACAGAAAAAATTATGTCAGAAAAACAAAAGTCAGTACAACAGAGAAATTGGTTTTAAGTGGTAGGTACTGATCTTGGTTGTATTCACTGTCACTGACTGGCAAATTCTGTTGGAAAAATCCTCAGGTTTTAACTTCAGGTTTTATATTAAAATGGAAGAGTAATCAGAAACACATTCATTTTCTCTTCTGCTCAGGAAAAGATTGTATATGGAAGTATTTGAGTACACTCGTCCAATGATGCATCCTGAACCTGGTAAATTTTATCAGATTAATCCAGAAGAATATGAACATCCAAATCCCTGGAAAGAAAGCTTTCAGCAGCTGGTAACAGTTTTATTCATTTACATTCAAATTTATAGGTATTTATAAAAGTAAAAGCACCGATGTCTGAAATGTGGCTGGCGATAGTAATTATCTTGGGTTTAGACTTTAAGATCCTTGTGGTGTTATGCAGTAGGGGAATTCAGAAGTTATTTCCTGCTTTGAGGCACACTTCAGGGAGACACCACATGGTAAAGTGGAGTCCTTGAGCATCCAGCTCTTCTGTGTTGGCTTTTGCATCACTGATATTTTGTGTAAGAGATTGTCACGGTCTGAGATTCACAACTTGAGAGATGTTGTCGTCATATCTTACTAAACCAGTGTGTGTGCTGGTTATCAGATTTGTGTGCATCCTTCTCTGGTGAACCAAACATACATTGATAATATCACTTGTGCTAAATAGTGATTTACAGCTGGCCTGACTGGAGGTAAACAAGTCTTCTTTAAGGAATGTGATTGCACCTCTAATCCAAAATTTCAAAGGTATTGAACGAATGGCTGGGCATGATATTAGGAAAAGATAAGTAAGAGAAATAAGCATCGAGGTGAGTGTATCACACAATGCCATGTGTTGCTGGTTAATGAATTCCTCAAGTGCATTGAGGACAAGTGCTTGAGTTGGCTTCTTTGTTTAGTATTCAATCACAAGTGAAGGTATGGGATTCTCTTTTCCTCACCATATAAATGCAGTTTTTGTGGCAAGCTGCCACAAAATCAAGAGATGGAAGGAAGTAAGGACAGCTCTTGTGGAATGCTTCAGGTATATGAATCTTTTCAGTCAGTTTGGAGGCTTCTGGCTGTGTAAGTAGTTGGACTCTTGGCTTAGTTGATCACTCCTTTAGGCTCAGGCATTTTTTGGTGTTGTCATTTCAAAGTGTGTGCCTAGAGTGGGAGGTCAGTATATGATCCTTACTTCCTGGGACAAACTGATACCAGCAAATGGCTTGTTAATTAGGGAATTAGTAGATCTCCTGTCAGTGCATTCAGGCCCACCTGTCTGCAAGCTTATCACAAACTCTTTTCCTTGTTTCAGTACAAAGGAGCACATGTAAAGCCAGGTTTTGCTGAACACTTCTACAGTAATCCTGCAAGATACAAAGGAAGAGAAAATATGTTGGTATGTTTCTAAAGCAGTTCTTAAAAGTATTTATGTATCTCTATAAATGGAAATGGACATTACTCTTTTTGTCCCTTTTCTTCTAGTATTATGATACCATTGAGGATGCTCTTGGTGGAGTTCAAGAAGCTCATTTTGATGGACTTATCTTTGTTCACTCTGGCATATATACTGATGAATGGATATATATAGAATCTCCAATCACCATGATTGGTGCAGGTATGTAAACTGGGAGCATCACTGTCTCAAACTTGTGTTAATTATCACCTTAATTACCATGATACTCTGGTGTATTAAATATCCCGTATAAATGCCCATCTTTCTTCATCTGCCTAGCAAGTGCTTTTGTACAAGTGTCACTAACTCAGAAGTAGCTTATCCTTCAGATTGAAGTACTGTTGTCTGCTTGCTAGTTCTTGGAATAACTTAATTTATCATTTTATTTCATTAGGGGAAAAAAAATTGAATTTGTCAGAAAGCTTATTCAGTTATAGGACTGTAGCTGAAATTTTTACATTCATACACACACACATATATGTATATATGAAACCCATCTCCAGAGTAGAAACCAGCAGTGGGAACAAGCTCAAATTAGTATCTGTCCCATTTTCTTCAGTATCATATTCCATCTTGAGGAAGGAAATGAGAGCATCCAGCAGAAAGATTCTGAGACTGGAGGTTCTTTCTCTGTTCTCTGCCAACTCTTCTTCTGAAGAGGAACCTTTATGGAGAAGGAAATATGACTTGGAGAATAGGAAAGGTTTAGAAGTTAATATAATACACCAGGCTGCAAATTGTGGTACTTGTGGAGCTGCTTGCTTTTCCTGTCACTACTAGGAGCATTCTAATTCCCAGTAGCATGATAACTGGTAGGAATTCAGGCTGTATTACTGTCTGGTAGAGATTTTGGTTGAGGGGTCTCAGACCTCTTGCTCCTGTGGTGACCCAGAAGTGGATTTGCGCTGTTTGTGTTTTCTGAGAAGCTGTCTCTCTGGGTTGGTTGGGTTTACTGGGTTGTGGTGTTTGAGGGTGGTGGGTTTGGGTTTTTTTCTAAGGCTGGGGTTTTTTGTTTGTTTTGGTGGATGTGTTTCAAAATGTGTATTTTCTTTGTATAGCAAAGTCCCTCTTTTCGGGTATTTATCTGTTCTCCATACCAACTGTTTTGTTCTTGAGTGAGGCTGTTCTGGCACTTCTTGCTTGGGTTTTGCAGCCTTGGCAGGAAAAACGGTTTTGGGCAATGCAGTCAGATTGTTCCAGTGTTACTCTCAAAACTTGTCCCCACAGATCCGCAAGATGCGGCTGTGTTAGAATGTGAGTTTGTCAGTTTGTGACTACATTTCTGGAGCTAACACTCTGAACATGCCCACTTACAGTGCTTTGGTCTGCGTTGTGGAGAGCTTTTGGAGCACAAACTGGATTCCTTTTGGATGAGACTAATTTAAGAGACATGTTCCTGGAATGCTCTTGCTGCCCTTCAGTGTGTGTTCAGTCAGACGGACCTGGCGAGGCTTAGTCCAAAGTCAGTCTCTTCTGCTCTCTGTCCTGCAGTGTGTGCTGGGAGTGGCTGATCCTCAGCGCTGTTCCCTCTGTGGTACCACTCCTGTGTTGGGCTGCAGTGCTTGCTGATGGAGACATGGCCACAGACAAACAACCCCTGGCTTCTGTTTCACAGAGAGCATGACGGTACAAATAGAGCAAGTCATACTCGTGAAGTGTTTAAAATCCAGAGAAACTGGATCAGCACTGTCCTAAGAGATAATATTTCTCAGTTGCTTCATGACACTTGAAATGATATCTTTGATATGTCGGTACACTTCTGCATGTTCTCTGTCTCCTTTTAAGTTTTGAAAAGCCATCTGTTTTCCCTTCCTCTGGAATTAGCTTAAGTTATTCAGAAAAACAGTTATCTTAAGTACAGTCCTTTAAAAGCCAGGGATCTTCATGGTGTATTTTTGTAACAGAATAGCTGTCTTGGGGAACAAAACCTCCAAGAGGAATCCAGAAATGCTAGATATATTTATATTTCAGTTTTTGGCACTGCTGACTTCACTTCCTCAGACTTTCTCTACTGAATGGTGAGTGACATTGTAGAGAGAGTCAATTTCCATTTGACTGGAAAAGAAAACAAATTAAAGTGAACCGCTAAGCCTTGGAGAACTACCTCTTCTCTGTTCAGTCTGGCATGCTTTTCAGAATGGTAGGATTAAGGCAGCACCAAATCTCTCTGCATTTCTACTCAAATTTCTTTAATAGTTTCTTCTTCTGGCTTCAGGAAAAGCACAACATTATTAGAAAGGCAGCTTAATATACCTTGAGCTTGCAAGAAGCGTCTGCTTTGTCACATAAGCAAAATGTGCTTACAGAATAATGCCTGATGTTCTGAGTTTTTTGTTCTGTTTAATTTTGGACTTATTTCTTCGCTTAAATCTGTGGGAAGGAGTTGGTTCAGAAGGAAGGCTTTGGGAGTATTACTAGTACTGTGGCATATCTGAATTGCCAAGGAAGAAGCAAGAGAGGTTCAGTGAGGAAATTGTTGCATCTGGTTCAGCGGACAGAAATACTTTTTGAATTTTCAAGAAGAATTCTATTTTCTAGGGTTGGAGAAGGAGGGGGTGTGTTTGGAATAGGAGCCTTCCATGGAGTGCTCATCTCAGTCAAGTCACAAAATCTCCCAATAGGCTGAGTTTCAGCAGTTGTACAGACATGACCTGATCTGAGAATCTTCACTGAACGTGTATTTTCAGAGCCACAGCTTTCATTTTTTCCCTTTATTCTTCCATTTGGCGTAAATAATGTGCAAGTAAGTGGAAAAGGATTATCAAAAGATTCTTCAGTCAAGGAAAAAAAATCAGTAAAACCAGTAAGAATTGTTCTGGTAATTTTAAGAGTGGAAAAATCTAAAATGGTAAGAAAACTATCATAATTGGGTTTTTTTTTTACTTTAGAGTGCAAGAGTACTTTCTCATGCCTGAGTTCTTCAAATACCCATTCTGCATCTTTGAATTGAAAGCTTTATTTTTGACTGGTTTAGACCTTTGTGGTTTAGATCTTGCAGACTGCAAGATCTAAAAGAGTATCTGGATTTTTGCTTGGTACAATCGGGACAGGGTCACAGTTAGGTCCTGCAGAATGTAGTGATTTTTTGTCTTTTAGTGCAGTGAGAAGTGAAATAGTTTTATTCTTTATGAGGAATTAAATAATTCTGAGGCAGCATGCAGTTAATTTGCATTTCTTTTGGCAGTCTCTTACTGTAGACTTTTCGTTCCATTATTTCTGAACGGTCTATCCATGGTCCTTAAGCTCAGCATGAATTCTGATCCTGGGGAACATGGCTCCCTTAGGTTTCAGCAAATTGACTTCTTGGGAGCTGTGTTTTGCTTGATTACAAAATTAGTGGCCCTTTTCTTCCGTTTCCGATTCTAATACTGATTTCTTTTTTTCTAAAGTGGTCTAAGGCAAAAGCTGAAATAGAGATATTTCTCTGAATTACGATTTTGCAAAGATTCGGTAGAATGTTGCAGAGAATTCCATTGGTGCATTTAGAATGAAACTTATGCTTAAGGAAGTCTTCCATATTTTCCTGGGGAGATCTAAGTGCAGTGATCTTACTAAGTGGCATGTTCCATGATGGGCATTCTGGGACCTTCCCAACTCAGAAGTTACTACTTGTGTAGGAGCTCGTGTGCTGAGAGGAAGGTATCCACAGAGAACATGAACCAAGTGCTTTGCAAACAATTCCACAGATCTCTTTTTAATAGTATTTCGGAGCGTCCAGTGTGAGGTGGAATTTTTTTGTGTCACCCTGAGAAGGGAACACAGTTCTGATACTGATTTATGGCTCTCGTATCCTACTAGGGGCTCTGTTTATTTCCTGGGTTTGGTTCACCTGCAGTACTGTGGTGCTGTTCCTTTTCATGTGCTGAAATACACGGGTTTGTTTATGCCACTGCGTTTGCACCATGGTGAATATATAGAAATGTTACCAAACCACAGAAATATGTTTTGTATGATGACACAACTTCTCATCAAAGCCTCTTTTGGTTTTTATCTAGTACTAAGTGAATAATGGTGTAGTGGAGAGCCAGACTACCTTAAATTATTTTCAGCTCTGCAGTAATGAAAGCGGAGATTGGGCTTTTAGATAGTGAGAACAAGCTGGATAATAATGTAAATGTTGCTTCATTCTGACTGACATCTTTCTGCCAGAGTGATAAAGAACAGGACATACTGCTTGTCTGTACTAATGTCAACAGACAACAGAAAAGGATCTGCTCGTGAGGAATCCTGTGCGTAGGCTTTTCAATAAAACACAGAATTTAGGGCAAATACCTGCTCATGTTTGTGTTGAGTTGGGAACGGTTTAAAATGCAATCAGATAAGTTATCTGCTGTAGTACGTGAAACTTCCACCTTTATATTTGGTGTATTGAGGGAAGGCTGCTTCTGGCTTGCATGTTTAATGTGCAGGTTTGAATCAGACAAACGATCTTGCTTGTGAATGAGCGTCATTGAATTAATTCCAGTGGGTGGCTGAGGCTAACTCGTGCTCCCTCTGCTGGCTCGTGCCATCCCAACGTAAACATCGCCTGCCTTCGGATTAGGGGTAAAGAATTGAGCAGGGCCTCCTGGTAACACAGGAAATCAAACAACACATTATGGCATTTTGCAAGTGAACCACTTTGCCACCTTCTGTACGTACTGCCAGTAGAATAGCTCAATCTAATTCAATAAGATTTCTTTTTCCCTGAAAGAATAATGAGGAGATCAATTCAAAACTCTGAATCCTACATTTGAGAAGTGTGGGGAGGTCACTTGTCGGTCATGAGCAGATTAGTAAGTAGTGATTCATGTCAGTGATGGAATGTATGTTTTTAGCATTAATAAAAGGGTTTAGAATACCAAAAGAAATTCTACTTGGAACAGAGTTAAACTGCCTCTAGCCTAGTATCCATGTTTAAGCTCTTCATTCAGTTCATTGTAAGTAGTAGTCAAAAACTGGCTCTGTAAAAGAGAAGGTTTTTCTTGTGGTACTAGATATTACTAAATTGGTGCCAGATTGTCTTAGTTAAAGACTAGTTTCTCCATTGTCTTTGAAACTTCCTTTTTTAAGATTCTTTTGACAGGAAGACTATTTATGTGCCAACAATAGTGTTAATTTTCCTTTGTTGCTTTGAACAGAATACTTGTAAGTATTTTGAGGATTTTTTTTTTCAGTGGCATAGACTTAAGACTTATTGCTTGTTTTCTTTGCAGCACCTGGAAAAGTAGCAGATAAAGTTATAATAGAAAACACTAGAGATTCCACCTTCGTTTTTATGGAGGGTTCTGAAGATGCCTATGTTGGATATATGACAATCAGGGTAAGAATCTCAATCTTAAGCAGATCTCTTAAAAAATTTGTTTTAATGCCTGAGCAGTTAAATACAACATTTATTTTCTTCCTCTTTCAGTTCAACCCTGATGACAAATCTGCTCAGCACCACAATGCACACCACTGCTTAGAGATTACCGTGAACTGCAGTCCAATTATAGATCACTGTATTATTCGAAGTACTTGTACAGGTTAGTGGGCTTTTTATTGTTTGAAGAAACACAACAAACTGAGTATGATTACTATTGGCGTATTTTTATTTTTTGATGCAGGTATTCAGTACAGGTCTGCAAGTCTTAATTGCCTTGGAGCATCACTATTAGTGTGACTTCTTTGTGTCCAAAACCTCTGTGATAATGTGTACTTGGTCTTCTGTTTGAATCTGTTTGGACTCTTTGGCCAGTTGGTTTGAAACTGAGAAGTGACAGTTAAATAAACATACCTGGGTTTGGTGTATGGTTGTAGCTGGCAGGATGGGGCATTTGAAAGGGTTACACATGGGACTTGTTCATTAGGTTTGTTGTGATATTCAGTATTGGGGTCGATGGCTTTAAACAGTCACGAGATGTAACTGCTAAGCTCAGCCCACTTCCAAGTGGAATGATTTGACACATTCAGAGGATGAGTAGTAGCTCTACAGGCAGAAGTGTTGAAAGACTCATTTTGCCATCAGAGACAATGAGGAATTCATACTGCCTGATTTGGGAAAAATCGGTGTAGATTCAGGAAAGAACGGGTCAGTATCTGGAAGTGGGGAGCTGGATGGCAGTTCAGTCACTGGCAGGAAGACATGGCAGTTTGCAGTCACTGGACACGAGACATGGCGAATTTAACATCTTGGAACAGCCAGATGAAGTGGAGTTGGAGTGCGGAAAGAAGAGGTTCAGGAGAATTAAAACAGTGAGTCTTTGTGAGGAAATGGCCATATGAACTTCCCATTGCCAAGGTCAGCTAGGGAGAGGGAATGGATCTGTGCAGCAGGCTGTGCGTGGAGGCTGCTCAGCTCAACATAAAGGCAAGGAAAAAGAAAAGAGTTCTTCCAAGTAGATACAAAAACTACGCTTTTCTGGTACTGCCTGTGAAGAATACTGCAGGGGAACCATGATGAGAATGGTAGAAGGATACCTGGTCTGTGCCTTCTAGAGGAAGATGCACTTTCTTGGAGGTTTTGGGCTGTAAACCACTGCCCTTGGTCAAGGCAGTTCTATGCTTTGCAGCTCTGTGCTTTGCATCACCATCTCTTTTATTGGATACGCATCAGCGAATACTTGGAAGTGTTAAAATGACAAAAGAGGAGCAAAGGACAGCGAGCTACTCCCAGTAGCCCAGTGTTAACGCTGATACTGGGAAATTGAAGTATATGAAGAAAAGGTGTTCTGGAACTTACCATATACCGATATTGGGGACCCTGACAACCAGTGAGAGGAATTAGATAAGACCACATTCAGCTTGATTATTAAAGTAGTTTGAAGAGCTGCATGACTTCATATTTAAACATGCTTATAGATAAGCTACTAGATCCTGATATTTTTGTGAAAGTTGTTTATTAAAATCAAATTTTGATAATTTTTTTCATGACCACTTTGCATTTCTGAGACTTTTGAAGTTTTGCTCCCTCAAACACTCTAGATTTCTGAATGTTTACTGTATTGAATTGTTGGTTCTCTTCTCCAAAATTAAAATTTCTGGGCAATTTTAGAGGCTCTGTGTAAGCTGTACTAGCACCACTTATTGATTATTAAGTTTTATTGGCTTTTTAATCCTACTAAGCCTTGCTATAACCTACTTAGGAAGTCCCAAGTTTGTGTAAAAAGGGAGGAAGAATGGCAGTCTGCCAGAAAAGGCATTTACAGTTTCCAGATAATTGACATCTCTGAAGTATTGATCCATAGGCATTCAAAACCTCTTTCCTAGCACATGCTTGATACCCTTTCTGTAGATCTCCTAATTGCATTAAAGCATATTTCTACGTTATGTCATATGTAAAGTTCTTAATGTATGTCATATGTGAAGATGGGGGCTATGTAAGTGCAAGTGAATTAAGCTGGAGGTTCCTGCTGCCAGTCCAAAGCATCTTTTGAAATATTTTCAAATAAAGTTTAAATGGCAAGATCCTGAGTGTAGAGGTTCTGTTGCATCCATTGTGGAAGCAATCTGTGTTAGTCCTCACCTCAATGGATAAAAGTAGTACTGGATGGCAATGTTCCTTTTTTTAAAAAATATTTTAATATTGCTAAAGTGTGTGCAATCGTTACATTCTGAGTAAACAAAATAAAGCTTAAACCAGTACTACATGTGCTTTGTACTCCAAAAGGACTAATTTCACACAATCAATACTTGAGTCCAGTGAAGTCAGTCAGAATAAAGATTGCTTTCATTTAAATAAGCAAAATATGATAGAGGTATGCTTTTAGAACATCACACTGGATTCCAAAAATCCATAGCTCCTCAGTCTGACAAAAAGAGAGGGAGGAAGGGGAGTGAAAGCAATTATGAAATACAAGAAAGAAGAAGTTATTAACAGTTAATATAAATAGGAAATCAGGAATTGAAGGAAACTGTGGGGACCTTCCTCCAAAATAAAAACACACCATCAAAATACCACTTTGCTGCCACAAAGAACTTGATAAAAAAGACAAGATGCAACATCTGTCTAGAAGAGACAGTGCTTGTGTCTTAATTCGGGGAACAAAGGGAGTTTTAGCAGTGATGCTGATCCATCATAGAATGGAAAAATCTGAATGGCAAAGTGTTGTGTAATTTTTGTTCCATATTTAATGAGAATAGGCAGGAATGATAAATGCCCTCATCCCCTAGAGGGATAATGAAACACGTTCCACTCCTGACAGTAACTGTGGATGAGGTTAAACAGCTGTAAAAATAGACATTCTAAAATCATGCAGGAGTTTAAGAAGAACTGGCCAAGAAATTCTCTGGCTTCCTATTGTGTATCAGTGGTAACTTGAATCCTCTATGGGTTGGTCTTTGTCCCTGAGGGAGGTGGCAGAGGGGAGATTACACAGGGTGAAGTATGGCAGGAGTACTGCCTATTGATCCTGGGTAGAATGATGAGGGGTTTGTGAATGATGGATAAATGCAGGGGTTTGGTCAGTCAAGAATTGAAAATCTATAATGAATCGAATTAGTGCGTATTTACAGAAAGTTATAATGGTTGCGTTACACTGTTGGCATTTTTGATTACTTTCTTTGACTACAAGAAGGCAGCAGTCCCGGTATAATTACACAGATCCTTGAAATATGTTTGACTTCAACACATAGTGCTTTAAAATATTAGAGTTCTACAGAATGACCTGAGCCTACACCAAATAGATGAAAACTTCCAGGGTAACTCTTAATGGCTTTTTTTGTGATTTGTTCAAAGATGACTTCTTGACTTGCAGAGAAGAAAAGATCCATATTGATGAGACCTGTAGACAATGAGGACTTTACTATAGAGTGTTATAGTTATAATATAACTACAGTCTTGTAAATAGCCAGGAGGATGGGTTGCTGTGACCTTCCTGGTAGGTGGACTGTCAAACACCACTCACAATACTCTGACCAATTCTGGAGTTATACGTACAACTTGCTTTTGTTCCTCTTTCCCCTCTCCTGGAAAGCTGGGAAAAGCTTAAAGAGTCTCTGTGGAAAAACTGCTAAATATGAGCCCTCATGTAGTTGAGTGGCCAAAAGAGCTGATGTGATCCTTAGTTACACCTGTGGGAATACCGAGTAGAAGTAGAGAGACTGTGTTAATGCCTCTGCTTAGTCCTGCTTCAGAATAAAGTGCTCTTTTCTGGTGTCCATAGCAACATGTTGGAAAATTTAGAAAGTGTTCAATGAAAAGTCATACAAGGTAAAGCAGAATAATTCCGTTGTAGTGAAAAACAGTGACTGCAATTTGTTACTTTATCAAGGAGAAAGCTGAAGGAGCAAATTGCTTGCAGTGAACGTGTGCGTGCGTTGGGTATGGCATACACTGGTGTAAAGAGAACTGGGTGCCAAAGCTGGAGGAATTCAGATGAGCAATTAAAGTCTAAATTAAAAGGCAACAGCCCTTTAGCCAGCTAACAAGCTTTGTGCCGGTTTCTCAGTTGCTGGAAATCATACAGTTATCAAAATTAAATATGTTTCTATGAGATACGTGCTGGAGTTCCTGCTGCTAGAATTGAAGCAAGACTTAGTTCAGGGACTTAGTATAGCCTGTATTATTCATAAGGCCAGATGACAATAAAAATAATTTCTTTAGGAATTAAAAAAAATAAGCTCTCTGTAAATGAGTCTGTGAATTATTTAAGCATAGTCTTTGTGGTACTTTGCTAGAAGCATATATGAAAACTGATTAACAGAGCAGGTACTGGCTTGCTTATTTAGTGATGTTTAATTGTGGGGAATGTGTGTTACATAGGACAGGTTCCCTGAGATGAGCTCCTACCTTCCAGAAATCACTGTTGATTTTAGTGGCTGTGGAATTCCATGTTGTCACGCTTCATGGAGTTCAGGGAATGTGCTGATCTGCTGAAGTCCTGAGCAGTTTGAGTACTAGTTTCCTGGAAAATACTTATTTTCTGGGCTATGGTATAGTAGCTGAAATCATTCAAGGAGCTTTGTAATTCAGCTGGGAAGAGACCTGTTGGTTTCTGGTGTTGAGTTCTGTACTCGAGGTTGTGCATTTGTGTCCTGCTCAACATTGGGTAGACAGTGTGTCTTTGTATGCTACAAAATTATTGTCTGGCCTCTTTGAAGTCCTGAGTTGTGAAAGTTTAAAGGGAAGTAAAACAAGGCAGTAATTAGCAGAGACTTTTGTTAGATTTCTGTTGTCCTCTGCTGTGACCAGTCAGTCTACAGTGGGCCTAATGCAGGGAAATAAATGGGTGAGAACTTTCGTAAGCACGAATTATTATATAAACCATTGTCCTGGCAGCTGTTTAACCTTGGCAGGGTGATTTTAAAGCGACTCCCACCGTGGTTTTTGCATCTGCAAAGTGATGACATTAGTGTTTTTCTGCCAGTGGCTTGCAATGCATTGGCTCTGCACACACCAAATTTTTTTTAAATATCAGTTCACACTAACTTTTCTTGCGAAAGCACTGCCAGACTATTTATAAATACTCTATGCTTTGAAGCTATGGTAACTGTACTGTTTTCTTCCAGTTGGCTCTGCAGTATGTGTTAGTGGCCAGGGAGCTTGTCCTACTATTAAACACTGTAACATCAGCGACTGTGAAAACGTTGGACTTTATATTACAGACCATGCACAGGTAATTTTCCGTATTAATTTTTTCACTTTGATAAAACTGTTTACTGTTCTTGATTCCTGTCTTAATTACCTTTTTTATTTCCCAGGGAATATACGAGGACAATGAGATATCCAATAATGCGTTAGCAGGGATTTGGGTTAAAAACCACGGAAATCCCATTATCAGACGGAATCACATTCACCACGGACGTGACGTTGGCGTTTTCACTTTTGACCATGGCATGGTAACCTATATATTTTCTTTTGAAGGAAAAAATACAGATGTTGTAGAACTGAAGTCTTCAAATTTTGCCTGTCATTGGAGAAACGCTTTTAAAAAAATGTGCATTTACTCACGAACAGATACTTTAAAATATATCTACTGTTGTTCTCTTGCCCTGAAGTGGGAGACTTCATTTTAAAGACAATTTTAGCTGAAAGAGGTTTAAGCTAGCTTTTTACAATTGATTGGCAGCCTGTTACATTGTATTATGTTGCAGTGACAAAATACCTCTTTAAATAGGATGTAAATGGTAGCCTTACATTTATGCTTCATTCTTTTCCCTTTGAAATGGAACAAAAAATAAGGTGCTGGATGATTTAGAAATGAAAAAAAATGCTTTGTGGAGACTTAGCCTTATTTTAATGATAAAACTCTGAAACAGGGTGTGTACACCTTCTCTGGGAAGAGGACTTTTGTAGCAGGGAATTAGTTGTGGAATTTTAACACAGAATTTCATATGAGAATTCAGGCCTTCTTTCATAAATATGTTTATTTGTGTGAGGTGAAGGTGGTAACTTAGAAGTACATGTCAAGTTGTGAGTAATGAGATTCATAGCCCTTGAAATAGAATAGATTTTTGTCACTGGAATAAAAGATGATTTGCTGATTTGTTTTTGGAAAATATTCTGCATGTCTTCCAAAGAGTGCCAAATCATTGTTTTTCCTGCTTGAATGACAAAGTTCCAATTCCCCATGCCCAGCTGGCAAAACAAGCAGTTTTCTTTTAGTGGCTCTTAAAATGGCAGATCTCTAAGGATGCTTTCCATAGGGTGCAAAAGCTCTTGATCCCCAGGTGTAAGAAATCAGGAAAGGAAGGCAAGAGACCTGCTGGGTTGAGCCTAAAGGGCAAGAAGGAAATGCACAGGCAGTGGAAGCAGGGACAGGTGGCCTGGGAAAAGTACAGAGACACTGTCCAATTGTGTAGGGATGGGGTCGGGAAAGCCAGGGCGTGGATGGAGGTGAGCTTTGCAAGGCATGCAAGGAATGGCAGGGAAGGCTTCTACAGGGATGTCTCCCAGAAAAGGAATGGCAAAAAAAAAAAGCAACACCCACCCGGCCATGAGCAACAGCAGTGACAAGAGATGAGGAGAAGGCTGAGATACTCAGCAATATTTTGCCTCAGTTTTTACTGGCAGTTTGTCTTCCCACACCTCTTGAGTGGTTGGACCTCAAGGCAGGGACTGTGGGAGCAAAGTCACTCCTGCCATAAGAGAAGATGAGGTTCGTGACTGCCTGAGGAACCTGAATATACAGAAGTCTGTGGGACCCAGTGAGATGCATCCCAGAGTCCTTAGGGAAGTGGCTGATATAGGTGCCAAGTCACTCTCCATGACATTTGAAAAGTCATGGCAGTCAGGTGAAGTCCCTGGTGGCTGGAAAAGGGGAAACATTGCACCCATTTTTAATAAAGGGTGGAAAGGACGACCCTGGCAGGGCCTGTCAGCCTCACCTCTGTGCCTGGGAAGATCACGGAGCAGCTCCTCCTGGAAGCTGTGCTAAGGCTCATAGAGGACAGGGAGGTGATGGGACAGCCAGCACGGCTTCACCAAGGACAAGTCCTGCCTGGCCAACCCAGTGACCTTCTGTGATGGAGTGACTGCACCAGGGCAGACAGGAAGGGCTGTGGATGTCATTTATGTGGGCTCCTGTAAGGCCTTGACACATTGCCCTACAACATCCTTCTCCCTAAATTGTAGAGATGTGGATTCAATGGATAGACTGTTCAGTGGATGAGGAATTGTTTGGATAGTTGAATCCAGAGGGTAGATGCCAGTGGCTAAATCATGTCCGTCAGTGGTCTGTACTGAGACCAGTACAATTCATCAGTGATACAGACAGTGGGATCAAGTGCATCCTCAGCAAGTTCTAACCCAGACCTCTTCAGGTTTTTGATGAGAGTTGGCAGACTGGAAATAGCATTAAGAGGAAATCCACTGTGGGTAGAAACTAGTGAGGCCCTTCTCCTTTTTGCCCAGGTTGCTGGGGAGGCATGGATTAAGGATCGAGGCAGTGCTAGTTGTAGCTGTTGGATTTGTGGGTTTCTTGTTTCAGTAGAAGGCAGATGGGTCACAGTCCTGCTATTTTTGCTGCTGCCATAAAATCTTGCCAGTGGAAGGTGAAACATGGTGGGATTCTGCTGGTAGGTACCTCTTCTCCACTCTAATAATTACATCCTAAGGACCATATTTGTTTTGTGTTGGGCAAGATTGCACCAGCTGAGAATGCCCTGCTGGCAGCCTTCTTCTGATGGATGGCTTTACATCATTTTCTGTTCTCTAGAGATGATGTTGTTTGGCTGGTTTGCAAAGAGTGGTGGCAGATGTCTTTGGTTTATATTATCTCATTGTTTGGACTGCATTAAGCTGTATTAACATGCTGTACAAGCACTTCTAATCCGCTTCAGTTGGTACATATATCCATACATCCCTTCCAGACTGAAACAGGCTTGGAAACATGGAATGAAGGGATTTCAGCTGTAGAAAAACTGGTAAAGGAAAGTGCTTCAGTAGCTCCTGCAGGGAAGGTGTCTGTGTGTAGGCTTGAGGGTTGATTGGAAAGTCTGGGTAGGAGCTGCTTCTTGTTTAAGTGCTGAAGTATAAATATTAAATATATGAGTACTGAAGTATTAAAAAAATTTAAAAGCCAGGCTGAATTCACTTGATTAATTTTAAATAAAAGTGTATTTGATCTATTTTCCTACCGATAAAATGCCTGTTTCAGAGCTGTGATCAGTGTGGTATCACAAGCAAAATGGAATCGAAATAAATGTTTCTCTTTTGTTTAAGGGAAACAGTGGCACATTAAAGAGAATGTGTGAATAATATTTATCTCAGCTGCAGATATTATTGAAATATTTCATAGGCATAAACTCCTTTGAAAGATTCAGTGCCCCTGTGTCTCAAAGTCTGCTTTGGCAGCATCTTCTTTTTCTGCATTGTGTCTAGTGATAGAGTCAATGAAATGACATTGGCAATGTTTATATGCTCGTTAAGTGACAGTGAAGTGGTATCCTTCAGATAAAAATCCTATATACCTAAACAAATGAATGGATTTTCTATATTTGCTTCTCTCACTTCTCTTCTGTTACTTTCTGTAATTTTTTTTCCTATTGCTTGTGACTGTGAAGTGGGATAAGTGCATTCCAGTGCTGAATTCCTACCCTACACGTTCTTTTCCCGTGGGTTTCTGTGCTGGAGTGCTGTCTCCAAAAGGTTCAGGAGTGCTTTGTTTTTCAGTTTCATGTTCTCAGACTGTTCTTTGTGTTTTGATACTTGTAGAAACTTAACCTCTGATTTCTTAACTGGCAATGTCCTGATGTTTGCCTTAGTGCTGTGACGAATGTTCAACAAGCTGGCATTAAAAATGCAGCATGGCATTGGCAGCCCTGGTGCCTTACCCTGACCTCTCAGGTGCCTGAGATGAGTTACCAGGCATCTGTCATAAATTCTATTTTGTAGTTGTGTGCAAACAACAGAAAAGTTCCAATTTAATGTAAGAATAAGCATAATTTTACAGTTTAAAGCTGAGCTCTAGGCAAAACAGTTTCCATTTTCATTGCTCCCAAATGAGAAGCTCGGGAGGTTTCTTTCTGATAAAATAAAAGTGTGGCAGCATGTGTCTAAGTTGGTTGATCATGCCTAGTTTACAGCTCCATCTTCTAATTACTACAAATTAGCTAATTTTAAACAAATGTGTGTGTAAAGTCCAGAAGAAAAATTAGGCATATGCCAGATTCTATACAGACTACATTAAAAATTCAATTTGCCTTTTGCTGTGCATAAAAATAAAGGGTTTGTTTTGCATCTTGGATGTAATTTTCTTTATGTTGCATTTGAATTTTCATAAAGTGCACTAACTCTCAAATAAGGACCCTTCCAGGGTTTGGAAGGCAAATTCTTATAAGCATAGGCAGTTACTCTTTTTCTGTCTTGGTCTCCTGTTGTCTTTTTTTTTTTTTTTCCTACCCTATTAAGAATACCAGAGTCAATAAATATTTGGGAAATGTTAAATCTTACACAGTTATATATTTTTTTAAATACTTGTGTTGTTCAAACAGTAAAATGAAATGCCTGTGTGTTTCTGTAATGCTGTGATCTTCAAAACAGAGAAAGAAAAAAAAGCCCTTTTAGAAATAAAGGGGGGAAAATCCTCTGAGAAGAAAAGCAGTGACAAAATCTCATCAGTTAAAAGTTTTAACTCTAAAGCATTTCAAAGCCGTGTTTGTTAGACTAGACAACATGCAGAAAGAAAAAATCCATCCAAGTTCAATTACTGAGTTAGTCTTGATGTAAAGTCTTCTGAGTTCTTCCAGCTGCACAGGATCCCATCTTTGTGATCACATCTCTTTCTGTACAGCCTGTGCCAGGTGGGAACATGAGCATTATCATTGCTGCGGTGTTTGTTTCTGATTCCTTTACCTGCTCAGATCTTACCAGGCTGCAGCAGTGTTCTTGCCCACACATGCTGTCACTGTAGCTGTCATTTTGTGTCCACAGCTAATGCTTTGCCTGGGATTGTAAATAAATTTGATGTACAGAGCTGCTTCTTAATATTTAGGATTTTCAAGCAGAAAGTTACGTGATATTTTTGTGTAAGATTGTAAATACTTTTTCCACATGCATCCCTTATTCCTTCTTATTAGTTATAGGGGCCTCCTTTTCCTTAGCAATCCTGGCACTGTCTGGTGCTGTGTCTTCCAGGTTCTTCTTCTGTTAGCTGTTGAATTATAACCAGAAGCCCCCACAAAGCCCAAGTCAAACACCCAGCGCGCTTGAAAACCATTCTTAGAAGGAGGTGGAGGCAATATAAGGCTTGCAGTCTCTCTGTGCAGAGGAGGGGTATTGACCCCCCGACCTCAATAGCTGCCTGGCAGAGTCTCCCAAAAGGATCTGGGCTTGAGCTGCCCAACAGCTGGACAGAGCTTAAGGGTTGGGCAGCTCGAGTGTGCCGAGAGGCAGAAGTGGTGAGAGGAGCAGCTCTGTCTGACGGTGGTACTGGTTATAGCTGGAGCTGGCAGTAGGCTTTGGGTTAACAGTGTTGGTGGGCCCTGGGAGAACAGATCGTGGAACTCCATACTTGGGAACAGAGTTTCCGTGTTCAAAAAATACTCCCTAAGTTGCCAAAGAGAAAATGTTGCCTGAAGCCGTATGTGATTTTTTGGGATCCACAAGTTCATCACCCGGACCTCTTAGGCTGTAGTTCAAAGGCACAACAATGCCTTTTGAAGGGGTGTGGCTCTGGTGGCTGAAAAGATACCAGGGATTGCCTAGGGGCATCTTGAAGAATGAAGTCAGTATTCTTTCTAGGGGGTGAATTTGGGCCAAGAAAGTTGTTGGTATCAACAGAGGGTGTCATAGGAAACAGAGGCATAGGAAATAGTCTGGCATGAGGTGGTTGCTCAGAATGGTGGAAGAGCATGTGTTTCTGACAAACAGCAGCTCTGCTGGTCTAGCTGACTCAAGTTCGATAATGATGCACACGGGTGATGTTTAGACTTCGTCTCAACAGATGCAGAAATCCACTGGGTTTAACTGCATTAATTCAAAGCCAGCCCTTCAGCTTAAGCTGACTCTGATTAAGGTGGACTGGGCTCTTTAATGCAGTTTCTCTTCATGAATATTACAGAATCTTACTCAGCAGAAAGCCTTGACTTTCCAACTCACTAGTCAGACTTACAAAGGAATCTGAGATACAGATTTATTTTATTCTCCCTCTTTGGAGGAGCATTTCCTTCATGGAGACTTAGAGCAAATACCCATTTTCTTCTGAATCAGCGGTCCAACATTTTTTCGAGAAGGTGGAAGAGCAGTCATTTTGAAGGCTCAATTTTCTGGATTCTGAAGAAATGGCACTTGTACTTTGCTGTCATGTGATGTTATGGGGTTGTTAGGATACAGTGGGCAGAGCACAGTTAATCTGCAGGTACCTCTCCTGTTTCTCCCTGAAGCTGCGTATTATGTGGACACACTGGACACAGGCAGAAGTGAAGGAGCCTTCCCTTTCATTTCCAAGCAAGTTAAAAAGCTACACAGTACGTGGTGCTGTTTTCAAGAATTAAAAGTATTTGTACCCAAATTTCCATACTGTTAAACACTGGTGCTTGCTGAAGCTTGTGGAGATCCTGCAGGCCACATGAGAAAGGCTCTGTTTGTTTGCAGCTTCTGCCTGGCATCCAAAATGACTGTGATGAAGCACACCTGAAATACCCCTTTTCTTTCATCATGGTGCTGTAGTCAAAAGCATATTTGGCACTCGAGGGAGAATAATGAGTGAAGTAATTAAAAAGATGTCAGACCGTGTTTAGTAATATTTTAATTGAAATTGTGTATTCCACCAGGAGAATCAAGCTTGCCTTTATATACCAAATTGTCATTTTAGGTAGGTTTCTCTGAGGGCTTCATTTTAAGTGAAAATGAGGAAAAAAAGTGATTCCTTCAGGATAAGAAGTCAAAAGACTGCCTGTTGGCATAAAGGCATGTTTCTGAGGAGATCTTTAGATTCCCCTGTCTGTTAGTGTGTAGCTTTCTTGAGAACTCTGAAACCATCTTAACTCGCTTAGGATTGGATTTCTTCAAAGTTCTTGAAAAAAACATACTCTGAATATCTACAGAAAGTAGGCATCTTCCATCTGACTTTTTTGATTGTTACCCAAAGGAATCTGAGGAGCCTAGCTGTGCACATGGATAGTACTTTTTTGGAGAATCTTTAAACCATGCACTGCCTTTCCTGGCTGCAGTCCTCAGAGTAGGGAGAAGAGCATGCTGTCTTGATTTCCTCGTTAAACCGGATGTATTTCTGATTTTTTGTAGTTGGTGTTTGATGGAGTCCCATAGCAATTCACTGCAAGGGTGCTGATTGCCTAGGTTGGCAGTAAATGGAGTAATTTCCACGTGATAGGTAGTAGAAACTCCAGGCCTCAGGCATTCCTGGTGGTAGATCATGTGAGGATGGAATCCAGTTACTCTGAGCAGTAGCAGGAGTTGTGCTTTCTTTCTTTTTTTTTTAGTGCACAAGTTTAACAAGTCTTAAGATGAGCAGGTCTAAGTAACTAACTTAGGTGGCTACAGGAAAAATAGTGCCTGCTGGAGATAGTCTGGGTTAGAGCTTCCAGGAGCTTGCATCTAAGCCAGCCACAAATTATAGCACATCACTTGGTAGTTGCCTACCATCTCCAATAAGAGATGCTTCCTGTCTTTCAGTTTAGTTTCTATTCTTCTGGTTGGGCAAAATGGGCATGAAATACCATTAAAGTTCACCTTAAGAATAGGTTGAATTTGAATATTAAAATGTTCTAGGACCATGTCAGGAAAATGCTGTGAAAGAGCTGACAGAGTTACTTGGCAAGGCCCTGGTACGAAGTAGAATTGGAGAAATCATTGGGTGGGAAACAATTATTTTGCCAAATGAATTTTCAGGTGGGCCAGTTCATGGTGCTGGTCCATACTTGGCATGGAAGGAGCGTGCCTGGGATGGCTTTGTGCAGTGGCCTTTTTTTTCCCTGCCCAGAGCAATGCTGTTTATAATGCTCTTGTTTAAACACAGTTATGTTGTACGCCTACTGCTACTGTTACAGTGTCTAAGTGTACACCATTTTAACAAAGGGAAAAAGGAAAAAATTGTACCACTTGGTCACTCCGACCAATTCAACCCTGGAAAAATTGCTGAACTCCCACATTCATATTATTTATTTTGATCAGTTGTTTCAAAGAAATTTAGCACACTTCTTCCTGAAGAAATCACGTTTTTGCCAAATGTGTACAGTTCCTGGTTTGAAAACAAGTAGGTAGTCTTCTCCATGGCACTGTCCTTTCTGTGTTGGGCCTGTGGGTTTTATGGCCTTTGAAAGGAGTCTGATCTTTAGGAGCTGCTGAGGAAACCTGATACCGAGTCCTGTTCAATGTGCTATATCTAGAGTTGCCATTTTTTCTTGGTATTCCATGAGTAGTCAGAAATAGCAATGCAAACACAGTGTCTTTGAAACAGTATTTTATTTTTGGAAAAATGAAATTATATAGTGTCAGTAGTTGTTTTAATTAGCTATATAAGTACTTATGTGTTGTCAATTTTGGTACTGTTTCCTTTTAAATGAGGACTGTATTTAAAGGGGAGGGAGGAGAGGGAATAACCTTCATTTAAAAAGGGACTTTTACAGGAAACTGCATGTTTTATGTCTTAAGGGTTATTTTGAAAGCTGCAACATCCACAGAAACAGGATAGCAGGCTTTGAAGTGAAAGCATATGCCAACCCAACAGTGGTGCGGTGTGAAATCCATCACGGCCAGACTGGGGGAATCTACGTGCATGAAAAAGGAAGAGGACAATTCATAGAGAACAAAATCTATGCAAACAATTTTGCAGGTGTTTGGATTACCTCAAACAGTGACCCGACAATAAGGTATTGTTTTCTTCATTGATACTTTGCTATGGAGAAGAAGAAGAGATTTGATGGGGATGGGAGAAGTGCACTTTAATTTAATTTAATTATGAGGAGCTGTAAATACTCCTGTATATGTAGAAATGAGATTTCTGTCTGTGTTCAGTTGAACTGTATTTTTGTGTGTACACTTAGAGGTGAGTCTTTCTCAAAGCAACAAACATAAGTTCTTTATTTGAAATCTGAATGGTGTACAGTCTCCTGGTCACTACACACACATGTAGTATTGTACAGTGTATTAGAATCACTTCATAATGTGAATTTTTTTTGTTTCTTAGGGGCAATGCAATTTTTAATGGGAATCAAGGTGGTGTTTATATCTTTGGTGATGGAAGAGGCCTTATTGAAGGAAATGACATTTATGGTAAGCTGATTTGCTTGCTGCATATTGATTTCTGAGAAAAACGATTGTGTAAGTTGTATTAAATAACACTTTCGTTGACAGGTAATGCATTAGCAGGAATACAGATTCGAACAAACAGCTGTCCCATTGTTCGACACAACAAGATTCATGATGGTCAACATGGAGGAATTTATGTAGTAAGTGCAGCCTAAAGACAGGCACAGATTTGTGTTCTGTTTTAGAAACGTTGGGAAAAAGTTCCCTATGTGAAATGTTTGTGCTTACAATGCTTGAGCTCCTTACATTATAAACCAGGTTCATGGTAAGAGACTGAAGCTGCTGCTGCTATTTAAAAGATGAAGGCTTTTATGAATGCCACTAAATTATTCCTATTACGGAGTAAAATATTTAAAATGGGATAGATTGCAGAATTTTGTCATTGCTTGGTTGAAAGCTTTTTGAAAAGGCTTAGCTTTCATAGTAGTATGTCGTCGTTTTAAAAAAAAAAAGTCTGTTCAGCTCTTTTGGAGTGTAATGTGTTTACCACTAACCTCAGAGAGGATTTTTTTTTTACTGCCTTCAGGATGATAGAAATTGCAATTGTTGTATTGAAAAAGTGGGGAATAAAGCACAATTCCCAATGTGTGCAAGGGCTCTGCTAACTGAACTGAAAGAGCTGTCAGGCTCCCTTAAGCAATACCAGATTTTCAGAAATATGTGTCTGTCTTTCTGCCAAAGGTTACCTAAGGTCCAGCTAACGCTGCAAGTGTGCAGCTTCATCTCTTCATTGAGTAAATTCAACTGGAACAGCTTCTTCCCCCGACTGAGAAAACTGTTGTTTGACCTCTGAGCCCAGACATGGGGTGGGGATGGTGACCTTCAGAGCCATGCCAGCTTTTTGTCCACCTGGGGGACAGGGCTGGGTTAGGTTTAAGAACTATGAGCCAGGGCTGTCATGTGAGTGCACAGCACTGGGGAGGCACCTCTCCTGCCAGCAGCCAGCAGACATTTGCAAATACCATTGCAGGGCCTTGAAACAGAGGGATTTACATGCAGAGTGTTCTTTGTTTCATGGCAAATATTCAAAATCATGATATGCTGTTAGTTAAAAAAGTGAAAAAACTTACTTAAATGGAAAGGAATTACTTTGCTACAGTAAAGAAGCCAGGGGTGGGAGGGATGGGTACAGCAGGAAAAAGAGTATTGGTGATCAGCAGGTTTTCTAAACTCTTAAACCATCTTGTATTTAGCATGAAAAAGGACAAGGTGTGATTGAGGAAAACGAAGTTTACAGCAATACATTGGCTGGAGTCTGGGTGACAACAGGGAGCACTCCAGTCTTGAGGAGAAACAGAATACACAGTGGGAAACAAGTGAGTTTTGCTCTGTGGTTACAAGGGGGCCACAGAAAAGAAAGTCCTGTGGTTTTAAGCCTCATTACTTTGGAACTAATAATGTAATTCTTGATGTGTTAGGTTGGAGTTTATTTTTATGACAATGGACATGGCGTGTTAGAAGACAATGACATCTATAATCACATGTACTCAGGGGTTCAGATAAGGTAACATTTATTCTGATTTTATGCCAAAACAGACGTAGCTTGTTATGTGCTCCATTGTGTCTTTTTAGCTGTTGTCGTTTTGTTTATAAAAATACTTCTTTTGAAATTCAATATGTCTGAATACCCTCTGCTTTAACCTACAAGAAAGTTACCACAAATACAGCCTGGGTATTGACTGGAATGTGTGGCCCTTGAAGTATGTAAAGCTAAAATGTTTGCATGTTTGGAAAGAACCATATTTTACTAAGATTTTTAAGCAGTGAGATCCATGAGGCACTTCTTTAGAGGTGTTTGAGATGTTTGGCCTTGGGATATAGTAAATGACTATGAATGACTTCTTTATAATGACTTTTAAATGACTTCTTTGCTTAACATTTCACTCTAGAACTGGAAGCAACCCCAAAATTAGACGAAACAAGATCTGGGGTGGTCAGAATGGTGGTATTCTTGTCTATAATTCTGGTAGGTCTGTTTTTCATGTTTTTCCATAATTGTTTGTGTTTCTGTGGTGTTATATTATCTTCTCATTTATTATACTTTTTGATTTTATTTTTTTCCACCCTTCTTTCAATTTTAGGGCTTGGATTTATAGAAGACAATGAAATTTTTGATAACGCAATGGCTGGTGTATGGATTAAAACAGACAGTAATCCTACACTAAGAAGAAATAAAATCCATGATGGAAGAGATGGCGGCATCTGTATATTTAATGGGGGAAGAGGTAACTGTTTCCCTTACTGTTTTTCACTGAGTATTCTGGATAAGAGTTAAATTTCAGTTTAAGCAGTGTTCTTTTTGAAGTGCTCTTCAGAAGCACAGCTCTTGTCTTCTGAAGTGATAAAATAGTTATAGCGAACATACCCTAATGCTTTTTAGCCTTAATTACATTAGTAATACTGAAATCTGTGGGAGGCAGAGAGGTAATTAATCTCATCCAAGATAATTGTTAGATTGCTGCTTAGGACAGTCCTTTTATCCCATTTGCTTTTGTAAGCTTTGCCATTTGACTGAAACACAGTGTTGAATTCAAGTCAGGTAGCCAAAATCATGCACCTGAGCAGTTTAGGTTCTGCCGGAGTGTCCAAGATTCAGGGGGAAAAAAACCCCACAGATCTTTAAGGAAGCTTTTGTATACTTGTAAATTTAGAAGTGATCCCTGTCTGAAATGCCCTGACTTTTGTGTGTCCTGATATCAGCTTCTGATACTCTGTAGATACTCATTTGCTCTAAGTGAGCTTTAAGTTAGTGTTTTGAAGTAATCCTGTCCTGCTATAACAAAAAAATGCAAGTGAAGCTTGGCTTTGGCAGTCTGCTCATTTTAGAAGACAAGAACAGAGAGGTGTTAGAAAAATTAAAGAAAAATTTGGAAACCAGAGAGACTTAGTTTTCTGCAGTGGTGCCTATGATCCCAAATTCCATGCTGTGTACTGAAAAAATACACTTCCAAAATTATACACTGAGAATTACTTTAAACTGGTGTCACTGATGTCAGTGCTACTGGTGCATATTGTCCAAATGAGTTATTAGCAGGATTATGACTCACAAGATCCTTTGAAAATATTTCACAAAAAGCTTACAGGTCAGAAAATGCTCCCAAGCTCAAATGTAACATTTGTTGGTCTGTCATAGGTCTTCTGGAAGAGAATGATATCTTCAGGAATGCTCAAGCTGGTGTTCTTATCAGCACCAATAGCCACCCTGTGCTAAGGAAAAACCGAATATTTGATGGGTTTGCTGCAGGTTTGTGCTGTTTAAATCAAATATGGAAGCTTGGAGTGAGCTCTTCACAAAGCTTACTCTGAGTCTCTTTACCCCGTGGTATTTAGGCATTTTAAAAGAGACTGGGATATCCTTCTGTGTATTCTAAAAGTCATTTGAGAATTCAGAATTGTAGACAGAGTATATTTACAGCAGTCTTGGGATTACAGCATGTTGGGAAATGACACATATTCTGTCTTCTCATTCTTTGTGAAATACTTTTCATTATTTTAGAAGCAATTGGTAAAGTTGTCTAGGACATATTCATAGTTGATGTGCTGGATGCTGGTATGAATATCTTATCACTGCTTTAAAACCTAGGAAACTGAGCAAATATACATTTTAAAGAGATTTTAATTGCATCTCAAGTTCAACTTTCTCACTCCACAAAGTTGAAAAATTATAAAAATGAGCATTTCTTGCTCCAAAAGAGATGAAGAATGTTTAACAGTGATTTTTTGCAATTTTACTGTTTAATCATCACAGTTTCATACGTCTTGCATTCCATTCCATTTCGACTAAAATTGCATTTTTGAGTTTTCTCCCATCTTTCTTTCAGAAGAAGCAAGTTTTCTGAGAAGAGCCTCTAAAGGTGTTGTTTCAGTGTGGTGGGGGGGAAGGATAGGTTGCTGTCAAGAGCAGTCCTGGACAAATGACTTGGAAGACACGGGTTACTGATAAAAGCTAAGAATTAAAGAAATGAATTTTAGGTGCCCATCTTGAGAACTTTTTTTAAAAGATTTTTTTAAAAGGGTAAGGTATGTGCAAAAGAACTTTCAAATGTACATGAAGATGACAGCTCTAAGCACCCAAAAATCATATCCCCTTTGAAAATAAACATGATCATAGTACCATTTTATTATCAGATAAACTAATAGTGTGTTGTTCCTCCCAGAAACCATGCATGCCAGCTGTATCTCTTTGAAAGGATTCAACAGCAGCATTTGAACCTCAGTTTTATAACAAATTACAGTGCAATTTTGTAGCTATGTAATTTTCCTTTCTTCCCCTTGAGTTTATGATGGCTTAAAAAAAAACAAACCAACCAACCAAGCTGTAGATGACAAGAGAGGTGCAAATGCACAACCACCAGGGATTTAACTTTGCCACTCTCTTTTCTCTCCTTTGTTCCCCTGACCCACTAAAGGTATTGAAATAACAAATCATGCGACTGCAACATTAGAAGGCAATCAGATTTTCAACAACCGCTTTGGAGGTTTATTTCTAGCATCTGGTGTCAATGTCACAATGAAAGGTGAGCCCAAGTCCTCCTAGCTTGTGTTTGGTCACTTGTTTGGTGCTGGGTCTTGGGTTTATCCTACCCTTCGGGGCTCACAGCTGGTACCACCTTAAGCAGAGTTGTGACTATGTTTCAGCTGAAGGTAATGAGCCACATTAAGCTGTGTTAAGATTTTTAAGCAAACGGAAACGTTCAGAGGTAACTTAAGGTTTTGCTGTCATATTAAAACTCTGTGATTAGCTCTTCTGTCTCAAAATTGCTTCTGAACCAGTTCCAGATCTTTGGCCCATCTCAGACTCCAGTTCTGAGTTAGTACAATGGAAAGTCTTTTTCTCACGTATCCAAAAACAAGTGTCCAATAAGAAACATGCCTCACTTGACTTCCAGGATCTAAAAGCATGAATATTCACAATCCCAAAACACTTTTTTCAGAAAATATGAAGAGTTTACATACATAAAAATCCCTTGTATCGTGGGGAAGTGTCCATGGGACAGGATCCTCTTGGATGAGATGGGAATGATGGTTTGAAAGCCAGACAGTTCCAGGAGGTTATTCAAGAAGAAAAAGGTTCAGTTTGCAGGATTTTTACATACTTGCCTGTAGCCGTTAAACCTTTTCCTGTGGATGCTTTGCACCTCTTAAAACACAAGCTCTGGCTCCCTGCTTGCCAGCACCTGGGCTTCCTCATGGCATCACTCGGTGCTGTGATGCTGCTGGTGGGAGTGGGCAAAATTATTTGAGGTGCACTTTGGGACTAGACAGAAGGTCAGGTAGTTGAGTAACAGAGGGGATTATCAAATTCACTGTGCCTGGGACCCATCTTCAAAGTACTGGAGCTGGTCAGACTTAATTTGCACTTCCATTGTGTTGGAAAGTACCTTTTTCCTAAACTTTCCTGGGAAAAGAGCCATCCTTTTCCTCTTTCTAAAGGATGTGTAAAAGTCCTTATGGTGAAGGAGAGGCTTTCAAACATTGGGTTTTAGGCTCCTCAGCAGAAGACTTAAGCTTTCCAGGAAGGCTTGTGTGTCTCTAAGCATTGATCAACAGCCCAGTTCACAAAGAGTATTTAAATGGAGACTGTCAGGTGTTTCATGCACGTGTGCGAAGAGGAACAGTGTTTCTTGCCTGAGGAGTGCCTGGCACTCTGGGCATGTGCCTTGTGAGCTGGTATTGAGAATTTTATGTCCTTCAGTGCCTCAAGGAAAAAAAAAGTCATTGATCCAGCTGTGATTAGTTCTGGATTTTTTTTCCCCTCCAACAGATAACAAAATAATGAACAATCAAGATGCCATAGAGAAAGCTGTCAGTAGAGGCCAGTGTTTATATAAGATCTCAAGCTACACCAGCTACCCGATGCATGACTTCTACAGGTAACAGGTTCTTTCCCATCACCCACACTAAGGCTTTCCAATATGTGTGTTCTTCCTCAGCTGCAATAGAAGAGGATTAGACAAGTTCCTGTTGTCTGGAATCCACTTTGGGCTTGAGCCCGAGGGGTTGCACAGCACAACTGTGTTTGCGACATGAGTAACAAAAAGTGCGCTGTGAAATCCAAGTTCATGTAAAATTCTCAAACTTTAAGAGTCCTGTGCACCCTCTTTCCTTCAGTGCATTTCTGCCCCTCCACCCTCCTGGAGCCCTTCCCTTGAGAGCTGGTCAGGTTTTGGTTCCTGCCTAACAGGCTGCTTTTCCCTCCAGATGTCACACCTGCAACACCACAGACCGTAACGCCATCTGTGTGAACTGCATCAAGAAGTGCCATCAAGGACACGACGTAGAATTCATTAGACATGATAGGTACGTTTCCAGCCGGGGTGTGGGGCTGCTCCCAGAGAGGAGGGAATGGCCACTAAGAGCTGTCTCTCTGTGTTGTAGGTTTTTCTGTGACTGTGGTGCTGGAACACTGTCCAATCCCTGTACGCTCGCCGGAGAGCCTACACACGATACAGATACACTATATGACTCTGCTCCACCTATAGAATCTAATACATTGCAGCACAACTGAATTCCTTTTCAGAAAGAAAGTCCTGCCATTCTAATATCATAACTATTAAAACTTTTTTTTTGGAGGAAGTTACACTTGCCCATTTCTGCAGAAAGAGACTGTATTAAAGCGGATGTGTGAGGTGTTGACACTATGGAGCTCAACCTACCAAAAAAGAAAGTGGCAATATGTTGACTCAGGATAACAGAACTGGGCGTTTTAGCATTACTGTGTAAACAAAGACTTTGAAGGGACAGAAGTGAAGAAAAATAAGCTGCAATTTTGTACAGATACCAACTTCTGAGAGCTGGTGTTTTTACAAGTAGCATTGAAACGCAGTCCAATTTGCAGTAGTACTATTCTGTAGACAAGCAGCATTCTTTGTTGCTGCCTTTATGGACATGGGTACCAATTGCTTTTGTAACATGGTAAAAATGTGAGCTAGCACTTCTGCATTTCTTTTGATTTTTTAACATTTATTCAGATTGAGAAATATGATTTTAATGCTTTAATCTCATGTAGTTTGTTTCTAATTTCAAGCAAAAAATCTTATTGTACTTGAATGTGTCCTGTTTTGTTAGCACACCTAGACTTGCTGTAACTGTACTCATGTCCCAGTATGTACGTTCTTTCTATGAAAGAGAAAACACTAATCTTAAATTATATCCAGCAATTTTTCTGGTGTCCTCTGAAGTTAGAATAATCTCCTCCCCTGCCCCAGCAATAGTCTGTACTCAAACCACCCTAACAAAAGAAAGAAAAGCGAGTGTTTTAATGAGACTTCCTAGACTATAATGCACTATAAAACAAAGTACCCATGTAACTAAGTTTTGTGAAAGAAATTTTACTATGTTTTAAAGTACACAGTAGAAAGTCTCCTCAAAACAGTCTTGTACTTTACTCTGTTCATAGTTTTTTTTGAACAGTCTGGACATTACTTACATAACCTGCTGGAAATCACAGCAATTTCCTGCTCTAATGAAGCTGAGACAAGTATATATACAGCCCTATACAGTTTCATAGCTTTTTTCCATTTATGTGTATTGGTGACAGTGGGTAATCAACAGCCTGAAAGTGTATGCATGTACCATAACATCTAGACTTAATATATTGTGGAGTACTCAATAACCATTATGTAGAGGGTAGGTATGAATTAAAGGGTTTAATTTCCTAGGAAAGACAATGGAAAAATGGTCATTTTTAAAAAATAAAGTTTATTAGATCATAATGTTGTCTGCTCCCACCTTCTTGAGAAACCCGTGCGAGTTCCTAAAGCCGGTCGATCATCGCCATGAGTTTCCGAACCGCGTTTGCATCACTGGTGGCTCCATCCACCACCTGGCACAGGTACCTGAGGGAAATAACCACCTTTATTGACAGGGACACTGAGGGGCAGAGCTTAAGATCCCCATTCCTGCAACAGCTTTAGGAGATGTGGATGGTGGGCCTGGTGTGAAGGCTGCCAGCTGTGCCCCCCAGCACCTCTGTGTGCAAATTCAGACTGGCACAGTGACCCAAGGCTTAAATGCTGCTCATCGTATCAGCCCTCCCTCCCTGTGAACATCTGATGTTCACAAAAGTAGTTGTAACTGCCCCTCTTGCTGTGACTGAGGAAAAGCCATTGCCCAAATACCAAAATCAGTGCCTGTAAGCAGTTTTCAACTTAGATACAGAAACCCAGGGCCTTACCTAAATATTCTCAGTGAGATGGTTGTTTTTTCAAACTCTTTGGCTTTTCTGTGCCCCTTCTGAATTACTTCCTCTGGAATATCTGCAAGTCTTGCCGCATTGAAGCCGTAGCTCTTTGGGCAGGCTCCTTCAATGAACTTGTACAGGAATGTAATTGTTTCCTGGCTTGGATCTTCACTCTCATTTTCAACCATGCATGCCTGGGAAGAGCAAGTCAGAAGTCAGCATTTGCAATACTGACCTGCAGCCTAAGAAATGCATGGGACGTCACGTCCTGTTCTCAAAACACCCGTGACTCAGGGCAGAAGAGCACAGAAAAGCAGGAGAAGTCCCACCCCACACACGTACCATGTGGCCCAGGCGCACGGCCCGGCTGTGGGAATAGTCCTCCACCAGGGAGTGGTAGTGAGTGGAGAACAGCGTCCGGCACCGGATGCGCTCCGCCAGCTCCTTCACCACTGCGCTCGCTATGGCTGTGCCGTCAAACGTGGCCGTGCCTCTGCCTGGGGACACAACGGGACAGCTTTGGCACACTGGGGAACACAAGTGGCTCAGGAAAGTCAATCCACTTGTGGTTCATGTGCTGCTGGAGAGACAGACACCCTACAGACAAATGCTGCAATGCATTGGCAGTGTTTGTTTTTTCCCCTCCCCGCTGTGTGCAAGACAAACAAACAGCAGTGAGGGGTGAGAGCCATCTCTGGGAAGTGACCTGAGTATTGGCCCCATTACAATCACACTCCTCTGCACTGCAGAAAAAAGATGTTTCTGCTCTCCTGAGGTTTGCTGTGAATAATTACACAAAGGAAAAGCAGGAGACCACATCTGGAAATAGGGTAATAATGACTGGGGGTGGGAGGTGGTGATGGGTTCCTAGGGCACCCGAGATGTGTTCATGTTAGAGAGGCTGAGACACTGACCAGTTAAACACCAACAGCATTATGATGAAACCGCCCTGTGTACTTGGTTGCCATTCAGACAGCCCAAAAACCTTGCAGCTAGTCTTTAATCTCACAGATTTAATTACCCAGTTCATCCACGAGAACAAGGGAATGCTCTGTTGCATGCTGGAGAATGCTGGAAGTCTCACTCAATTCAACAAAGAAGGTGCTTTCACCTTTAAAGGAAATGACAAAAAAAAAAAGGCCGTGAAGTAGTCAAGGATCTGAGAACCACAACTAAAACCTCATTTAATCTGCACTAGAATCTTGGTTAAGCTAAAGTGAAACTCAATAGCAAACTGAAGATGAACAAAAACATGACACTTCTTTTCCAGTGTGAAAATAGCAGGGTCCCATTTGTCAGAAAAAACAAGTTTTGGTTCCTTTAGAGTACAAGTATAGGCACGAGCACAATTAATTAAGTTTTAAGGCCAACACACCTGTTTACTTTTAACAGCACCAGTCAAAAGTACCAGGTAGACAAAAAGAGGGGCACAAAGGATACAAGAGGGAGAGAATTTTTGACCCTTTTTTGCTCTAAATGCACAGGACAGGCCTAAGGTGGGTGTGGCTTTCCAGTAAAAAACAAGCAGAAAATCAAAGACTGAGAGACTGGAATTACTGGTTTGGTTGTGATGTCATGAGGGAGCTATTTGGATAATAAAGGCTTTATTTGTAGCACTCTCCTTGAATGAAGTATGACAAAAGCCATATTCTGCTGCTAAGGCTTGACCATCTCATGGGAGTTTCAGCAACCCAGATAATACAAGGCCTGAAATTTACACTTGAAATTGGTTTTAGCAGACTACAAGCAGAAGTACACAATTATTCACACCCATGCACATGATAAAGCCACACTTAACAAAGTCGGGATTTAATAGTTCTTTGTGGGGTTCATAACAACTACTCACAAGTAGCAGCAATTAATGCAATTTATTCCATTAAAGGCAAGCATTTATTTCCTCTACTCATGCTGCATGAGCACTGCTTTGCTCTAACATAAGTTTTCCAACAGGAATTATTAAGCAGTGTCCACCAATCCCAATTTTCTGCATTTATTTAAAGAAATTACCAGGATTTAGTATGTTCTTAACAATATTTAAGAAAAACAATTTATTATCTTTAGAAAATAAAGCCCTAAAGTTGTACAGGCAGTTTTTAAATTGCATTACTGAAAAAATTAACTTCATAAAAGTCCTGCTGACATCCACTACAAAGTGACTGCTGTGGAACAACTTTTGCTGTGCTTTCCTATCTACAGTGTGCAAACAAATGCATCGAGAACAGATTTAAAAGCTCAATCTGTGCAGTGTTCACCCTCACAATGTTAAATCAGAAGTATAGTTCTCAATTGAAAAAAAATTGAAAATGCTGCATTTTGCTAGACCATCTCTCATGAAGGAAGAGCACTTCTCATCTTTACCATAAGCACTTAAGTATTCTTCCACACTTTTGATTCCTTCTTGTACTGAAATTAAATAAAATGGAGATGAGAGCTGGGCAAAGAAAGCCTTAATAACATTCTCTAGCTGCAAAGAAAAGCCTTGATTTGGGGAAGTGTGAATGTTTTTTTTAATTAAGAACTCAGAATGATTCATTTCCAAATTCCTTCTGTGCAACAAGTTCAGTGGGCTTAACTCCTTTCATAGTCACTGACCCACATTTTTCAGCAGAGAGATCACAGTGAATCCGTGCCCTCCTTAAACGAGCAGCGATACTACTCTTCTTACCACAACAATCATTTTATTTTTCTAGCCCAGTGGCACTTTGCCCACCACCACTGGCAGACTTTCCCACTCCAGTTCTCGTGTCATTCTCCACTTGTGTCTTCCTCTCCATTAAAGGAACAAAACACTCCAAGAACTGTCAACTACTGCTTCCAAGAAGGACACCCGCCTCTCTTCCTTGTCAGAAGAAATCAGATTTCAAGCATAAGGCATTCTGATTGAAACAAGGACTTCTAGTCCTTGCAAAAAAGTACAAAAACAACTCCTGCACAACAGCTGCCTCAACATCACTGTCCTATTTCAGAATACTTAGAAAAAGGTATCAATGTGAGTAGAATATAATCAATTCTACAAAAAGATATTCCTCAGACTTGCATCCAGCTTGGAGTTAGGCTTTTAATATTAAAATTCGTTAGAAAGTGATCCTGTCAAAAATAACAAAGGACACACACATGAAAAAAACAAAGCCTAATTACAATCCTGTCACCACTCTGAACAACAAGAGAAAAGGGTGCCCAGCTCTCCCTGCAAAACACTGTCCCCTTTCCAACGTGCCATTCGGAGCACGAGCAGAAAGCCGGGTGGCCACAGCAGCCGTGTGTCAGACACTCACCGGCCATGATCCTGTCGGAGGCGCCGAGCCGCGTGAACACGCGGTCAATGGGCGTGAGCCTGCAGGCTTCCGCGGGCACGTAGCACCCCAGCTGGGCCATGACCACCAGGAGACCAGCCTGCACAGCAAACAGGGACAGGCACATTTGCACCAGTGCTTGCAGCTCCAGTCCCTCACGCACAACCAGGGCGCAAAGCTGTGTTTCCCCTAAAACAAGGACTGGAGTACGTAAAGCTTCCCGCTGCTTTAACAGCTCCAGGCTGCAGCAGCACCATCGCTGGCAGGACTGAACTACTCTGAAAGTCTTCAAAACACAGATTATCACAGCAAGCAGTGTTTATAGAGCAACCTCCCTGCTGATCTCTAGTTTCATCTTGTTCAACCTGCAGAAGCATCTTTTGCCAGATGATGCCAAGTCCTGGGTAGGTCACTTGAAAAAGATAAAAGGTACTCTATCACTTTTTCCCAACCAACTCTCCTAGGACAAAGGAAACTTATCCCTCCCTAGAGCAGAAAATCTGTCTGAACGTGGGCATTTTCTACTAGCTTGTGCAATTGCTGCACACCCTGAAGGCCACTTCTGGGACCTCCTGTGCCACCCAGGCCCTGTAATTCCCTTACCCCAACCCCAGAGGTACCCTGGAACATGTGACAATCACCTGTCTCATGAGTGTAGATTTGCCACCCATGTTCGGGCCAGTTACCAACACACAGGAGGCCTCACTGCTGCTGCCTTCATCCTTGATGCCAATCACGATGTCGTTGGGAATAAAATCATCCCCAAAGAAAGTTTTTGTGATGCACGGATGGCGGGAATTTCTAAGTTCCAGGAAGGGAGGAGCATTATCCACAGGCAGCAGAATTACAGGTCGGCACAGGGGTCCATCACCACCTTGACTGTAGTGAGCAAGGGACATCAAGACATCTGGAAAATTAAAAGAAATTCCAGTCAGTCACACTTTAAAATTTCTTCATACACTGGAATTCATTTGCTCATTGAACAGCAATTTTGTAGAAACAATTTTCTATTTCATTCCATTTTCCTCATAAGGGAAACACCCAAGAAGCAATCCAGAACAAGTAAAAGGTGGGAGTATTTACAGCGTCCTTCCTCATTCCTTCCAGATTTCTACAGATGTCATGATAAAAATGCTCCCCTCTGTTTTTTTTAGTTTAAAAGTCTTTAAAATCCACATCATTTCACTTCAAAAGTACATGTATAAAATACTATTTTCTTGCACTGTTTTTTCATTTAGAACAAGTAAGGAGGGAATCAGCTTCTGTGACAGTGAATTACTTTGTGAAGAATCATAATTCTGCTTGAAAGTTGCCAGAGGAAAACTGTATAAATATTGAAACTCTGTTGGTCCAGCAGAAAACAGCAGCACAAGTCCCCTCAGTGAGCTGAGCCCTGAGGTTCTAAAAGCTGATCACCTACACAATGAGACTGTTTTATGATTTTAGAGGCTTTATGTACACACATTACAGCTGAGCCTGGACACTGAATTCCTCTCTGCTGGGAACCAATTCAGCACTTGCCCTGGGCTGTGGTGTAGCTGATGTGGCTGTTTCCCAGCTCTCTCAGCAAATCCATTCCCAGCCAACACTCCCTGCCTGTCTGCCCTCCCTTTTCTGCTCTAGTGGCATTCAGAGAGGGCTTCCATTTATCCCTGGAACAAAGACATCCCAGAGTGCCTCAGAGTGCAGAAAATCCACAGGACAGAAGTATGCCAGTCCTGAGAAGGGAATACAGGAGACTGTTCTAACCCAGAAATTTAAGGAAGATTTAGGGAAGCCTTCCCAGTAGAATAACTTCTTCAAGGCTTGACACTGAGCACTTTTATTTTTAAAGGGCGCCCTGAAAGCATCCTGCTCAGATGGAAAGGAGCTTACCAGCAGGTTAGATTTTTATACCTCCATTTCATAACAAGCTGCTAATCCACACACAAGACTCTGGAAGCAGTGAGGCCCACCAGGCTACGCTGAACTGGGAGAAACACTTGGCTGCACATCTACAACCACACAACAGGAATGAAGGAGGAGCTTGCAAACATCAAGGCCTAGCAACTGTCCTGCCATTTACCGACAGGAAGGAAACGGGGTATCACTGCTAATTATCAAAGCTGTAATCACAATCAAGACTTTTCAAACTACAAGTGAGGAGCTGGCAACAAGCTTACCCCAGATCAGATTTCATCACCACAGAGGCAGTTTTACTGTGTGCCAGAAGGAGGCAGAGCCCTTACCCAGCACAGCAATGCACTCCACAGCTGCCTGCCAGTCCTTGCTGTTCTTGTCGAAGTTGTAGAAGAGGCGCCTCATGCAGTCCTTGAGGGCGGCGTCGCGGCGCTCCTCGGCGTTCACCATCGCAGCCAGCATCTTCTCGATCTCCTTGGTCCAGTAGCGCTTGTATCCCTTCCTGCTCGACCTCAGCTCGTATTCCTCGGGCAGATTACGGGATACGGCACTTTCTGGGATTTCCATCTGGTACCGGTTCTTGCCTGTCCCCCAGTACTGCACGGATTTGAACCCAAGCAGCTTGCGTTGCTTATCCAGGTACTTCCGAAGATCTTCCTCGACAGATTTGATATCCTGCAGTGCTTTGTCATAATCGGGGTCAAAGCCTGCCTTTGGGGTAATCACTCCTGTCTTCCGAGCCTGGTTGTGATCAAAGGCAGTGTCCCACCTTGTGAGCTCCGCACTCAGGTCTGGGAAGCGGCCGTCGGGATTTTTGGCTTTGCGGGTGACCAGCTGCTTCAGGACTCTGGATTTGAAGTCACTGGCAACCTCCTCCATGACATCGACAATTTCATTCATTACTTTAAATCCCTCCAGGGCAGACAGAAAGTCAGCGATCTTTTTTTTGCTGTATTTGAGTTCTTCATAGAAGATGGCCCTGCTGTCAGGATGGTTCTGACTTTTGAGTGGTGACCCGATGCTGTGAATTTTGCTGAGCAGCCTTTCAAGGTCAGGCAGTTTCTTGAGGTGCTCACTGACTTCAGACATTTTATCTGGCACTGCCAGGAGGTCCTCGACAGCATCCAAACGATCGTTGATGGATTTAGGATTACAAAGCGGAGTGCAGAGCCACTGCTTCAGGAGTCGCTTCCCGAATGGTGTGCAACAAGAATCAATCCTTTCCAACAAAGTACCTTCCATGGTTCCATTGGTTCCATTCTGCAGGACTTCCAGGTTCATCAGGGTGACTCCGTCCAGCACCATCCGCTGGCCAGTTCTGGCAAACAAACTACTTGAACTCATGGTTTTTGCAGTAGCAATATCCACAGGGACATACTCCTCGAAGTTTGCCTGTGATAACAGCTCCTGATCAATCAGACATTTTTTGAGATAGAAGACACATCCCCCAAGAGCTGACAAAGCTAATTCAGTGTTTTCACCAGGAGTTAATCCCAGGGAGTCACTCTCTGAAGTCAGAGATTTGATTACAGAGGGCAGAGAACATCCATTTTCAGAATTCTGCTTCTCCTTGAAATATCCTTCCTCAAGAAGGACTTTTAGTGTTTTAGATGCATTCCAGAACTGGGAACCCGAGGTCAGCCCTTCCTGAATGCAAGAAACAAGCGAGCCCTTCAGTATCTTCTGTGTGTCCACAGACAGGTTCCCCTTCTCAAACAGCACCTGCACAGGGGTGTAATGAGCTACCAAAGTCCTAAACCTGGAGCAGTGACGGTCGTCTGGGAACTGGCCAACATGGAACTTGCCCACGGAGGTGTCGACAAAGCAGACGCCATACACGCGCGTCCCGGCCGAGTCGTCCTTCTCCTTCACGCACAGCAGGAACTTGCTGTGGTTCTCCGAGGGGTCGCAGTCCATGACGCTGTAGGTCTGCGTTCCCTTGGTGATGATCCTGCAGATTTCCCGGCGCACCACCTTGTCAAACCTGGTGGAGTGCCCCGTGGACTTGCAGCGCGCTTCCATCATTTCGGGCGTTTCCGTCTGCTCCACGCGCGCCACCTTGTAGCCCTTCTGCACCAGGACATCGGAGAAGCGGCCAAAGGCAGTTTCTGGAAATCCTGAGTGGGCCCAAGTGCCCTTCATAAAGATCAGGCCCAACTCATTCACGCCAGTGACTGCGTCCATGTGATACAACTCGTAGAACTTCCCAACCTTGTAGCAAATCACAGCATCAAAGTTTTGGCTTTTGAGCTGCCACCACCTCCGCACGCCCGGCGTGCACTTGTTGAGATAATCGTCAGGCACGTACAGAGTACAGGGGTCATAATCAGGGTCACCCTGACGCCTCCTGTGCGCATCTTTCCTCTTCCCTTCCTGCAGCCAGTCAAGCTTTTCGTGTTCCCACACTGAGAAGCCACCAGTGCCTCCACTGGAAGCATTTGCTTGAGATTCAAAACTTTCAGGTGCTGCAAATGATGTCAGCTTAGACTTGGCTTCTGAAGAGACTGCTGCTGCTCTTTTGGGTGTTTCTGAACACTCATTTCCCAAGCTACTCCTTTTAGCAGGCTTTTTCACCTCTCTTCTCTTTCGTTTAGAAGGGACTTTCACGGGGCTCTCTGCAACACTCTCTGCCTCTGTCTCTGAGTCAGAAGACTCATTTTCATCCACCCCACTGCTGGCTTCCTCACTGCTTGCTGCTTCCTTCCCATCAGGCTTGAACTCCACATCAGAGCCATCGTGGTCACTGTCAGAATCCAACACTCTCCTTCTCTTGGCTTTTACAGCTCTTTCCCTGCTCATTACTCGCTTACGACTCTTCACATCCTCCTCACTATTGCAGTCTTCACTGTTGCCCGATGCATTTTCACTCATCTCCTGGAAAAAAAAATTATTTTATCTGTAGATAATTCTGGCGACAATGGCACTGCTGCATAAAGAAGTGCAAAAATATGCAACAACACAGAAGCTATGATGCTTCAAGTGAGAGACAGGAGAGCCACAGCCAATTCCGTTCACCTTAATAGAATTCGGGTTTTTTCTGGATAACCAACTGCTACTGGCCAGTGGCATAATTACTCTTATTTGTGTTCTTTAGAGACTCATTCATTACTGTGCCTATGTGACGCTGACGAACAAAGCATTTAAACTGCACAAAAAAGAATATGGCACGGGTAGAAGAAAGAAAAGCAGCTCCATTATTTGCCTTTTCAGCCTCAAACTTTAACAACTCCAGTGACAGTTCTGGAAAACCAGCAGTGGAGGGACTGGAGTGAGTACAAAGTGCCACTGCACCCAGCACAATGGAGTGGCACCTGTCCCTCAGGGCACTGTCACACTAGAGACTGAGCAGATGAGGAGCTTAGGGAAACCACCATCCCAGTGACAGCCTCCTCATACCATTCCTCTCCAAAGAAATCTAGTCCAAGGCATATGGTGCTACTGAAACAATAGTTGAATTAACACAACATGAATACAATACAATAAAACATCACTTTTTAGTTACTCCACCAACAGACTGGTGTTAACAGTGCAAGAACTGGTATTTTAGTGCTACTCCACAAGACAAGGGCAGGCTCCAAAAATTCAGTTTAATGCCTTAGATGAATACTCAAAAAGCTAGAAATTTATACATTAAGACACACTAAAACTTCAGATCAAGCTTAGGGCAACTTGGACTATGAATAGCAGATAGAGAAGATAAAACGATGCACCAGAAAAAAGCATTTCTGAGTGAAAAAGTAGGTCACGAGGGAGTGATGAGTGAAGAGAGCCAGAGAAATTAAGTAGATTCTGAGGTCAGTCCTTACCATACAGAACACCAAAGAGACTTGTCTTTCCAACTAGAAAAGATGAGAGACCAGCATATGACCTGACAACACAGAAGCAGTACAAAAAAAGACATATGGATACATACGTGTGCATGATTAATGTGGAGATAAGCTGTGACTACTGTAGCAGAGAACTGCAGGACATTTCATGCTTAGTTCCAAGTCACAGCTTCTAAGTTCCAGCAATATTTCCGAAAATGACAGCAATTAAGAAACATTTTACCTCCGTTTCTTCCTCTTCCTCCTCTGTGTCTGAAGGTTCATTGCATACTGCCAGTTCAAGCCTCTGGGTTTTATCTTTGCTCATGGCATCGTCTGCCAGCACCATGGCTCTTTTAATTTCAGGCTTTGTGCTGTAAAACATACCTCCCTTCATCGTCTCCCCATCTGATGAACCTGTAAAAAACACAGATTTTTGCTGGGAACTGAAGCCAGTCTAGCACTCAGCCAGCGTTCATAGATCACTCTTACATGTATTCAGACAACTAACATTCATATTCAGATAACTAAACTTCCGTGCTGTTACCAGTCATTCCCACCACATATTAAATACAGCAACCTATCACTCATTCGGCCTGATAAACTACCCCTGGGGAAAGTATACACACTCAAAAATGAAATGCCTGCCTAGTACATGAACACTTGAAGAACTGCTTCTATTTCTGCAACTCATTAGCACACGTGAGCACTGCTAAGCTGAGCTCTGAACACCCTCACACTGACTGTAGTTAGTACGGAATTTAACGCTTCAGGTGGGCAGTGCACAGACAGACCCGATTGAGACCACAGGGTTATTTTAGCAATGACAGGTAAGTTCAACCACAGAGTCACCTTCACTTTCTAGACACAAGCCACCTATGGCACAGACCTCAAAGCCCTGCTGGCCTCCAAACTGCTGCTCTAAGTGCAGCCAGGCACCCAGCCCATCAGCCAGATTAGCTGATGGCCAATGACACTGGCCACTACCCAGCCTGACACTGCAGGGCAGGGAACAAAGCCTGCTATTAATAACTGCTCCATTCCCTCATCCTCCTGCACAGCCCTCGAGCACCACAGCTCCTCCTGCCACCGCCTGCACGCAACACAAACCCAAAGCCAACCACTCTGCAGACTGACTTCTAGGAAGGACAAGTCCTTCTTTCCCACTCTTGTGCATCCCATCACCACCACTACCGACTGAAGCTTCAGCTCTAAGCCAGTGGCAGACGAAGGCAGCTGACTTGGAGGAGGCCAAATACCCCAGAAACGATGAAAACAAAATTCTCACTCCCAACCATCCCTGAGTTTGCAGTAGCAAAGCAGAGAGTTACAAGTAGCTGCTCCTACAGCACAAAGGCAACACATTAACAATCCAGAGCACCCTCTTAGTTTTCCAAACGCAATGAGGCAGCCTAAAAATATTTTGCATTAATATTAAATGCGACCGAACAACATCAGGAGAAAAAAATCTTCTCATATAATTGAACTGCACACTCAGGTGTGCAACACCTGCATATTCACTTAACCAACTGCTATGCACCTCCACTTCTCCATGCCCACCTGTTACAGGTCTGGCTCTGTGCTGTCTGCATTTACTCAGGTACAAAAAATAACACAGCCCAAGAAACTTCTCCATTTTCTTACCCAACAACTCTAACACTCTTCCTTTGTATACAAAGATGCTTTTTGTTCGAATTTAAAGCAAATCAGGTGTTTTAAATATTTTTACTCTGTTCTGCATTCAACACTTTTCCTGTGATAGATCTGTGTATCTGTGCTTAAACTTCTTTATGGTGATTTTCTTTTGGTAAACAGATTAATTCTCCTTACCTGTATTTGCTTCTAAGTGCAACCACAAGCTCTTAGAATACTTTGATTCTTTTCAAATACTTTCAGGAAAGACACATATAAACCATGGACCAATTTACTTGCAATAAATTATGCTAACACTCATGGCAATAACATCACCATTTTAATTTATAACTATGGCTGACGTGCAGTGCACTGAAGTAAAGAGGAGACAAAAACGTGGCTACATGAGATGGAACTCTGACTTGTAAAAAGGAAGAAACCATTTAAATCTGGTTGTTTCACTGACACAAGCAAATCCTACAGGGCATCAGAAATACTGTATTACACATGAAGTATCTGACTGACTACCAAGACAGTTTACAGCAACATGATTTACATGTGACAGTTTACAGCCAATGATTTGGTTTTCAGCAACAGTAAAATTATGAAAAAAGGGGTAAACAAATTATGATTATTAAAAAGGTGAGATTTATTACACAAAACGTTAATTCTTGATTATATTTGATTTTCTCTAGTTAGCCAAGTCATTTCTTCAGTATGACAAACACCAACTCTGCTCTGTAACTACAAGCACTGCCCTTCCCAACACTCAATTCTCAAGTCATATATTTTATTTACAAAAGTGCTGCACTGCTTAAAAGAAACACTGCAGCAGAATTTATTTAATTTACGCAATATCCTGGGCCTAGCCTTTTAATCCTGGACAAACGGCAGTTCCTAAATACCTGCTTAAAAACTGGGTCTGACATGCCTAATATTTTAAGGATTTCAGGGCTAAAAGTGGAAATACTGGATTTATCTTTTACATACTTTTTATACTGATGGGAAAAATAAAGGAAATATCTTTAAAACATAAGCAAGCTTTAAGTTTGCTTAATTAATTGTTCTAATCTAATAAACAAAAGGGCTTAGTGCTTTATGTTTCAAGAACTGTATAAACACAAATGTACCCATAACCCTCAAAAACCTGTCACTTACAAAGCACAAAACATGCTCAATTCTACTCTTGATTTTGCTGCTCTTTCTGTTTGGAGAATAACATATCCCATATTCCAAGCCTGTATTTCCAAAACAAGTGGCATATTTCCATTCCAAAAAGTTTTGTTTCTATCTCTTACCTTTATATGGCTTCAGGTATTTAATACTGATCCAACCCCTGGTAGGGCTGTCATCAAAGAACTGCACATGGACACGAGTGGATTTTCCTTTTCCTCTGACTATTGTTCTTTCAGTGGGGTGGTTGTATATGAGACACGGCCACCAGGGATAACCTTCCATCTTGGCCCACACCAAGTCCCCCGGAGAATACTCACAGGAGACGCTGCAGAGACAACAAATGTGTCATTTAAGGAACACAAACATTTAAAACAGCTCTCCTCATAAATGTAACCGCACACTGCTGCTGAGCATTTTGTCCTCTTACGGTCTTGGAAGACTCCCAGGGGATGCAACCTGGATGACACAGTTCTTCCATACCACCACCACGTCTCCTAAACCTTTTTGATTTGCTCCTCCAAGTTCTGCCAGATCCCCATAGAGACAGAGCTTTATCATAGAATGGTTTGGGTTCAAAGGGACCCCAAAGATCACCTAGTCCCAACCCTCTGCCACGCGCAGGGACACCTTCCACCAGACCAGGTTGCTCAAAGCCCCATACAACCTGGCCTTGAACACTTCCAGGGATGGGACACCCACAGCTTCTCTGGGCAACCTGTGCCAGTGTCTCACCAACCTCACAGTGAAGAATTTCATCCTAATACCTAATTAGACCTTCTCTCTTTCAGTTTGAAGTCACTGCCCCTCGTCCTGTCACTGCAGGCCCTTGTGAAAAGTCCCTCCCAAGGTTTCTCGCAGGCCTCTTTAGCTACTGGAAGGTGCTGAAAGGTCTCCCTGGAGCCTGCTCTTCTCCAGGCTGAGCAAACCCAGCTCTCTCAGCCTGTCTACACAGGAGAGGTGCTCAGCCCCCTGAGCATCTTCGTGGCCTTTTCTGCCTTCACCGTCACAGAAGAGGGGCTGAGATCAGAAGGGGTCTCTGGAGATCACCTTGTCCAACCCCTCTCCTCAAGCTGGGCCACCTGGAGCCATGTGTAACCACACTGTTCACGCACTTAAGGGAGGGGGAGAGCAGCTGGGTCCAACCAGACCTTAACTAAAATACTGAAGACTAGGTGCTATGAATTATCAACGTATAACTAAGACAAGTTTTCCTGGAGAGACTAATTATCAACCAGGCACCTAAAGGAAAAGAGTAAGATTTAAAAAAAACCCCCAAGCTACAAAAAACCGAATAAATAGAAACTCTGCCTGCACTGCAAAGCACCTGATACAGCTTTTATTTGCTCTCTCTCCTCCTTCTCACAGATTTCACCCCAGCCACTGCCACACTCCCCCGGATAATAGCTGGGATACTCCTGCAGGCTGTGGCCCAACAACCAGTGACAGGCAGTTTGCAGTCCTGTGGGACACTTGCCATCACGATGTGCAGCATAAGAGAGACCTGGAGCTCCTGGAGCGGGTCCAGCAGAGGACAACAAAGACTATTACGGAAATAGAACGTCTCTCTTAAGAGACAAGGCTGAGGGAGCTGGGCCTGTTCAGCCTCCAGAAGAGATGACTGAGAGGAGACCTCAACAATGTGTATAAATACCTAAATGGGGGGTTACCAAGAAAACGGAGCCAGGCTTTCCTCGGTGATACCAAGCACAAGGACAAGAGACAACGGGCAGAAACTGATGCACAGGAAGTTCCACCAGACCACGAGGAAGAACTTCTTGACTGTGCGTGTGACTGTGCACTGGAACTGATTGTCCAGAGAGGTGGAGTCTCCCTCACTGGAGATATTCAAAACTGTCTGAATACAATCCTGTGCCACGTGCTCTGGGACGACCCTGCTCCAGCACGGAGGCTGGGCCAGATGTCGCACTGTGGTCCCTTCCAGCCTGGCCCACTGTGTCATTCTACGATACAGCACGGAAAGCAAATCTGAAACAAGAGTGCAACACTACATCTAAACAGCAAAACCCGACCGCACGCCCCCGTCCCCGCGGCTGTCGCACCGTCCCGCCCGCCCAGGCCCGCCGGGAGCACGGGCCGCTGCAGGCCGGGCCCGCGGGCCCGCCGGGCACCGCATCCA
>VZTG01007782.1:1637872-1649490 GCA_013397845.1 Melanocharis versteri
TCAGCAGGAAAGGAGATTTAACCCGTGAAACGGCGGCTAACAAGCACCCCCCGAGTGATGTCCAGGTGTTAGGAAGACTAATTACTTGTGGGTAGAGCTGCCTTGTTAAGGTTTAGGGCTCCAGGTGATCTCCGACCTTGGGGGAGGTTAACAAAGCCTGGGGATAAGGATGTATCGCTGATAGTGGACACAAAGAACGCAGAGTTTATGGGCCATGAGGACATTTGTCAGGACCCCAAAGATAAGGAAGAAACTAATAAAGACAACTCAGCAACCGTGCTGAATCAGCTCCAGTTGGGTAAAAGGTAATTCTGGCAGGGGGAGATGGTGACCACCAACTCACAGACCCGAAAGAAGAGAAAAACTGAACATGGAACTAGTTAGCAGGAGAAGCAAGAGGATCATTAATAAGCAGAAGATAGAATACTAATGAATATGAGGACTTGCAGCCAATGAACATTAATGCCTTTGTTTACTAGAACGTGTAAATATTGAAAAGTTTTGGTAGTCGTCGTGCTGCCTTTGTGGATTTGCCACCCAGCACCCCTTTCTGTGCAGAACTGTAAATAAACCAAATACCTCCGCTCTGTGTGTGGATTGGCCTCTCACATACCAGGTCAAAGAACCTATTTTGGGACAAGAGCTACTGCCCTCCAAACCCCGCTCCCTGCCTGCCATGGGGCCACAGTGCTTGCTATGGTTAATGGTGTGATGGCATGAGCTGGGGCCTTCCCACAAAAACATCCTCAGGGAAGGAGAAGTGGCACTGGCATCGGGCAACTTCCTTCCTGCCCTGCAGCGCTGTGGCAGGAAGAGGAGAAGCTGGTAGGTGGCCAGAGAAGCTTGGACAGCTGCTGGCCCTGCTTCTCAGCTGGTTTCGCTGACAGATGCACAGCAGAGCTAAGAAGTGGCAGCTAAAACCTCTTCTAGGATCTCTTCATCTGCTCTTCCTACATTTTGGGGAGGGGGAGGTTTCATAGTAATTGCTGAGGCTATGTCCTTTAAAAGCAATTTTCTGATGCGTTATAACACACGGTGCACATGGCGTGATTCTTGGGGCTGTCCTGTGCAGGGCCAGGAGCTGGACTTCCATGATCCTTGTGGGTCCCTTGCAGCTCAGAGTGTTCTGTGGTTCTGTGACTCCATAATACACTTCCATTTCATGGTTCTTGAGTGGCGTGCTTGAGATACAGGAGTACAGACCAAAAATAACAACTTATTTTTGTCAGCGTAAATCCACAGAAGAGCTGTCCCCAGATGCTTGTTAGCACAGCTTTTCCTTTCGCTGACATTGCTGCTTAACATTTCAAGCCAAAGCCTCTCCTTCCCTTCTGCACAACTGCCGGAGAAAAAGCCCCAGGTGCGCTCCCACCGCCAGCAAAAACGTGGAACTGCAAGTCAGAGCTTCGACCACAAGAGGTCATGCAAATCCAGCTGATACCGAAGGGTTTTAAAAGCTCGTTCCTCCTAAAAGAAATATTTCCTTTTAGTATCAAAGCATAACTTCCATTTAACTTGTCATCCACTGCATTCAGAAACAATCTGTTGCGTTCTCTGCCACACATGCCTCAAACTGAAGCACAAAGGCATTTAGTTTCCTGAGAAAAGGGCAGTGGATTCCACTGCTCGTGGCCTGTGAAGTGCTTGGAAGTGGAACACGCTGCAGGATAACCCTCTCAGCCGGTGTTGCTGTTCCTGCCAAAAACACTCACCCGGACTGGTACCTGCACAAGTGTTTGGGTGGCTCATTTTTGTCAATTTTTTTCTGTAAATAGGCAACACAATTTAAATTTTTCTGGAAAAAATTACAGTGATCGTCCATCTGGCAGGTAGAAAAAGGGAGATGAGATGAGATGAGACAGGAAGGGAAAAAAACTTGGGCAAATGCTGAAAGCAGCCCCAGTTTTAAAGATAAAGACTGTTTTGAACAGACACCTGATAGATTCTCCCTGGAGATGGGTGTCGTCTGTTCATGTGAAGAATGGAGATGACAGGAAAACATGAAGGGTCCTCTGAATCTGGTGGCCTCCTGAGCCAAGATGGTATGAGTGGCATAGAAGTAATTTTATTATTGCAGTCGAGTTTGGGTGGCCCTGGGGTTTCCTCAGGCTGGGAGGAGCATGAGTCAGTCCTGGTGATTCTGCTAGAAGAGGGACAGGTCGCTGATTTGGCAACACTGTGGATGTCTCAAGAAGAGACTGAGATCCTCAGACTTTACAGACCACAAGGTCCACAAGCTTGGGAGAGCAGCCTGGCAACTTTTTAATTCGTCCCGTTCCGTGATACCAGTTCTCCAGGTCTGCGGTGTCCCTGTGTCTGTGTCTGGGCATGCCTCTGTTTATGGTGACAGCCACTTGAAAAACGCCACACTGGAAACATACCTAAGCCTGTCATTTAGGAAGTCTGGATCCGACATCAGACACCCTTGCCAAGGTGACATCCACAAAAAAGTAGAAATTAAACTTTGCCATACTGGGTTATTGTATATCCTCTCTTCTCTGGGATCAGGCTGAGGGAAACACGGATGACAATAGCATTTATTAGATACCTTTTGTTATGCTGTTATTAATAGCAAGGGACTCATTGCACACTGCATTCATTTATTCCCTCATGTGGTTCACAAACATCTGCACTGATGGGTGGAGCAGGAGCTGGGAGACCAACCCTGGCTGGTTACTTAAAAGCAGAGGTGTGTGTTGATGTGTCAGGGTGTTCAGGAAGTCCCTCCGGACCATTTGTTTCATCATTTATATGTGTGTGTGTTTTATGTATTAATATCCATAGATAGATAGATAGGCAGACAATCTTGTAGTGTTGCATATAGCAGCCTTCATGGATGTAGCCTGCGTTGTACAACACCCATGGCTGATTCCAGTGGGTTTGGACAGATTTGGCAGGGTGTCTGTGCTCAGTTTACCAGTTTATGTGGATTCAGCAGGACTGTGAAGTCTTTGGAGCTTATAATTTCTTGGCAGACGCTCAGATGCTACTGCTTGGCACACACGTCCCCTCTCCTCAGCCTGCTCGTTCCTGGTGCCAATTTCTCCATCCACACACGTGCCTTGTAGAGCCATTCACACTAACTCAATCTGAGGGGGTTTTTAGGACAGGGTCTTCATCTTCTCCCTAGTAAAATACCTAATTCTACCCGTTTTTCTACCAATCTCAACAGGGTAGGTTATAGAATGATTAAAACATGAAAGTCTGAAGTTGTTTGACAGGAGGCTACAAAAAGTGTTATTACTGAAAACTGTACAAAAAACTCTGTCCTCCTCCCTTTTGTTAAGTTTCTTATTTTGAAGAGAAAGCCATTGGGAATTATTAAGTTGCTGTGGTGCAGACTTTAGACGAAACTCATCTGAACACCAAAAAGTGCTGTATTTATCATAATTCTTTTCCTCTCTCTCCCCCTGACAATGCATACGCAAATACTCCCACACAGCCCTCAACCAAGCTTTTTAGCTCCCTAAGTGGTTCTGAACATTTTCCATTCTAGAAACAGTGGAAATGGCAAGGATTTGTCTTTTTTCAGGATAATACCTCAAAATTTTTGAAACTGAAACAACTTTGGCTATACCTAGCTTTTCTAGATTATACAGTGACCCTACAATATACACAGGCTTTCATCGAGTTTAGAATAACTGATTTCTGTAGTGTTAGTTGCTGGAATAAGGAAAAAGCTAACAAGATGATTTTGAGGTCTTTCTGGAAAAAAATGAAATCATGTATATCAACAAGGATACTTAAAACAATAACTACAACAGAAAAGCAAAGTGGACTTGAGGCCAGGTACCTGGTTGTTTATCTTCTGTACTGTTTGCTATCTCTCAATATTCTTTGGAAGATACATTTAACAGGAAGGAAAAGTCATTCCTCAGGTGAGGGATCTTGCTCTTGAAGTTGCCAGGTACAGTTGAGAGCAAATTGGTGAGGCTTAGGGAGCAGCAGGAGCAAAGCTGTTCCTGGCACAGGCAGAGCCCTTGCTGACCCAGCTGATGCAGACCCCCAGCATCTGAATCACAGAATGCCCTGGGTTGGAAGAGACCTCTGAAGGTGATCTCATTCCCACCCCCTGCCATGTGCAGGGACACCTCCTACTAGGCATGACTGTGGACGAAGATCGTGGGGTTTAACTGGTTTTACAGGGCTGCTGCAAACACCCAGTAACTATTAAAAAAAAGTGAAATAACGCTGGCATGCAAATAACCTATGGGGGCTGGAAGTCTGCTGCTTCATTTGATTAATGTTTGTCCATTCTCTGGAGCTGACTTGAGCTGCTTTTGTCTCCACGGAGGTGAGGTGATCAGAGGTAACCAGAGTGCTTCACAGGCCTTACCTTGGTGACAGAGGCTGCCAGGCCAATCTGAGACTGTGGGGTGGAACAATTCACAGAAATAGTTTCATCACGCTGATAATAGACAGAGCTGAAGGCAACATTGACCTTTCTCAGAATTTTCCCCAAAGCAGAATCTAAGCATGAGGTGAACGCTGCAAATAAGATAAAGCGGTGAAAAGGTTAAGGTTTAAGAAAAATACGACCATGACAAAATGTTTTTGAGTACTGAGGTCATTCTGACTTAAATATAATCGATCTGGTAGGCTGGTAAAAGTAATGTATTCTAATACACTCATTTTGTGCAGGCCTGGAAAAATGTAGGGTGTTTGAAAAGTGCGTTCAAAGGGCATTTTTCCCCCAGTGCTAAGTTTACCACTTGTCAGCATCCAGCATACGTAAATCAGAGACTGTTCATGCAGTAACTCATTGTCCTGTAATTGGGCTGAGAAACCACCTTTATTTTAGTAGCAGAAGATGATTAATTTCCTCTTAGCTTGCTTTTTTGCATGTCTGCAGACATGCAGATGCCTTGTACTAGTTTTAGAAGAGCTTGTACAGCAGTGAGAAATGAAGCAAGAGCTGCATGTTTGTTTAGGGTCCCTTTAATGTCAGTGTGTGACTAAAACCTTTCAACTGTTTTTTTTCACATGACAAAGCAGCAAAAAGAAGAGATGGAACTGTAAGATTTCGGAATAAATGACAGTTTTGGATGCTTTGCCTGTATTGTGCCTTCTCTTAGAGGCAGATCTGAAGTGAGATGAGAGCTGCTGGAATAGCATGCAGCAGAACTACCAGAAACAGGAGTTCAAAAATCAGGAAGAGTCTAAACATAACCTGTGAAATTAATTCACAACCAGAACTGCAGACAGACTGCATCTCCAATTCGGATGTTTTTCGTGTGATATGGTACAAATCTGTGCATAATAATAGAATGTCCTAAAAAAAAAAAAAACCAAACCAAAAAAATACAGAAAGGGAAAAAAAGAGGCAGGAATCAAAATAAAAATGGGCCAGGGCTGAAGATGATCAAACTCTTCTCCATGATTCCATCCTGCTCTCACAGAACAGGAACATTCATCTGCTGATTTTGTTGGGTTCAAGATGCTCCTGCTATTTGAAAGTGTAGTAGCCACCCACAGTTATCCTGTTTCCTGCCTTCTGTTTTATTGTGCTTCTATTAATAATATGAACACTTGTGGATTTTTCACTGATACAGTTTGATAATTTCAATTTGCAAAGAAAGAATAACTAGCAAATCCAGAGAAAAAAAACAACTGTAACCAAAGAGTCTGACCTCTATAGCACGTGGCATTGAATTTCCCTGTTTTAACCAGATGATCTCTTGTGGAAAACAAAGACTTTTGATTTAAAGGTTTGTAAAGACAGATCATGGCAATGGTCTGCTGATTAAGTACTGTGAGATATTTGCAGTTGTCAGGGCAGGGGACATAAATTTGAGCTGCATGCACAGGGTCAAGAAAGTTCTAAGCTTTTTCCCAGCGCTGAATTAGTAAATCGGTGTTGCAAAAAGAAATTATTTGTATTTTGCATTACTGATGTCCTCTTGCTTCAGAGTTGTCACCTGCCAGCATTGGTGATGGGTGAGAGAGGCAACAGGGAAGCAGCCTGGTGATGAAGAACCAGTATGGTCACATTAAATGCTTCAGTCCTGCATCCCTGCCAGATATTTCTCGGAGAGCCGAAGGAAGATTGGTTCCTACTAATTAAAATGTGGCAGAAAAAAGAGAAGAGGCTTCTTTGTTTCTTTTTTAAATCTATAACTTTGTTCCTTATGTGGAGCTGATCTATTGCCAAGTGACTTTGGCACTAAATCTGGAGAATGTCTTCCAAAAGTTGTTTTTCTGATGTGGATGCAGGCTGGGACAAGGGTGAGGTGACGTGGGGAGAGGTGACCTGTTCTGCTGTCACACGATGTTCTGGGTTTCACACTGGAGGGGTGTTGTGCCCAGTGAGCCCTGTCCACTCTAGATCCATCCTCTGACTCAGACCTCAGGTGATAACCGGTTTTCCTGGCAAGAGAGAGAGTTTAACTATGAGCCTTTGCTGAATGAGTATGCTTTTAGAAGGAAATGGTAACCAGTCATCCTACTGGAAATTAATAGCTCATTAAAACTACTACTCCATTTTTACAGCCCTTTTTCGCAGACTTCTTTATGCAGATGCTCTGAGAGGTCTCTTTCCTGAAGTTTCTGTTTTGTTAGCAGCTTTGTATTGATGTAAATTTATTTTTAAGCATGCATACACTGACTTTGTGACAGTCGAGAGCTTACTGATTGAAGTGAGTCTAGAAACGAATTTTCCCCATAATGGCCAGGTTAATGCTTGTAAAGCAGCTCAGAGAGAAGAAGGGCAGAGAGACTCGCAACATGATTTCAAATGCTTAATAAGAGTTTATTTTCATGAAATTCACTGCCTGTGTGCTTGTAGGTGCACTAGGGAGCTGATTTCTCTAACCTAGCAGTTCACTCTGTAAGATGCCTCAGTTTTATAACACTGCTATTTTAGTGCAGCTTGGTTTTCACTATCACATTATCTTTCAGCAGATGGGCTTGGGAGCCACGTAGCATGAATCTTCCAGGGAGACAGGGCTGGAGATCTCTGAGGTGGCACTAATGACCTCTCCTCAAGACAAGTCGTGCTTGGCCCAAGGTGGAGCAGGGATCCCTCCCTGGTGTGTGTGGTAGAATATAAACCAGGGCAAACGCGGAGGCTGAGAGCTCACCATGGAATTACCAGGGCTTTCATCTTGCTCATCCCCATGATGGTAAATCTGTTCTCCTTCCTGTACATGGCAGTGCTCTGTGGGTCACCTCACATGCTCCTGTCCATACCATTTTTGCCACCCCTCACAAGCTCAGGACCCTCTCTGTGATTATCTCCCTTTTTTTGCTGCGTACACCGTATCTCTCTTCACATGCTACAGACACAAGGTTTTCCATTATCTTATTTTTCCTGTCACTCTTCCTTTTCTCTACAGGCTTCTCCAGTCCCTGCCAAGAGCTCCACTTGGAGCTGTTTTTCTTTTTTTTCTCATTGAGAAGGAAGCCATGCAGGGTGCTAATATTATATTCTCCACCAAGCTGCTGTTCACAGACGTGAGGACAATGTTATGCTGTAAGGTGTTGATCTGTAGGTGGTTATCAATCTGTCCTCCACAAAGTTTTGACCACCATAACTGAACAGAAACAACAGCAAACCCTGCAGATGAATACCACCACATTTGAATATAAAGTCCAGTTCATTTTTTTTGATACTGCTTTAATGCTTGGAAAAATATTGTCAAAGCATCAAAAATACAACTGCTACTGGTCTTCTAGTGGGTCCCTAATAATTATTATTGAAAACAGTTGCTAGTATAATTGTTTTGGTACATAGGAAGTTATATTACAACCTGCAATCAGTTTCATAATCTCCTATTGTAGTCGTAAAAAGAAAATAAAAATACATGAGGTGTACCTGGATGGCGGCTGTTTCATGATATGGCAATTAAGCAGGCTGGGGAAGCAGTGAGGCAAGGAGTGACACGGGGACAATTTGCCTACAGAACAGAGTTGTTAGATCTATTTATGCAGCTGGCATCCCCACCTTGGAGAGGCAGGGAATTTTAAACTGAATTCATTTCAGGTGAGGACAAATTAGAGACAGTGCCAAATACACCGATCCTTTCCATAGGTCAGCTTTAAAAATTTTCCTTCTCAAGCAAGTTTCTATTTTAATTAAAAAACCCTAAGATCGATTGATATTTAAAATAAGCTGATATAAAAAGGTGTCTTTCACCCCTTCCTTTAACTGCCTGCTAAAGCCAGCAATTCAGTCATGATCCAGTGACAATTGTATTACCATGGAACTCTGCAGTCCTGCACTGACAGTTGCAGCCCTGGTGGTCTGTGCTGAGCAAAAACGCTATTTGAAGCTTCATTTTCAGGATCACTGCAGTATTTTCTTGTCTGTTTTCCCGTGAAGAATTCGGAAGAGACACGTGTAAGGCTTTTTGCCAGGACAGAGCAGGCAGCCTGCTATGTGAAACCTTGAGAAGGATGTGCAGCCAGCCCTCACGTGCTCACCTTGAGGCTGACATTCAGGCAGCCCCTTGGTGTGATCCAGACCCCAGGCAGGCTGCTCTCCCCCTCCAGTTCTGGATGACCCTGGTGGCACTCTTCCTTATCCAAAGAACAGTCCCCACAGTTCCTGTGGGCTTCCTACACTGCTCTGCAGAACTGACTCCAACTAACCCTTATGGCAGAACATTGCTGGGTGTTAAAGAGTGGTGGACACCACCTCTGTTCATTGTATGTATAACACGGGTATCAAAAATATACGAAGCATATGGTTCTGAAAACATTGCAGGGTTTTAGATATTTTTGCTGAATTGTAGTGGGATCATTATCTCTCTGTGAACAGAACTGCTGCAGCCATGAATAGTAAGTGTCTTGTCTATGGGACTCTATAACTGTGAACTGTGATTTTTGTCAGAAATGGGAGTTCATGTGTCTGTGCCAGACAGCAAATATCTGTATTTCTCCTTTTCACAAATTCGGGTGAAATTTGTAAATTTGAACTCACAGAGTGGCTGGGAGGTTGCACTACTTGCATGGTAAGTCTGCTGCTGTCAGTGCTGCCTGAACTTCGGAAGTTACAGCTTACAGTTGTGACATTCATTCCTGCATAATTTAAGGTATAATCTCTATCACTAAATTTGACTTTTCCACAGGGTTACCAGGAAACAAGGCCTCATTTTTACACACTTCCTTTTCATTAGTGGTTTTTTTTTTTAACTTCACATTTAATGGTCTTCTGTTTGACACATTCTCTTTTATTCCTAGTTTCAGGAAGGCGACTTCAGCCGGAAGACTCCCACGTTGCTGCTTGACTTGTCTGTTACCACGTGTCTTGAACATCCTGTGTTCATAGTAATAATACAGTGCAGGTTTTGTATTAATAGAAGTACACCTAAATCATTTTCACTTGTCTCGGAGCATCTGCTATCTCCTCCTACATTCTTCCTTAAATCTGAACACAGGGTCTCATAGAGAAAATCCTGCCTTGCAGTAAAACGAGCTCATTGAATTGGTACATTTTAATGCATATGTTTTTGCGCATATTTTTTCCTGTGAATGGAAAACGCGTTTCATTAGTTTGAAGCATTTTGTGTTTGAAAAATTACTCAATAGATGCAGAAAAATCTGTTAATTTTCTAGATAAAGTTTTTGTTTACTGTCTTTTTCTCCTCTCAGGTGGTGGCTTGCTTACCTCTCAGCCAATTACAGCTGGGCAGCACTTGCAATGTAGATTTGTAATTTTAGAAGAAACTCTTTGGTAACAGATGGCCCCATATTTTTTTCTATAAGGACTGCTGAAGTCCTTTAGTATCTAATTTAAGTAAAATCTCTGAGCTGAGAGCAGACTTTGCTATATTGCCAACTCCGGGCAATAAAAAATAACAAGTTTTTAAAATATAATGAACTTTTAAATTTGCCTGGTGATTTTTCAATCCAAGGCTCCGAGTGCTCTCATTTTCAAATATTTCCCTGGAAGAATGAAAGTTAAGAACTTGCCTTCCTTTCAAATAATTTCTCATGTAATCCTGAGGATTTTAAAACTGGGGTTTCACAGAAGGCGTCGTGTGTTCTGAATTTCATGGAAAAAAAAAACCAAACTGTGACTTGCAACTGTGCAGCTGGCAGTGAACAACAAGACAGTCTTGGAGTGCACCTACTGAGTGTGCCCATGGGTATGGGTTAGTGTCTGCACACACTGACAGGTGGTGGTAAATACAGAAAGTATTTAAATACACGTTACGTTACATATGTTAATTACAGAAAGTATTCGCTTTCTCAAGCAGGGATCACCTTTCCAGGAGTGGATGAAGGGGAGTCTGTTGCCATTAACTCTCCACCGGGCTGTGGAAAGTACCTCTGGGCTGGGAGAGCCGGAGGGGACAGTTGTACATCTTCTAATGGGCCTGCCTGGAGCGGCTGGGAAGGGCACAAGAGCTCAGTACTCACAGTCACCCACCAGCTGGATGGTTGTTACCTTCTGCACCTGCTTCAGCTGGAGGCCATCAGCTCCCCTGCCGGTTATTTCCACCACGCAGTCAGACACCAGCTCAAATCCCAGCTGTTCACTGGCAGTGCCATGATCGGAGCAACAGCACTTCCACGGCATCACCCTGCCGCAGAGAGACCAAGCAGTGACCTCCTGCACAAGCACCACGGGCACTCCAGGTGCCTGCAAAGCAGGTGTGAATTTACTACTTGATTGCCAGCAGGTCTGCTTAAAGTAAGTGCCAGTTGCCATTCGACCATTTTCTACATCAGTTCTAAATGCAGCCCCCAGTCCTCATCTCTTGCTTCCACCTGATTGATGGAGAGCAGCCCAGCTTCGTGTAGGACAGGGGTGTGACATCAAGTCACACTGATGTCACACCACACTGAGATGGGGCACGTGTAGAAGCACAGATCTGCCCCACCATCCTTCCTCTCGTGGTTGTGTGGGTGGAATAATGTGGTTAATGCTTAATTTTTATGGTGTTGGTGCACTGTAACAATGCAGCATCAGGATGCTGAACCAGTTTCTTTTTGGGCTGCCAGTGCATTTTTCTCCACTTTAAGGATTTTGTGGCAATGGTCAATGCTATTGTCAGAAAAAGCAACAACTCCTTCCCAAGCATTTTGCCATATAACGAAGTGGTGAGACAAAAAGATCAAAAAGAATAAAACCAAAACAATAAATAGAGGGGAAAAAAACCCCCAGTACGCACAAAATGAGACAAGAAGAATCAGGGCGTAGGAGAGAAAAAGAAAAGTAGTTGAAAAAAGTGAAGAGTAATCAATGGAAGCAGGAGGGAAAGGAATGTAGGAATCTGAAATCAGGATTCTGGAGGAATACTCCATCTCTCCTTAAGGTACCTCCCTGCCTTAAAAGGAGCTACGAGGCTCCAGCTGCACCTGAATCTCTTTTAAGTGGAGTGTCTTTGTCTTCCTGCCAGCCCTACTGCCTGCAATGAGATATGTCTTACTGACTCACTCCAGAGAATCATAAAGCCATTTCTCAGCGAGCCAAAATCTATTGGTGTAATCTTTGGTCGGTTTGTTTTTATTTGAAAGGACTGCTTCTATCCTCTCATAGCCAAACCAGGAACCCTGGCAGGGACCAGCAACACCATCCAGGATACTGCAGTAGAGGGAGCCACACCATCACCTTCCCCAGCTGATAATGTAAGTACAGTGACTTCCAGTACTATTTTTTCCTTTTTTTTTTT
>VZTG01007782.1:1649528-1738760 GCA_013397845.1 Melanocharis versteri
TTTTAGTGTCCAAGATCTGGATTTCTAAAGACATTTAAGAATCGAAAAATAGAAAAGGATTTTGAGGTCCTTTACATGATATTGTGAATTGTGCTTTCTCATATCCCTATCCCCACATTGAGACTAGTGGTTAGCCTGATTGCTCAATATTTCCCCTCTTCCAGAGTTTTGTGAAAAAAAAGAACTCAAACCAAAACAGTAATATTGCAGATTTTTGTAATCTTTTGTAGGAGAATTCCAATAGTACTGTAAAGAAGTTTGCAGGGGGAGCATCCCTGTTGTGGTATTTTCAAATTCTGCCAGTAAGCTCAGCCAGTAGTGGGTTCTTCTAAATGTTTTTCAGTTTTGCCATGCTGAAATTGTCTTTTTTTCCCTGCTTACACATTTTAACACCCTTAACATTTTGTTCCCACTTTCCCTAGTCTTATTGCAGTTGGTAAAAGGTAGACCAGTTAATATTTGTACTGTTCAATATATCTCCAAATTGCTGTGTGATAAAAAAGAGCTTCCCTACCAACATTAAAAATGTTTTTAAATGAATTTTTATTAAGTAAAAGTTAGATGATTGTTCATTTTGAATTGTAGTGTGAGGTAACAGGAAAAAAATGAAGCTGAGAGAAATTCTGCCTGACTGATGAATGATATTCCCTAGGTTTGCTAAGTAGCACATTAATGATGCATATGCATTATTAAATTCTGGAGAGTACATCACTGGCATGTAAATTTCCCTCGGGCATGTGGTTAGATCACTAAGTACCTGCATTTGTCTTCTGAAAGAGTGATTCATACACAGTTGATCATGATTTCATACCACACTTACACCCTGTGCAAATCCCTCTTTCTGATTGACTTTTTGATTTGAGTATCAATAATAACCTCTTGTAACTTGGATTTTTAAGATGTTATAAGTAAAAATTTTCAAAATTTAGGTGTAATATGAGGTATATTCAGAGGTGAAACTCCAGGGATTTTCATATTTAAGGACAGAAAAATGTTATGGCACAAAACAAATCTGCGTTTTAGAAGATTGACATCTAAAAATTAATTACTGCAAATCCATAGAATGATAGAATGGTTTGGGTTGGAAGGGACCTTAAAGATCACCCACATTCAAACCCTCTGCCATGGGCAGGGACACCTTCCACCAGGTTGCTCAGAGCCCCATCCAACCTGGCCTTAATCACTTCCAGGGATGGGGCATCCACAGCTTCTCTGGGCAACCTGTGCCAGTGCCTCACCACCCTCACAGCGAAGAATTTCTCCTAATACCTAATCTAAACCTACTCTCCTTCAGTTTGAAGCCATTCCCCTTGTCCTGTCACTGCATGCCCTTGTGCAAAGCCCCTCTCCAGCTCTCCTGTAGCCCCCTTTAGGCGCTGGAAGGAGCTCTAAGGTCTCCCCAGAGCTTCTCTTCTCCAGGCTGAACAGCCCCAGCTCTCTCAGCCTGCCTCCACAGGAGAGGGGCTCCAGCCCTCTGAGCATCACATCACCGACTGAGTTCCGTTTTGTAGCATGGAAACAACATGAGCGAGATGTCAGTGAGCGTGTGAGAGGAGCAGTTTGAAAGTCTGACTTTATACAGTCTGGGGAGGAAGAAGTGTGAGTTACTTTCAAACTAGACTTCTCTGTGCATGAATTACAACATTGTAGTCTGATACTCAGTCAGAACACGTGATACTGTAGTACACAGAATTTGGTTTGTGATTACAAGTGGGGAGATTTGTATATAAAGTTTGCTGAAATTTTTCATACAAAAAATTCATTTGTGATAATGCACTTTTGAATCAACAGGAATTATTTATAAATCCAGACCAGAATTTGGCCAGTAAGCTTCAGCCAACAAATACAGAAAACACTCTAAAAATTTAAAAAATTTATTTCAATATATTTTAATGAGGTGTGCCACTTTTTCATTTTAAAATAATGTTTAACCTTGAAGTTGACTATTTAAGATGGCATGTAAGTATATTAAAATCTAACAAAATAATAGTATTTGATTTCAAAACGATTTAGTTTGACCTAAAATCATTGTTACTTTCTCTTTCGATCAGGATGAAACCCCAGACTTTTCTTTTGAGTAGACTTTAAATATTCACCCCTTAAACCCCATGTATTTGTTCCACTTTTTTATTTAAATAAAGAATATATTTGCTTCTTTAGGTCTCATTTTAGAAAATCTCTCAGCTGCCAATATACAAATGAGGCTCTATCACTCACCTTCTGCTCGCAGGTGCATCACATGGGAGGGGAACCTGGACTATTCCTTGCACAGTGGAATTGAGAAATAAAAATATACAACTTAAAGGTGCCTGTAATTCTGAAACCAAATGACAGGTGGGCTTAGTTCTCACGTGGTAAGCCCGTGTGTTGATGACTTACAAGGACAGGGAGGATTTTGTGAATTACAGGAAAGATTACTAGTAGATGTGATATGCTTGGGTTTTGAAAAAGCCTTTGACAAGACTCCTCATGAAAAGCTATAAAAGAAATTGGATTTCCATGGGATTGGAGGAGAGGTGCTTTTATGGTTGGAAGTCTGATTATGGGATAAGAAGCAAAAGGGAAGGCAGAACTGTCATTTTCAGGGCAGAGAAGGGTCAACAGTAGCTCCCTCAGAAACTGGATGTGAGGCAGGCTTTATTCAAGATCTCCATCCTTAACCTGGGGAGGCTGGTGGAACGAATATCCCCAAGCTTGTGGAGATTAGCAGTCAAACAAGGCGCTGATGATGAAGGTCAAAAAGGTGGCAGATGTGCTTCAGCGCAGATAAGAGTGTATTTAGTATATCTAAGTCAGTCTCATATAAAATTGAGCTCCAAACAGGTAGTTAGAGCCCTTGGGAAAGGGCTCCTGCCGCCAGCACTGGCAGGTCACTGAAATCCTTGGCTCAGTGCACAGCAACAGCCAGAAAAGCAACAAAACACCATCAGAAAAGGTCCTGGAAGCAGAACAGATGGCACCTTGGTGCCTTCACAAAGGAGCAGGGCAAACCCACAGCTTGTGCTCTGCCTGCTGGCAGATCTGGTCCCAGCACCTCCACGTGGGCAGAGAGACATTGGACACAGCAATGAGATTTTCAAAGGATGGAGCCACTGCCTTGCATGGAAAGACCAAAAAGACTGGGACTGTTTGGTGTGGAGAGGAGAAGGAGGAGTGGGATGTAGCTGAGGTTTACCAAGTCACTCTAAGCTGGACAGGGAACGGAAATATGAAAGCTCTACATAGCAAGGTCTGAACTCAGAAGTAAAACTTTTACATTGAGATAAGAACAGTTTAATAATTGAAAGTAAAAAGTAAAATATAATAAAAGTAAAATATAATAAAAATAGTAAATAATAATTATTTTTAAAAGGAAGAAAAAAGAAAAAAAACAAGTGATGCACAATACAATTGCTCACCACCCACTGACTGATGCCGGATCCCATTCCTGAACTCAGTTTGTCCCCTCTTCTGGGTAACTCCCCCAGTTTATATACTGGGAATGATATTTTGTGGTGTGAAAATCCCTTTGGCCATCTGGGTCACCCATCCCGGCTACGCTTCCTCACCAGTTCTCTCTTTTCCACACCTCCTCCTTGGCAGAGCATGAAAAGAAAAAAAGTCCTTGACTTAGGATAAACATGACTTAGCAAAAACCAANCTCAGAAGTAAAACTTTTACATTGAGATAAGAACAGTTTAATAATTGAAAGTAAAAAGTAAAATATAATAAAAGTAAAATATAATAAAAATAGTAAATAATAATTATTTTTAAAAGGAAGAAAAAAGAAAAAAAANCCCCCAATCCAACAGTTGCAAATACTGAGGGAATGTGCTGCAAAAAGTGCCCAGGCTCAGGTACTTTCCTCTCAGGGTGTCTCCTGTTGCCACTGCTGGAGACACAGCATTTGGTCTGGATGACCCCAGCAGCTGGACCCAGCCAGGATGTTCTTCTATTCTTGCATGCCACATTTCCAGTAAAGTCTGGGCTGGTCAATCCCTGCAGTACTAAAAGCAGCTCAGTAGAGCTGTCACCCCAGTGCAGGGTGGCTTCAGTACCAGACCAAGGGGTTTTAAAAGTGGGGAGAATAGTAGTTTCCCCTCTTCACAGGTTCCCTGGGCACAGTCTAAAGTTTTCTCATGTTACCTTTATTTTATAGAAGTGAGAACACGCTTTTTGCTTGTGTGTGAAAGTCATGAAATGACAGTGAGTAGTCACTTCTCAGAAGTCTCTTCTCAGAGACAGTGACAGCCCCTTCTGCGGAGCTCTTTAAAATACAGAATAAACTGTGAATTAGCAAAGACACACTTCTGTCTGAGTCACCAGCCCAGTCCAAATGACATCTCAAAGCTGTGCTGTGCTGGAAAGGCTCATAACTGTGGAAGCCAATTTGAAAAGTACTGATTCTTAATAAATAACAAGGAGTAACTCCAGTGGAAAGGAACTGGGCTGGCACAAGGCTCCTTCCCTCCTGGTGTAAAAGCCAACCCACAATGTCAGATGCTTTGACTGCCTATGGGGTGCCAATAGTGCCTGCAGGAGATAAAAGCAAGTGTGCATTGAGGGCACAATAATATGGACGACTAAGCTACAGTCCTTATGTAAGACATTCAAAACTAATCCACAAGCCTGCAAAAAAAGGACAAAAACCCCTAGGGTTTATGATGAGAAATACGTGTTAAAGGCTTAGGGATCTAATGTGCCTCGCTTTTCCACCATAAAGATTTTTTGTGAGATTTCTGGAACATGAAGTCAGATGCTGCTGCCAAAGCTGCAGCCACAAGGGGCTCTCAAGTCATGAGAAAAAGCTCTTTATTCCCTTAATTTATTTGGATTTATGGGATTACTGTGCTGAGGACTAGCTCGATGCTAAGCACCCTCCCACATTTCAACTGGCTCTTGAGAGAACACTCAGCAGTTGTTTTTCCCACTGAAACGGGTATCCTGAGAGCATCACAACTGGAAGTTTTCGTGCTCAAGTGATCTCTCAGTGTCTCACCCCAGCACCTCCATTCACACTCTTCTCTGCGGGGTGAACTGAGGGATTTCACAGTTTATTGACAAAATTGTGAGATCCATACTCAGGCAGAAAAAAGCCAGCACTGCTTTGCAGAATTGCGCTGCATCTTGGAGGGGAAATATTGATCTGGCAAAAAGAGTGTTTCTTATCGCTTTAAAGATCAAAAAAAGCCTCTCTAAACCTGAGTTGCACACGGAGACTCACTAGCAACCTGTGCAGCACAGATCACTGCCAAAGACTCCTCTGGAAGTCTGGAACCTTTTGAACTCCTGAAACAGGTCTTGGTTGTAAACTAACCACTGCATCTTATAGTCTCTTCATCTTCTATGTGGCCTTGAAGCTTGTACTGCTGTAGATCTCTCCTCTGTGGCGACCAGTGACAGAACACGCGGCCTGAAGTTGTGTCAGGGGAGGGTGAGGTTGGGTATTAGCAAAAGGTTCTTCACCCAGAGGATGGTTGGGCACTGGAACAAGCTCCCCAGGGCAGTGTCACAGCACCAAGCCTGACAGAGTTCAAGAAGCATTTGGACAAAGCTGTGCAGGGCCAGGAGTTGGACTCGATGATTCTGATGGGTCCCTTCCAACTCAGCATATTCTGTGATTCTGTGCTTCTGTGATCTTTGTTGCTACACTGATACACACTACAGATGGTTTATACATCTGAGCCAGATTCTGTCTCATTTCATTTTTTTCTCTCTTAACTTTTTCTCCTTCATTTCCTATTCCTCCAAACTGATGCACTTTCGCTCCCGTTCTGTTTGCAGCTTTTATGCGTCACATTCTGCTCTTATTACAGTAGCAGAAATCTGGTGGGTTTGGAGTGGCACCAGTGCAGCTGGTCAGCAGTGCTGCCCTGGCAGCTGAGCTGGGTTATCGGGGTTACTGCCACCCAAGGGTGGATCCTTGGCTGGGCGCTCCTGCCCCTGCAGCAGTGCTGCCTTTGGAGCTGCTGGCAGGGTTACACGTTCAGTGACTCCCTGAAGTCAGAGAACACAGCTGAAATCTGCATGTTCAGCGACGCCTGCAGATCTTGGAGAGGCAGTAACGCTGAGGGGGAGGTGGTGAGCAGAGTTCCAGCAGTAACCTCTTACCTAACTGAAGTCACAGCAGCAAATCTGGCTGTAGCCTACACTGCTGTTTCCATTCTTTCTGCTTCTATTGTTTGTCGATTTATTTCCCTTAGTACTTAAAAAAAAAAAGAAGTCTGAGCATCTCTTTCTTTCAGCTTCTTTTCCTCAGAAATGTAGCCAGATAAATGGGGCTACTGAGAGAGAAGTAAAGAGAAGTAGAAACAAATTCACATATAGTTATATTTCTGTTTCTATTTGTATTCCAAATGCTTTACTATGACTCCTTCCTTCAGTTCTATTTTCTTTTAACTCCCTGTTAAGGTTTTCTTTAATCTGCAAGCCAGTAGTATACCAAAGGTTATATTGAGCTCACCGTGGGATAGAGACCTCAGTCAGTTAAATGTCATGGTCTCTTCTAGTAAATCAGAAATAAGCATATTTTCAGTCCCTTGAGAATACACTGTGAGATCACAAATATTCACACCAACTACTGTTAGCTGATTAGCAGCTGAGCAATTACAACAGCTTTGCCCAAAGAGGCCCCCCCTCCCTTGAAAACCAACTTAAAAGTCTTTATTAATTACAAAAATACTTAAATGATTTAACAGATGAAAATAGTAACAAGTTCCAAAAGGCCAGATGATGCTTTTGGTTATATCACATAATTAAGTGGAAAAAAACGGAGATGAGCCAATTCTATAAAGTAGGAGTAAAGCAGGCTGATAACGTTATGGCTCAAAGGGAAGAATGGCTTTCATTAATTCTACTTTTCTGCCGAGTCCTGGCTTTTTTCTGCTGCTAGCTTTAAGTGCATAATTGTTCAACAAGGTTTCCTGACAGATTGAGCTTTCCCTTATCCCCATGTGTACTTCCAGGGCTCTTTACACAGAAAAATAACAGTTTACCAAGCTATGCAACATTCATGAACTTTCAACATTACTTTTCATTACACCCTTTTATTAAATGACATTCCCAACACGTGGTGGCTGGAATAAAATAATTCAGAGCCCATAAGTATTGCCAGCCAGCCTTCCATGGCTCTGTATTCAGGAGCCTTCTGCTCCTGGTTGTACTTAGCCAGTGCGAGTAGCAGTGGGAAATAAAAGCCTCTTCTTTTTCTGCAAGAGAAGAAGGAAGAGCAGCAGGATAACCTGTAATGCCTACATGAATTTGCAGGGCACAATGATTTAGTGAGTAGGCAGGGTTTGCCACGATTATCTGTTCCTACCTTTTCACTGCTCTTTGCAGGGATGGTTGTCGCTAGCTTTGCTGGGACCTTGGATTCAGGAATAAATATGAAATGAAGTTGCATACAGGAGTTCACACTCCTTGGAGCACATTTCAGGCTCTCAAGCATATCACGTTGCATCAGTCTCTTTAAAGCTCTTGTTTCAGCCCCTCAGGCAGAGGACATTGCACCAGTTTCATATTTCAAAGCTTAAAGGTTTCTGTGAGGGCAAGAAACTTGCCATTTCTTTTTCATGAAAATGCAGAATCTGATGCAACCGTATGGCACTGGAGCCCAAAATAACTGCATTATACTGCCTTGACCATAACATTGCTGAAGGATTTACAGTATTCCCTTAAAGTCCTTACAGAGGAACAGCTCTACCAGCACAAGAGCTAGCAGGACTGTAAGTCATTTAAACAGTGCAGGGACTGCAAAAAACTGGGTAGTGTCTCCTGTGTGCGTCCCACGGTGCCAGCTCAGATGCTCCTGATGTATTCCAAGGAACCCCAGACTGGCAGCCATGGGATGGTCCCATCTTCACAGGGGACGCTTCTTAGGGGACCTGGAAGGCCTTTGTCCTTTCACACTCAGTGACAACACTGAGAATAAAAGAAGAGCCACGCCATTCTAGAGAGCCCAAGCTGTCGCTGTGAGCGGGAGTAAGGAGAGCAGATCCACACCAAGCCGTAGAAAGCAGAAGGGTGACAGACTTTATTTTGATTCTAACTTTTATACAGAGATATCTACATAATAGTGATTGGACAGTGTCATCCCACCCCTCAGGGGGATTGGCTGAAGCCTTACAGCTTCAGTTAGCAAAACATAAGATTAGAAAGAGAGTAAAATGTCCCAGTTTATCTTGTTTTCCTACAGAGTTCGTGAGAAGGAGAAAATTCTTAGGACTGCACGTCCACACCAAGCCTTCCTTTGCTACACACCTATGGAAACTTGGAATGCCTGGATGGTATCCTGGGCATGCCCACCGGTGCGGAGAGTTCAAGCTGTCTGGAATGTTCGGTGAAGCAAGAGATGAAAGGTTTCCAGGAACACAATATTTGCTCTCCTTTGTCTTTGTGTGATGCTGACAAACGCAGTCCCCCACCAAGGAAGCACCCACCAAAGTGTGGCTTTTAATTTTTTTAATTTAGGAAGACTCTCTAGTTCTTTCAGGTTCCAACCTGCTGCTGATGAGTGCTGACAGCTTGACTTGGCCAAAACTGATGTTCAGATTTTTAAAATATTGTCTTTATTTTACTCTGCACTGCACAGAGTAACTTCAGGTTCATTATTTCTGGGATGTGGGTTAAAGAAATTGCAAGCGGTAATATGTCAAACACAAAGTAGATTCTTCATCACCTAAAAAAAGAAATATCAATTTTATGGGTGGGAAAAGCAATTTGATTTTGTATTTTACCAAACAGGCCTAATTCTCTTAACACTTTTATAGAATAAGCTTTGAAATAATAATTTCCCTCTATAGTAAATATCTGATACTTGTTTCTATTTTGTTATTTGCTAAGAAGGAATTACTTGTTAGGTCTTCTAACATTTTAATTCATAATATGGTTCAAACTATGTTTTCTATAAGGGTGCTGCACAACTTGTGCCAGAATAATGTGGAGATAGAGCTGATAACCAATCTATGTGTCAGACAAAGCAAATAAATGTAGTTAACGCATGGAAATTACTTACACAATGAGTCCAAAACACATTTTTAAGGGTTGCATTTTATACTCACAGGAAATTTTTGGAGCAAGTATTTTTAGTTTCCAGGTAGCTTCCACTGGACAGAGAGAATTCCTGGCTCATTGGATTTGCCAGGCCTGGCTTGTGTTCCCTGAAGAGAATTTTAATAAATAACAACACAATAAAGCAGAATTTGCTGGTTAGATACAATGAGATGCATCCTGGGAATAAATCTCACATACACCAAAAAAGTTGAGCACCAGCAAGTAGCAAATTTGAAAATGCTCTCTGAGAGTTGTTAATATGAATTTCTAGATCAAGAGAATATGACTGCATGCATCTGATACCTCTTAGTCCTTAATTGCATTCGATTAAATCCGTTGTTCAGGAGCTTGCTATCCCTTCTCAGATTCTCAGACAGCTGCTGCATAAGTTCTGATAGGTCTGAGTTCATAAGTAATTTATTAGGGTTAGTCTCACGCTTGTCAAAAGCGTCAGAACTCATAAAAGTATTCTGGTAGATTATTTCTAGCAGTGGGAAGCTTTTGCCTCTCTGAAACCTGTGTGATGGTCATGAACATCTGCTGTAATTTCGTGACTGTTGGTGCTACATTTACTTGTCTCGCTCAACTGGGCCTTTTTCTAGTCTCTAACTAGACTGAGATTCAGGAGAAAAAAATTTCCAGAGGCACTGGGAAAAAAACTCCCATTCTCTCAAGCAGCAAGGTCTATGTTACGAAAACTGAGCAGGGAGCTAGAGCCATGAGCCTCCTCCCTTGGCCTTTGTTTATAACATTTCCAGTGTTAAAGCTGCTACTTCTGCAGGCAGAGCAGGAGAAAATCAATTTTGAAATACGGTATGAGATGGTGCAAAGCCCTTTGGACACAGCACATAAAACAAAAGGGTTTTATTCTTTCATGAGACAGCAAAACTCCTTAGATCTGCAAATCCTGCACCTTCACCCAGCTTTCTGCTCTTGGTGGGAGGGTGGATCCCCATGTTGTGCCCTAGGGTGGAGGTGGGACACGGCTGGACCGAAGAGCTCCGCATCTCTCTGGGATCTCACAGTCACAGACTGTGCACTGGTTACCATTCTGCTGAACAGTTTTTGTCTTCCTGCAATAAACCTGTGATTTTCAGGGGAATCTAATTTAACTTTACCTAAAGAATTTCTTTTCCCATAAACTGTCACAGAGTTAAGCTACAGTTTTCCCCCCTGATTTTTAATGTTCCTGTGTTTTTCACTCTGATTATTTCAGGTTTTCTCATCACCAGGTATTTTAAAGCACCAGTAGTAGTATTGTTGGTCTAAGAGAAGCAACAAGGGTGATAAGGAGAAAAAATTAGTTTTACCAGATAGACATGGAAAAACAGGTCATCTTTCAGCCAATTAAAAACTGGCCAAGTGTTTCAATGAAAAAGTACTTTAGATGTCCTTTGAGAACATAGGATGACTTCAGACAAGTTGTGGTTTTGGTCACTCATGAATTTGAGCAGCATAAAGAAGCTTGAGCCATCCTACACAGTAGCCTCTGTCATTCCAAAGGTTCATTTTCCACTGTAGGATGAGAATTATCCTTTTTCTCCTCCATGTTCACTCACACTATTATCTGGCATCCTTTCACAACGATTCTATCCTCTTTGCTAGATTCTCTTCCTCCTGTGGACTAAAAATAAGCTCAGTCCCTACGTATGATCTGCCTTTGCTGCTTAACCTGATAAAAGTATATTTCATGTCTGCAATAAATTATTTTTTACAAAATATTATTTTTGCTTTACATTTTCAAAATCATGTTCATGAATGTGCTCGTTTTGCTGTTTCGTTTCTCTTGCCTTTATTCTCTCCTCAGCTCTGAGGTCAGTGTGTTTCCGTGGAATGCCTTGACCTCTCTGCCCACACATAATGCACCACTGCAATTCAGCGACTCCAAACCCTTACATTTAGAAATCATAGACACTCAGGGAATAAGAATGGCTTTCATCAAGAGAAACACCACCAGAAACTGGAGATTTTTGTCTACAGAAGAGATGCAGCACCAATTTAAATGTCTCATGGGCTCTTGTATCCATTTTGCCTCAGCCCTGACCTTACAGACTAGAGTTTGCAGCTAATGTACTTCATGATAGCTTTTGATTTTCCCAGGATGTCTGGAGGTGGCTATCTCATGGCCCATGCCAGGAAACATCAATTTCTCAGCCTTTACAAGGCCTAATGGCTCATAGATACCCAACTTCCAGCTGTAGGAATATGATATTTTAAATTGCTGCCTTTCTTGTCCTTTCAGATTCTTACCCCGGTCAGCTGAACGTCTGTCCAATTAATCCACAAGACACAGAGGATGAAAAATGATTATTTTTGCTTCTGCTTCTTTTGCAGAATCAAGTCCATCTGTCTTATGCTTGCAGGCTCTGGACAGTTTAATGAAGTGTTGACATGTACTAATGACAGGCAGGGAGCTGCAGCACTCCTGTTTGCAGGGTTACCGTCTCCTCATTTCAGACTGGGGGCATCTGCATCCTGTAGTGAGGGCTTGAAACCAGTGCAGGCAAAATGCAGGACATTTTGAAGTAGACTCTTCAGAGTTTTTGAACAGTGATAAAAAATGGAATCAATATACTGCTGGGATTTTACACATTTTTACCATATGTGATGAAAAGCAGCAAGGAGTATATGGGACGGGAGATGTCTACAGTACCTTACAGAAGAGATGAAAAACATCATTTGAAGTCCTGATGTTTTCTCAGTCTGATTCCAGTATTCCAGCCAGTTTGCTGAGTTTTTACATCTGTGGTGCCACAATGGCTACAACGAAAACATTTTATAAAATATGAGGCACACTTATAAAAAGAAATAGCTGGCAGGGCTAAATTATGCTGCTTCTCCAGATGCCATACACCAATCCCAACCTTGTACTTGACACACAAAGGTACAGACTGGTTTTGGATCAATGCCAGAAAATCTAGACATTGACCAGTCATAAATTTTTTGACCAAGAATTGGTAAAATAGAAGAACTTGTTTATCAGATGCAATTTAATGTAAGAATTTCAGTTTGCTCCTAAATTTTGCTAAAGTGAAACATGACCTCCCAGGAATTATTTGGACAGCAGGTAACATGAGTTTATATTGTGAATCAGTAACAGGGGATGTCTTTTACTAACCTTTTGAGAAGCTCTCCAAGGAGATTTGCTCTGCACGGAATGGCCCATAGGAAGCAGCTTGCTTTTGGCAGAAGTGTGCTCTGCCAGCAAAGTGTTGTGCTGCAAACACAGCTCTTGGATTAACCAACAGGACAGATTTAAAGCTCTGAGTCACACGAAGAGGACTACATGCCTGCACATTTTTTCCTGGCCACTTGTATTTGTACAAACTACATAGCCTTACCCAAAAGACTGTGTGGGATTCATTCAGGATTGCCAGGTACTTTGCTATTTTTCATAAACTGAAGAATGTTTTTAACTCCGACAGAGACCATGATCAGCAGTCACTTGTGGACACTCACACTCTTACAGAAACGCTGTTTTTCTGCACAAGGCAGGAGACAGCACGTGCTCTCCTCCCATTCTGCTGCCAGAATCAGTTTTTCCTCACCACCACACTCTGGTTACCAGACCAAGGCAGAGGCCTGCAAGGTGGAGGACTTAAAATAACCAGGAGAAATAAGATACTGCTAAGCTGGGTCTGCTTTACCAGGCCTACCCCTGAAAAGCCAAAAGTCAGCTGGTCAGACACTGTGAGTGATGCTTTAGAAAGGAGGAAAAGCTCTTCCTTAAGCATTATTGCCACTGGGACGGAGTGATTCATCTTCCCCAAAGCTGTAGAGGAGCTCTGCCCTCACAGAAGCATCCAGGATGCAAAAATCTGACAAGAAGGTGTGATGATTTATTAGAGGTCTTTGCAAGGAGCCCTGGTCTGTCTCACTCTCCATTTGCCACTGGATGGTATTCCCTAGAAGGGAATGCCAAAAGGAGGTCAGGTGTTTTACCACACTGCATGGGTGACGCAGATCAGGCAGTAAGAGGCAGGATACAAAGCCTTGGAGCAGCAGAAGCCCTGCAAGAGTTGTGCACTTTTCCTCTTCTAGGAGACAATATCACTCCTGACACTAAATAAAAATCACCTCCCCCTCATCTCCTCCTCCAAAGCTGCTCTCCTACCCTGAGTTCTCTTCCTTTCTAGCTTTCCTATCAATGAGGATTTTTTAAAACTTTCCTCATAAAACCCGAAGACTGACCTGCTTCAGTGCCTTCACAATGAAGTGGAAGGCTATGATGACAAAATTACACATTTTAGGAAGTCTGGAGAAATAACTTTGACAGTTAAAATGCAATTGCAGTTTGTTACTTAATTACCTGATACCTTCCCCACGCTCCTTGGCCAAGATATAGCTGACAGGTGGGATACAAGAGGACCATAGAGTTGTGTAGATTGGGAAAGACCTATAAGATCATCGAGTCCACCATTAACTGAGCAGTGCCAAGCCCATCACTAAACCATATCCTAAGTGCCACACAGACTTCTTCCAACACTTCCAGGGGTGGTGACTCAACCACTTCCCTGCATGGTCTGTTCCAATGCTTTACAACCCTCCTGGTGAATAAATCTGTCCCAATAGCCAATCTAAACTTTCCCTAGCACAGCTAGAGGCTGTTTCCCCTCCTCCTGTGACTTGTTACTTGAAAGAAGAGACCAACACCCAGCTGGCTATGCCCTCCTTTCAGGCAGCTGTAGAGAGTGATAAGGTCACCTCGAGCCTCTTTTTCTCCAGGCCAAACACCCCCAGCTCCCTCAGCTGCTCCTCATCAGATTCGTGCCCCAGACCCTTCACCAGCTCCGTTGCCCTTCTCTGGACACACTCCAGCACCTCAATGCCTTTCTTGTAGTGAGAGGCTCAGAACTGGAGGCAGGATTTGAGGTGTGGCCTCACGATACAGATTTACTACCTGGTCCCACTGAGGAGGATGCCAGGGAACACCTGCTCTGAGGCCTCCTGTTTTAAGGATATGTGGCCAAAGAGAGCTCAGTGGAGCAGGTTTCTGCCTCGCTTGTCTCCTGCCAGCTGCCAAGTGTATTTTTAGCAATATGTTTCCCTGAGCCTGCCAGCTTTGTTCTTCCTGAGATCCTAATAAGTGCTGGCTACTGCTGTGGGGCCGTGGCTTGTGCTTTCAGGCTGATGCTGCTTGTCTGCTGGAGCCTGACTACAGGGGAATGCATCCCACTGCCTGAGTGGCAGGTTGACAGTTTCTCAAGCACTTCTTGAACCTCATCCAGGCAGAGCTCACCGTTGGGACAGGTTACACTGCTCCTGCCAGCAGGGAGAATCCCACGTGTTTCTTGCACCCTGGGCCAGATGTCTCCTGGACATTCTTCTCCTGTGCAGTAAAGTCCTATTGCTTTCCCCAGGGCAGGGCAAGAAAGATTTTCACCCTGCACCCATGTGAGGGGTATCAAGGGGCTGCAAGAACGCCAGAGCTTCTGTAATTCCTGCTGCCACTGCTGACGTGCAGCAGGTTGAGCAGGCAGGAGTGGCATTGAAAAGGTAGGAAGGCTACCTTTTCAAAAAGAAAGGAAGGAAAAGGTAGAAAAGACTGAGGAGAGGAAGATAAGAAAGTGAGAGATGTAGAAGTGCCCCATCTTCTCCTCCACACTCTGGCCCTCTGGATGTCATGAGATCAGAAAACATCAGGGGAACAAAAGAGTTTGTTCATTACTATTTTTGTTCTGCTAGGCTTTCAGTGCATTTGTGCTTCTGCAGCAAAGGTGACCTAAAGAAAAAACCACCAAATCCTCTCTAATAACCTGTGATCTTTATATTTATGTCTTGTGTTTTCCTTGTCAAAATCCCCATAGCTTTAGTGCTACAACACTGGATCCTGGCCTGTGTACAGATATGTGTTAACTACATTTTCTGTAACATCCATCATGCACTGCTGCCAGCTCTGTTGTTTTTGCCTGCAGTGTAGATGTTCCCTGAGAGCTTATCAGGAAGGTACTTGCTGCTTTTTCACTGCTCTCTGCTTGCTTGCATCAACCCCCTCCTGTATTACATTCTTCCTTCAGTCTGTTATCACTTGTGCTGGGAAGACTGCTTTGACAATCTGCGAGCTTTGGATTTGCTTCTATTTTACGATGTCGTGTTTCCCTGGATGACAAGTCCTGCAAATCCATGGGCAGGTTACCTGAGGTCAGACCACAGGAGGGTTTTCCAGATGTCCCTTGCCTCATGATGAAGCTGCCATATTCACAATGCAGTGGTATGCAGCATGTGTGCTCTGCCTAGAACCTCTCCAGAATTCTTGTCCTTTAGAGAAGAAGCCAGAATTCCTGGCTCACAGAAGCATATCCCTTAGCTGAAAATGTCTCAATATAGGATCAAATATCCCAGTGTTCTGTTCAGATCTTGCATCTCCTCCTTCATTGAGCTTAGCCCTACTGAGAGGCAATGTAACCCTTCCCAGCACTAGCGTGCTGCTGTGCTGCGGAGCACAGATGAGTTGAGAAATTGTGCTCTCTGCTTCCATGTGCCATCACCACTGGAGCTGGTCATGGGCTCGGGAAGAGTGGAAATGTTATTCAGAAACCGTTTCACTCACTGCTTCCAGCCTCTCCTTTGTGAATGGTAGCTACCAGCAGAACAGGTGGTGGCTGAAGGTGCCCTCAGATAATTCTTCTTTCTCTATGCCCAAAGCTTTTGTGGAGTTTGCTTCCTTTCCCAGCTTTCACTTTGACTGCTGTAATCTCACCTGTTTCACAGATTGTTGTCACATATGGAGGAGCAGACAAATCAAAGGCAATCTGCAGAGCTCCAGAAAACCTCAGGTGGCAGAAGTGGAAGCCAAGTCACCTAAATGGTTAAGCAAAATAGGTTATGAAACCATGGAATCCTGGAATACCTCAAGCTGGAAGGGACCCACAAGGATCATCAAATCAAACTCCTGAAAAGAGGAGGGGAAAGAGGAGAAATTAATATAGTTTGGCATCTGCAACAGATTTCCATATACAAAAATCAGGTTCCAGACTCACGTCCGTGAGCAGGCTGCTGAGTCACAGATATTTGTCCTTGAGTACAGTTTGAACATCCCATGGCTGAGGATTAGAGGTAGAAGTGTTCATGGGTGGATGCAGATCTTTCTGAGGCACCTGCTGGAGCCAGAGGAAGCTGCCAGAGCCACAAAGCCTCTGTGCCTCCATCCTCGAGGATGCATCTCCTTGAGGATGCCAAGGTGCCTCCTGGTTGAGTTGGGAAAAGTCCTGCTGTAATGACCACTGGTTTGAAGAGTCCTACCCTGGTGACACCATGCTCGGGTGCCAGACTGTCATTTGTTCTCTGTTCCCTTCCCTTTGCCCCCAGTCGAGTCCTACCCTTGTTTTTTGGCGGAAAACCCCGCAGCAAGGGGACACGTTTGTTTCGGCAGCACCACGCAGAGTTTGAACAGAGCCTCCTTCCTGCCTGCCTAGCGGGTGTGGTTTTTAAATCACGTCATGATCTGAAGTCTTTCAAGGACACAGTGGTGGGCAGGAGGTTATGACGTGCTGCAGTTATTCCACAGCTGAGTGTAGTTCATCCACAGAACAACCACAGCTTTTGTAACCAGGCCTCTTTTCCATGATTTTAAACTGAACTCCTGCATTCGCCATGGTATGATGATAATGGCTTTGGGTTTTGATAGGAATTTTTTTTGCTTGGAGCAGGGAAGGGATTTGTTTTATTTCGCTATTGCTGTGTCATGTTGTAATGCATGGTAATTTATAAATACTTCAATGGGGAAGTTTGTAGACAAAAAGGTCATTTTTTACAACCATATCCCAGGACAGTAAAGGGTGTATTTTCAACAGCAAGTAACAAAAGCATCACGTACAGAAAACTGAGTTACTTAAGAAATCTCTCTCCATGTCAAATAAAAAGTGAGTTGTTATCATTCTGAAAGGTCTCTTGACTGCCAGCAGTGCTTATTTCAGCTGACAGTAATAGCAGTTTCGTAAACGTAACTTAATTCTCTTCAAACACTTGGATACAGGGCCAGGTCACAAGGAATGCTGAAATTTTCTGTGCTCCTGACAGTCAATGAATTAAGAGGCATTTATCTCCTTCCAAAAACTTGACCTTGAACTCTCCCACATGCACATTTTCTCCCATTCTTCTTTTCATGGTAAGGATGGGTCATCTAGCCAGTAACTCCACTGGCTTGAAGAGTGCCAGCAACAAAGCAGTATAATTTAGAGAAATAGAGAGATCTGTAATTCAGAGAAATTGTTGGGGCCGGGGGGGAAGTTTCCAATAGCTTATGCCTGCATTAAAAAAAGTCTGCTTGCTTGAGCAGCACTGATGCCAGCAGTTCCTGTTTTGGAGATTTTGGAATCTGAATATTGTTCTAAAGAGATAATTTAAATTTACGTTCCTGGAATTACTTGTCTTAAAATAAGATATGTGAGATACTATTGGTAATACCTTTTAGCCACAATTCAGAGTTTGATGGTAACGCCCCAGCACAGATGTCTGTCCCCTGAAAAAACAGATCAAATGACAGTGAGGGCGGGTGGCTGCTTACAGGAGTAAGGGAGAAAAAACAAAGATCCAGGGTGAAGGAGTCGTCATTTTTTCATTTAGTTTGTTGTAGGATTGCTCCAGACAGAAATTCTTCTGTGATGCAGTTTTCTCTACACATTACCTAGGGACTACCTCTCAAAGAAAGAGCGATCTTTGACAGCACCCTGGGATGCTGGTGAGCTGGGAAAGAGACAGCTGAGAGGATGAACTATTTATTCCTGCCCCTGAAGAAGCTCCTACTTTTTCACTTTGTCTGGGGATCACCTAAATTCATTTGGGCCAAGTTGAGAATTAGGTACGTCCCTTCAGGGAAAATGTCACTGACTTATGGAACAAGAAGTTCTGAAAAACACATGTGATATTTCAATCATTTTTGGTTTGGTTTCTGTGTTTGTTTGCTTGACTGCGTTCCTCAGTAAATGGGAGAGAACTATATCCAACCTGGTGGGAGTGGCTCTTACAACTGTATTTTTCCTTACTGTAGCAGTTTCGCTGTTCTCTCATGCAGCTGAAAGGTGGAGACACACAAGGAAGGCAACCAGGACAAGTGCAAACAAATCATTTTCATCCAGTGCACCCATTGTAGTGACTGTGTTTTCAACACACCAAAGAAGCTGGAAGTTTGATTTTTATGGACAAAATCAAATGGGTTTATGTGGGCCCAGGTCTCACCAGGGGTGGTAAGAGAATAGAGTCCTTGGTTTATTTTTTTAGGTTAGCTTGTGAATTTGGCATTTCTGAACTCCTGACAACAGTTTTATGATGCAGGTTCATGACCTTGTTTTGTAACAGAATTTCTGTGTGATGTGGTAAAAAAGACAGACTGTGTCACACTCAAAAGGAAAAGGTTACTGATCCCCGTACAGGTGTTGCCTGTTCATTTCTGAGTTGCTTAGGTGTTATTTTGAGGTGGTTTCTACTATACACAAAGCTTCATGACTTCACTGAAAGTAGCATGCACTCAGAAAGAGGTGCTTCTCAAGTTTTGCTGAGAGGTGGAGAACACAACAGCTTTAGCAAGACTACATTTACCACACCAACAGATATTCAGCTGAACAAAACCAGTGCTGGAAAGACTTCACTGATTTCTCTGAATTGTGTGTATTAGTGAACTGACATAGAATTTCTAAGCACTCTTACTTGTTTTGGTATCTTGCCTTAGTTATAACTTTCACCATTTAAAAAGCAAAGTCAATTCATTAGCCATCAAAAACAAAGCAAGAAGCATGCCTGTACTGTAGCTAACACAAATACTGAGATTTTCCTTCCCACAGACAGTTTAAAGACGAAGGAGGTGTCTGATACAGAAAACAGAAGAAACAAATGGCATATAAATAATCTATTTGCTCGAGCTGTTTGTTCCAATCCAACACCTGTTGATGAGGTATCCTATAAACATCAAACATCCTGTGGGATGGAAACTAGATTTTTGGTTTTGGTTTAGGTTTTTTTATTCTTCCTTGGTTTGTGGGCATGAGTGGGAAAAGAGACATTTTAAGCAGCAAAACCCTGCCAGAGGAGTAAGGTAAAATCAGAGTTCAGTGCACTGATTTCAGTGCAGTTCCTTTGTAAGTATCCTTGTTGCCGCGGTCTCCTTCTCTCACAAACTCAGTCCCCCTACATCCCTTCCCATGCCCAGACCCTGATTTTACCCAGGGCTCAGTTTGACGTCAATATTTTTTCATACTCAGTGTCTAATTCTCAGATTCAGATTTGACCAGAACTGATTTTTTCCCTTCTTGCACAAAAACAGAAAATAAAACAGCAAAATGGATTTACGATCTTGAATTCCCCAGCTTCCTAAAAGCCCCTTCTGCAGAGATGCATTGTGTCAGTGTGTGTGGAATACCAGCTGTCAAAGGATGCCAAGAAATTTTGGGAAATAACCCACAGGGGCATGCTGAAGAAACTGGCAGAAATCTGACGCCGAGGGGCATCCTCCACAAAGATTGAATTCCTGATTGTTTCATGTGTCCTGCTTGATCTTTCAAGTTTCAACACCGTGCTACTGGATTTCATCTTAAACACTTAAGCAAATATTCTGCTACAGTCTATTCTTTCTGAAAAGCCTGTCATGACGAGTTCCTGTCATAGCATGAGCAAGATGATAACAAAGTCCCTTTCTAGCAATTAATATTGCAGCCACAGCAGACAAGAGCTGGCAATTGAACTTTGCTGTTTGCTGTGACGACAAAAATCTGGTGTCAGTTTGCCTTGATCAATTACTCAGGATGCAAGGTAGTACAAGTGAAAGTAAATCAAAACATTAAATGTTTTAAATATTAGTATTACACACTATGGAGCGGTCTTGTAAAAAGCAAAGATTTTGTGATAGGACTATTCGAAGTGAAAAGCCAGAATCAGGCTCTTAGGCTCCGGAGTTGGCATGTGTATGTCCTGCAGTGAGGGAATAAAATCATCTTGCTCTTACCTGCTGCTTTAAATAAAAGATCAGAAAACCTAACTCCTTTCTTAAAAACCTTAAGCTACGAGACTTCTGCTCTCCAAATCAGTGTGTTCACTTAACATGCAGTGAGCTAGACTTGAAAGGTCACAAGGTAGCACTGAATCATTATCTACTTGAAAGAATTAAGAGATAAGGGGGGGAAAAAGTCAAGTCTATTTTTAGCTTTGAAATTTACGGCCATGATAGCATCTGGCCAAATGAAAGTGATCTGATCAAAAACCTGAAAGGCAAAGATATCTATCCTCCATGCATCTTTTAAGAGCACTGCGAGCCAAGATCTTGGAACCGTAGGGAAGAAGTTAATCTTACCCTCAGCTGAAAGATTTACTAAAGCCTGTGGCAAAGAATTTAAATGTTAACAGATCAATTTCTCTCGCAGAAATACAATTCTACCAATTCTTTTACATTTGTTATTAATCTAAAGGCAAGGCTCCACAGAAAAGGCAATTTATCTTTGTATAATAAGACCACATGAAATTATGCAGGCTTTAAGAGCTTCTTTGTCACCTCAGAGTTGTAGGATTAGGCTGCTTTAAGCAGCTAAAGGTAGCCAAGTCACTGAGACTCTCCAATCCCATGTCTCCAGACCAATCCAATCTCTCCAATCCCCCAACATGCAGGGAGGAAAATGCTTAAGCACTTTTAAAAAGGTTGTGCCGGTGTATAAGGCTGTATATGAGGATGCATTTTTAAGGAAATGCTAATTCAAATGAGGTTTGGAAATGCTGAGGACAGGCATCGCTCTGATATATTTTAAAATAAGTGGCATCATCCAAATTTATTTCCCAGGGCAGTTCCGTCCCCTGCAATTTTGCTCCCTCCCTTAGGTAGACAGTTCATTATTTTAGCAGAAGTTGATTTTCCCAGGGAGCCATGGCCACCAAAGTATGTTGCCTTCCAGAAAGTTGGAAGACTAGGCCCAACACATGAATGCAAATGCTGATCTCAACCCTACTCCAAGGGAATTTCTGTGGCTTTTGGGTGGTACTGCCTTGGAGACCAGCTTTTGAAGCAATAGCTGCTGCACTGTCAACTAGACAGAGCTTTTGAAAGCCTGGAAAAAGATATTTATTCCCTTGATAGGTACAGGCTGTGAACCCCAGATTTGCTCAAAAAAACCCAGATTTTAAAATAAAACCTGTGCAAACATCTTGTTTCCTTAGCAGATGTCTCCATGTTGTCCTGAATCATGAAAATGCCATGCCCCAGCAGCATGGAAGAGTCACCAATCATTTCCTGCATTCTTCACAGAAACAGGGGAAGAAAGGCTTTAACGAGCATGGTAAGAAATAGGATCTGTTGGTCAGAAAAATTAAATTTGTGGTGTTGGTGATCTTCAAGTTGCAGGAGAACAAGATCCATGGCTGTCCATTTTGGACCAAAATTACATAGAATTTCTTTCTGTTTCTTCTGACATCCTTGCTATAACACCATGTTTAGTCTTCTCCATGATGAGCAATCCAGCAATCCCAGGCACTGATGGCACTGTTTTGGTGATGTCATATCTATTGATCTTATGTCCGGCTTGTCCATTAGATTTCCTTGGATTGGAAGAATTTTTGCTGCCTAGATCCCCAGCAAACTGAGTCCTGGTGGACAAGTTTTCCATATCTGCGTTTCTTCCCATTATATACCAGGCATAAATCATTCCCTTATCTGGCAGGCACTTCAGTTTGCATCTTTTTGACATAATCCTCACACATAAGTGCAGTGTGGTGAGAGCAGGCACAAATGTTGCCTCCGCTGTATCCTTGTGCTCATTACATTTTGCACTCAACTTTCTGCATGGTCCTCATCGCACAGATGTAGAAATAATTTCTGAATGCTCTGTTAAAGGAAGTTGCGGGCAGGTTGACCAAAAAAATTGTTGAAAGAGTCACTATTTTGCATGGGCATCCAGAAGACCGAGGTGTTTCTGGAGAACCTGAAGGCCGTGGATTCAACAGTGCAGAAAAAACACGTGCAGCACACACCCAAAATAAGAAAAGTAGCCTTTGCCTTTCAGCTTCATGGATCGACAATAAGGCAAGTTCTGCAATGTGATGGTAACAGAGTTTTGTAAAAGCCTCTTTCAAAGATAAAATTTTAAAGTGAAATATCTCATCTTAGCGAATCTTTTAACTGCTTTACACGTATCCTTCCCCTGTACTGATGCAACTGAAAATTATTTTTACAATTTTAGGGCTTAAAAGTACCACTTCTACAACTGCTTTCAGGAACAAGAGAGATGCCGCTGTGTTTTGAACACTGATTTAATGTTGGGAATCTGAAGGTTAGTGCTAGGTAGAAGGAATCTAATCCTCTGAAAAATGAAGCTTTGCCCTGCTGGCCATCCTTTCAGCTTCTTATCAGGCGTTGAAGTGTATTCAGTTCAGAGACACTGCAAGCACTTCAAAGACACAGTCTGTGTGCAGAGCTGAGTTTTCCTTTCCACACACGAGACTCCTGCAGTGGTGTTAAATCTTTACTAACCCCACAGGTTTAAGCCATTTCAGCTCATGGCTCCCAAATTGCCTTTTTTTCTTTATTGCAAATTCTTAATTGTTTTCCCATCTACTGTTGGCAGTGCCTTTCAGAGAAAACCTAGGCAAAGTGCCACTCCAATGCTCCCTCTTTCCCTGAAACTTTCAATTGAGATGGGAGAAGCTGCTGCCCAAGTCACTTCCCTCTCCAAGCTTTCTGTGCACACACTTCTGTCCCCCATCTGCCTCTACACCACACTGGCTTGATTTACACTACCCTCCTGTTGTATACTACATCTCTGCCATTCCATGTGTCCTCAGACATCTTTCCAGACTGGATTTTGCTCTTTCCCTCTTTTCCTTCTTTTCCTTCTTTTTTTTTTCTTTTCTTTTTTTCTTTTTTTTTTGTCTCCTTGCAGCTGTTGCTTCCCACACACTCCTGTATTCCCTTCATCCCCATCACACCTGACCCTGAGCATGAACTGCCCTCAGACCCAGAGGGGCATTTGCAGCCCGAGGAGGCTGCTCCAGGTACCCACAGCCCTTCAGATCCATCAGCACAGGGCACAAATCTGTCTGGAAACCAAATTATCCTTCCAGGGTTCTCAAAGGCTTGCAGCTTGTGGAAACACTGCCACGGCTCTCTAGTTGAAGAAGCAAGACAGTATTTCTAGTGGAGAGTCAGGTGGTCATTCTGTTTTAGGGTACATTCAATTAACAAAGAGGTTTTCTATAAATATTTATGGTGTTAATCTGTCCTTCAAGTCAAATGTCCAATACCTTATTTCACTACTAATGATAGTGAGGGGTGTCTTGGTGTCCCACATAAAATTCCACAGCCATACATGAATCTTAAATGTAAATGTTACCTGCTGGATTGTTTTGTCTATTACCATGACTCCTATCCATTTTGTATTTCAAAATACTTAAATATTTACCCTGACAACCTAGCTTAAGGTAGAGCAACGTCTTGCACGCGTTCTTCAGATCTTAATTTTGAGCTACAGCAGAACTGGCCATGAGCCCCTTTGTGGGGCTGAACGTTGAGACTTTCCTTTCAGTTAAGATCCCTCTCCCAGAAGAATTTTGATTGTTTATGTTCCAGGCTTTTGTTTCTACTACTCTGCAAAGTATGGTGCTAAGTCTCCGCAGGAAGTGTGAAGATACACCACCTCCAGAAGCATGTAGTACCAAATGTGTGTTCTTTAAAAACATCAACAAGATCAGGAAACAGCTGCAGGGACCGGATCGCAGCACACAGCCAGGCTAAATGAACAGCCACTCTCCTGATATAAGTTCTTCATTAGCTGACGAAGCCAACTTAAGCCTACTGTATCCAGTTTTAACTGCAGATCAGACATGAGGAGTCTAATTCAGGCAAGCTATAAATTTCACTACATGCTCATTCTTTGTCATGATCTCCAATCTGTTCCTCCAGTGAAATCTTGGAAATACTTCTTTCGGTACTATATTAAGCCAAGAAGATGGTATGGATTTTTGTACAATGTGTAATGATCCATTTTACAGGCTTATGAATCTGTGTAAGTGCTGTATTAGCAGCCTGAAAGGTCTGTCTTCTAAACGGACATTTTCCATAGCATCTGGTGGTCCAGAAGAAAACAATGTGTCTGCTTAGGCCACATACAGTTCTTGAGAAAAATAGGATTTCCTACTGCAATGCCATCTTTGACATTTTCCTGAGGCTTTGGGATTAAATATAGCCAGCCTTGCTATGAATTTGTCTCAGTCTCAGCTTTTCCAAATTTAAATGTTCCAGAAAGTTAGCTTCAAGATGTAGTAAACCTATTCAGTGGCACCCAGAGGGTCAACTGGATTTTCCAGTATGTATTAGAGTTAGGAAAAGCCTATTAAACTGTCCCATCCTGCTAATATCAAGCTCAGCTGTAGGCGCATGCTCCCATAAAATATACTCTACAAGTCTGACCTTCTCATTCTCCTCAGCCAACAGCAGTCCATGCACAGAAGGACCGTGAGCTTGCTGGTGCACTGACTGAGAGAGGAACGAGCAGGGAGGGTTATTTGGGCAGAGCTGTAGTAAAGATTGCGCTTTCACTATTCTCCAAAGGCTTTCACCCTGCAAGGATTTGAATTCCCCAGCAGCTTGTTTTGTACTCACCCACAACCCCATGATCTGCATCTTCTTCCCTGTCAGTTTACCTGGGAGTGAAATCTCTCCATCAGCTGCAAGGACAAGTAGCTGGTCGGAATTGCTAGTGAAAAAGCACCTCTCTGAAGCAATTAGCAGAACTGCTGGACTCCGGCCAGCTGTTGCTGATCGTTCCCTTACCTGGTAGGGAGCCAAGGCACTAACGGGTCTGCGGGTGAGCTCTTCCACAGCTGCTCCAGCATCAGGTTTGTACAACCGCTCATAAATCAGAAATAAGGTTTGAAAACTGAGTGTCCCTCAAGTGCTATTTCTTATGCCTGGAAAAAAAAATCCACACGAAGAAGGAGAGGATATATGGCACTTGACAGTAACAAGGGACAAGAGAATTTATTCATAGTCAATGCAAAAGACAGTTACAGATATATTTGTTTTCCTCTGGAAGAGACTGTGTTTATTAAACAAGAAATAACTCTTCTAATGTATCAAGAAGTTATCACACACGACCTTTTTTTTTTTTTAATATAGATCTTGCATTTGTAAACACCTTGCAAAAGAATTCTCTGACCATTGCTATTCAGAAGAAGTACTGGGCAAGCTTTTATATTTATGTTTTGCACGTGTGCTGGTGTTTTATCACTCAGGCAAGCAAAAAGTGAAGCCCAAACACTCCCTGAAAATGACAGTGTTTAGAGAAATGTTCAACTGGACTTTTTAATCTTTATATATATATACGGTTAGGAAAAATATAAACAAAAACAGTAAAATGAAATTACTGTCAGTCCACTGATAGTGAAGTCTGTCTCTGCTCCGCAAGAAAGAATTGCCTCTCCGGGGCCAGGCTAGGCAGCAAACACACAGAAATTATATCCTCCAGAAACTAATTTCAAGAACTAGTGTTTGACGGGAGAGCATGCTAAGATTCGCCTTGAATTTTTGAGCATCAGGGGGCAGACAACTGCAAAGTTTATTGCTGGTATTAACAGCCTTTAGGAGATCCACAGTCTTCCAAGTTCTGAATAACTGTGATTTTTAAATCAGTAATTGATAGTGTCTTTCTCTCCCTCAAGTGTTCACAAAATGCTGAAGCTTTGGCAGCAATGCAGATTGGAAAGTTAACTGTTTCCCAGGATAGACTGTACTCATTTTTTAGGCATTTTATTGCAGGTTAGGATAATTTAAATTTAGAAAAATGCTCATGATCACTTTTAAAGAGCTTGTTATCAGGAAACGTCAGAAAGCTCTGAACATCTTCATGAATGTAACAGAGATGTTTCAAGTCACTTTATGAACTGTATATAAACTTTAAAAAGACTGCCAAGGAAGTAATGACTTAGAAAATCATGGTGATGTGACTAACTTCTCCTATTTTGTGTTCCCACCAATCTTCAAAGAACTAAAAATACTTGTTTTAAAATTATCCTTCTGAAAGAAGTTTTGCAGCATATCCAAGTTCTTTACAAGTTTACTGTCCAAATTAGACCTTTAAAATTCTGGTCTCAGAAGGAGAACAAAAAGGATAAGCACAGCACTTTACCTGAAGTTTGTTCTTATTACACTCTATACATTGATGTCTATGTTTTGGTGAAGTGTTGCCCAATCCACATCTGCCTGATCTCCTGTCCCCTCTCCTGCACTGCCCTGTCCCTGTCCACAGCCTTCCTCCAAAAACAAGGACCACGGCCTGCAGGTCACTCGGGGAAATGGACCATAGCCCACAGGGCATAGACTCGGTTTTCAGGAATTCCAGTCTCCTGAGGCAACCCACCTCACAGGTTTCTGAAGGAGAGGTCAGATTGGTAAAAATAGACGCATAGAAATTCTGCCAGAATCCTCCTGTCTCTGCAGAACATTTTGCTTGGGTTTATTTTCAGTGGGAAGGAAATCCCTCGGGGAGTTTCTGGCTGGCTGACCTTGTACACCTTCAAACACACACACCCCATTCACGGCACCACAGGTGGCATTGGGGTTACACCAGATTGCATCCGCGAATCTGATTTACCATTCAAGGATGGCCTGGACCTTGATTCTGGGAAGCTGGATTTGTTTCATTCCCTGCAGTTTGCTTAGGCTAAAGAAGGTGCAGACACATTCCTTCTGTGTATTCATGCTGCTGTTCTTCAGCTTTTCAAGGTACTGTCTTTCTGGCCTTTCCTCCAGCATGTGATTTTGACTCTAGGTAGCATATTTTTTTATTAAAGTTATTGTCTACTAATTAGCATCTTAAATCCTGTGGTAAAACACCCCTTTTCCTCGTGCTGCATAAAGAAATCTGTTTCTCCCTCAGTATTACTGGCCATGAGAGACAAATCTGATCTATTTTTTGCAAGCAGCCTTTCAACCCCCTGGTCCTTGCACTGCTATAAAACCTCTAACTGCCTCTTTACTAAGGGAAGTAGTTAAACATTTACTCTATTTATATGAGTGATTTGCATTACTGAAATTAGGCACTTGCTGGCATATCTTCTGGAGTGCAGTTACCCACTGGTACGAAGCATGTTTATAAAACCAATTTGGGTCAGTATCTTTGCATCTCCTGTCGTTATTGCAGCAAAGGCAAAGCAGGACACTCCTTAGTTTGAACAACAGTGTTCAAGCCTGCCACGCCAGAAAAGGCAATGGGAAATCTAGCTCAGTGGGCTAAAATTGGAAATAAATTAAGGGAGTTGGGAAATTATAATTTACACAGCATGACTAGGCTTCAGTCAAGGCAAGACATATCATTTACTTTTCTCCAACACTAGCTGTCTTTACGGTTTGACCAAATTACTTTCATTTTCTTGCCTCATTGATATGTCCTTTCCTTCTGTTACTTTGAAGCCAGCATGGGCAAGGACAAGAAGCAGACTTGCCAAAGAAGCTGCCAAAATAACACTACCCAAAGTGAAGTATGTACCTTTTTCCTGGGTCTGGATTCATTTCAGTCTAGTGGAATGAAGCCCAGTATTCAAACAGCTTGTTGTGAAGGTCATCCCATATTGCAACGTTTAATTAACAGCACATATATATATATATGCATGTCTGTATACATAGATAGATCTTTATATACATGAAATATATGTATCAGAGGATGGGAGATAGCAACTGGAACAAATGCTCAGTAGGAGTGAATAAATCAACTTGTAAAAAAATGAAAGAATCTCCTCATTCTCGACTACTTGAAGCCTCAGTGGAGTCTAGAATTGGATCATCATCAGGAATCAGGGCAAGGAGCATTGCTAAGAGAGACTACAAGGAATTAATTGCAAGCAAGAATGTTCCAATGCAAAAGTGACTGCAAATATAAAGTCATTAATTTTTAAATATAAGAAAAAGCATGACAGGATATTAAGTCGCTCAGCACAGTGGAAACCCAAAGGATTTTTGTTTAAATTCCAACAGCAAATGTTTGCAGAGAAAGAATTGTTTTAGTGCTTTGCTGAACAGTTTGTGTTTCATGAATTCTACTCTGAAAATGGTGTGTGAAGGGTACAGAATAAACCAGAGGCAATAATTTCAGTTCAGGAAATGTAATTCGAAAAAGGGGAGTGAAAAATTGTATGTGTATGCCATAGATATGCGTATGTACTTGTGAAAATACACTCACTAACGATGAGCTGTAAGTTAATTATGTGTTATTCCAAATCATTCATAATCCATGATTCATATTTTGGACAAACTTCAGTGGAGGTTGCTTCCAAGAGGGCAGGGGAATGAACTGATTTGCAGGCAGTTGTCCCTCTGTGGTTGTGGCTGTGCCCTTCTCCTCTGCCCGTGTTCCTGGGGACACGCTGAGCTGTCCAGGGGACATCGCCGCTGCTCTGGAAGCACCAACCACTGCCAGCTCCAGCCCCTTTCCTGCAGGGCCACGTGGGCACTGAAGGTGCTGTGCAGCAGCTCTGCAAAGTGTCTCTGTCAGAGGGTCCAGGTGAGATTGAATGGATTTGCCATCCTCAGCTCCTTCTCCAACACCGTGGCTGAAATTTTCTGCTAACAGTATCCTAAATTACATATTAACTGATGTAACCCCCAGAAAAGTGCTGCCCTGGTTTATCAATATTCTATTAAAAGCTTTTAATATCTATAATTGAAGTAATTTTGATTGCACAGTGCCTGGCATTATTTAATACTTTCATCAATAACCTGTATGATAGAAAAAGCATTAGCTGATTGAGTTTTCAGGTGGGAAGGTGGGAGGAACTGCAGCTGAGTAAATACAGAACTTAAAAGCATCTTGCCAGAAGTATGAGCAGAAGGCAAGAAGATGTAATAAGAATGAATGTATCCAAATCACTTTAATTTTGCATTTTGGTTACTTTATATTGTAATCCCATTTACAGCAGCTTACGAGAGTAATGATATTTAATAGATATTTTAATAAATTGTAGCAAATCATGGCATACTATGAAAGAATAAAGCAGGCAACTTCTAATTGTGATTTATAGTCATCTGTGATACCCTGTAGTGTACTTAAAATACCATACACTGATAATGCCCATAAATAACAGGACCATACCACCTATTAACATCTATTAAGTTGTCATTCTCAATGTCTGGGGAATACTTTATGAAGAAAGATAGAGCAAAAGCAAAAAAAAAAAAAATTCTGATGAACAATTCTAATTCAAATTCTAATTAGCAAAACTTACTCTCAGAGACCCTCGTGGAGAGATATGCAGGAGCCAATTCCTCCACAGCAACGCATTGGGCTTGATCAGCTTTCCGAAAGGTTTCTCAGGAAGTTTGCACAGTAACATTCCTGCCTTCCCTCTGTTTAGCAGGGGAGCACTGATTCCCGGGACCAGAGCTGTTGCACCCGATCAAAATGTTCCAATAATAAGAGATTCAAATAGAAGGATGTGTTGGCTGGGAAAATGACCGCCCTGCAAAGCATGTGGCCCACAAGCTGCGAGCGATCGGATCCCTCCAATTGAGGCGCCTGAGAGGCTGGGCAAGCCTTAATTGCAAATAGAGCCATTCGAATTTTAGAGTTGCTGGTGAACAAAACATGAGCTAATTCTGCATTATTTAACCAGACTCTTTGGGAACTGTTTTGTCTCTTCAAGAATCAGGAAGGCTCCTCAGTGGAGGGACAAACATGACTTCATATAGGTAGGACACTTTTCTTCATTATGCTGCACTAAGCACATCCACTCGGCCTGAATAAAATTAAAGCAAATATTTCTGACTCAAAAAAAAAAAAAAAAGACATTTAAGCGGTAAAATTGCCTTCATAATAAGTGGCATTTTAATAAGGAGCAATTTTGAAAAATAGGCATTGAAGTTATGCGAGACAACCGCTCTAAAAACTATCATTTTCCAAAACAAAGCTGTTTTTGTCTGATGGTGCTTTAGCAATTTATTATAAAGACAGAACAGAGACTGAATTAACATTGTGTCCTCTTGCAGTGAGAAGTGCTGATCTGAATAATGTACTCCAGGGGAATTCTCCTTACCATTTATATGAATATGGGAAAAATGAGAATATGATAATTGTCACTGGGGGTTTTTTCCAAGCAAAGATCTCTCACAGAGAAACACTCCGCACTGATTTAAATTTTTCCTGCAGCTCCTTTCCCCTCGCAGTTGTACTCTGAACTCAGTCTCAGGGTGCGTTAGACCTGCAGCACTGTTTTTGGCATGGGGTCTACGTCTTTCATTGCCCCCTTCAGATTTCTGGAGACTCCATCTACTCTTGTGGGGCTCCCAGACCCACTCAACACGGACCAGAACTTTGCCCATTTGGTAGGAATGATGTTGGGTTAAGGCCGAGCCCTAACTAAAGCCCCCACCTTTCATATTCAGCACCGCAGCGATCCAGCCCGTACGACAGATGCTCTCCAACAAGCTTTTACACAGACTTTGCTCTTCCTTGTCTGCTTCCTCTCTCGACCCGAAGTTAGTGATTTCTGCTGGAAGGTGTTTCCTCACCGGGAACTGAAGGGAAGCGTGGACAGCCCTGGGCTAACTGCAAGCTGGAGCAAGCCAGGATGCTGGCAGGGCTCCGGGCACAGCTGGAGCTCCGAGCTATGGCTTTGCCACGGTTGGGCTCCATCTGATCCCTGCGCTAGCTCATCTATAATTAAGCGGCTAGGTAATTTATAATTAATTACCTGCAACCCACTGAGTTATAACATATCCAGAGGTCAAAAGACTGCAGAAAAGAGATGGGGTGATGGAAATAGGCACTGTGAAACAAAAACCTGAGCGATTCCAGGCACAGTGATGTAACCAGCTTGGGCTGGGCTGAGTTAACCCCTGAGTTAACCCCTCCTTCAGCAAAAAGCCAGAAATTTATCAACAGAAAGCCTGCACAGAGTGTGTAGGACTCCTGCACACCTGTGAACAGGCAGTAGTAGCTTCTTTTTCTGTTTCTTCCCACTGGTAGGAGTAAAACAGCTCAGTCCCTTCGAGGTGGTATTTGCAGCCCCTAGAGCACCCGGTAATGAAAGAATGCAAAAATATTTTTTTTAAGTGAATTCAGGGAAAATCAGCAACAGGAATAATTAGGCACTGGGGAGCTGTCGTGGCCATTACTTCAAGAAAGTGCTGTAAATTCTCAATATTTCCAGACAACTAGCACATAAAGGACTTTTTCTGGGACCTGAGCAGGGGAAACATGTAAACATCCAGTTTTTATTCAGGATTTCTGGAATTTGCAGGAGTGTGAGAGGCAGGATTTTTTTTCAATGCTCTCTAGCTTCCACAGCCAGGCAAGCAACCATGGGCATAAACTTGTTGTTTGGCAATGACTTCTAGCACTTTAATAATACTATCTAATTTAACAAGTTAAATTTAACTTTGCTAGATCATGAACTGAACTGGAGTACAAACATTTGGGAGATCTTGCTAACAAACAGAATGTTGAACCTACCTTTAATGTTTGAATCAAATAGAAAAAGACACTCACGTGGGATCTGACTTCATGATAAATCCTTTGCAATCTGATTTTTGCAGTGACCAGTGGCCCTAAGTTTGCGCAAGTGTGTCCAGATGAGCAAGGATGGACACAGCCTGATCCCACCCATCCTGCATCCAAGTTTAACATGCAAGCTCAGAACAGTGTTCTGTTCTTAATTCACTGTCTAGAGGAAAAACCACCCTCTCCCATCCTGATTCAAGCGTGGACCAAAGGTCTGCAGAGTGTTGCAAGCTGCGCTCCCTAGAGAATGCAAATTGGTGCCCAGAAAGTAATTTTCTTCTTCTATAATATATCTTGCCATAGAGAACGGTGGAAAAACACATTGTGTTTGTGACCTTCAGCACATCTTGGAATTTAAAATAACTGACTTTGATATTGCCATAGAAGGAGCAGAGAACTAGAAAATTCAGCCTGTATTTAGTACTGACCAAGCCAGGCAAATCATGATATGGTCCTTCCTAAAAATATATATTCCCTCTCTAAGCTTTATTTTGTTTCCTTGCATTAGAAGGAAATTAAGAACAAGCTCTAAAATATTAGAATAAATTGGATTTTATTATTGGAAAGTGAGATAAATGTCAAAGGAGTTGCCTGTGAGGAAACTAGCCGACAGCTAACCTGTTAAAAGTTACATGAAAAAATGGGACTATTTGATCTGGATTCAATGTGAAAACTGAAAATTTATAAGGAACTTAACAGAACGTAAGGAATGGGTAACATGGCAATAGTCTGAGCACAGGCAGGTCTGTGATTTGATGGAGGTTTCAATTATTCCTGCACATTCACACCAGAAATGCTGCAGCTCCAGCTTCAGCTCCAGCTTTCACCCTGGGCTGCCAGCACCACAGCACAGGGAGAGCCCAGCATGGTGAGCTTGGGTGGTGTCACCCCTGCACTCCTGTCACCACTGCAGTGCCGCTGCCCGTCCCTCAGTGCCTCCGGAAGAGACTGCACACAGCAGTCCTGATGATGCCCAGGGGATCAGAAACCAGAGTGGTGGGGAGGAAGAAGGACTCAAATGCAGGAAGAGGAATCTATAAACAAATCTCCACTGAACTTCGCGAATATTGGATATTGTATCAGGAGGCCGCACTTGTTACCCATTATCCCACCCATTATCCTATCATTCCCAAGAGCACTAAGAGCTGTTGTGGAACAGCGAGTAGGGCTGAAAACACTGCATCTAAGGCATGAACAGATCAACAGCAGCAGAAGGGAGCAGCTGCAGCTTTAAATCATTGCCACAGCAACCCCAGCACCCTGCTGCCTGGATGAAGTCAGTGTTAGCTCCTGACATGCCATTTCGGGACAAAGGAAAGACAAAAAGATGCTGAGCTATCAGACAAGAAACATGCAGACCATCACTGCTTGATTTGTGGGTGTTTAAATAATTGCTCCATTACTTTTTCATGTCATGATTATGGTGATCTTGAGCCTGGAGGAGGTGGACACTCACAGAGTGAATTCAGCAAAGGGTGAAGGAACTTTGTTCTCTCCTGAGTGTCCTGAGGGGCCATCCAACTGGAGGTGGCTGTGGAGGTGTCATCTCCTGCTCCCTGCTCCAGGCAGGGCTGCCCACCAGGTTAGGACAGGTTGCTCAACACCTGAGCACCCAGCTGAGTGTGGAGAATAGTCAGGAAGATGATGTGGGTGGCCAGTGCTTCACCTGTTCCTGAGGAGGTTTCTCATTTCTAGTGGGGTCGGCCTCATTGCAGCTTGGGTCCTTTGCCTTTTGTCCTTTCATTGTGCACCTGGGGGAGAGTCTGGCCAGACTGTGGTCTCCAGACCCCACATCTGCTTGGCAGATGTGCACACCAGCTCATCTGTCAGCCCAAAAACTGACACTTAATCTTTGGGGTGTTTCATTTGTTCTCTAATGGCTCTGGGGTACTGGTGACAAGTGGGTTGAAGAGCACCCTCAGTCCAGACCTCACTGATGCTGACTCTTCAAGTTAAAAAAAAAAAAAATATAGACCAGATCAAACCAAACCAAGAAACCCAGCTGCTCAACTTCTCAACAACCCCCCTCTGTTAGAGTGAGGAAGCTCTGGATGTGAATCATTTAACGGTGTCATGGAGTGGGGGGAGGAGTGGGCAGCTGAGGAGACCCCAGCACGGGCTGCTTGGGTCACAGTGACTGGCACTCTCCCCCCTCAGCAGTGCTGCTTGCTGGAGGAGCACAGATTCAATTGCCGTCAATGTACAAGAGTAGATTGCTCCTTTTTGCACCGCACAATTTTTTCATGTCCATTTCCCTAGCCTCCCTTGGGCTGGGAAATAAAACTGCAGTGTAGCAGTTCATTTCCATTAGTCCTAACATCCTTCCTCATTTTTCTCGTGGCCTCATGTGATTTTTGATGGGTAAATCTCTGTGTGTAGGCACCTGGTAATAGGTACAGCTAGCTCCCTGTTCGCTGAGTTAGCAAATAAGTGCTTCAGGTAGCCCTGAGTTAGCAATTTCAAAGTAATACATGTAAATTTTGAAGGCTAAGGTATCTTGATTCTTACAGTCAAAGTTATGTTCTCATTTTCAATAATGCTTCCATAAAATCCCTACATGTCCCCCATGGGTATGAAGCAAAGCATAAAAAAAAGTTCCAGAGTGGAAATATTTTAAAATATAGATGCAAATAGAGGTTTGGTGTGGGTTTTTTTTCCTTTTTCAAATTGGATATCAAGAATATTGAAATTAATATTTCTAAGGTGTCCCCTCTTTCGTACAGCCCAAGCTAATATATGGTTTCATTTAAGAGGAGGGTATTTTCTATCATCAGCACAATTTGGAAATGTGATTTGCACTCACTTTCTAGTGTATTTCTTGTAATACTTCATAGCTTCCTGCACAGCACAGATTTTTGTAAAATCAAAAGGAAAAGCAGCACTGTGCTGTGCAGATCTTTGTCAAGGCAGGTGTGCAAGTCGCAGTGCACAGGAAGCACAGGCACTGGAAGTTTGTGGAAAATATGCAGAGAAATGAAAGCAAAGGCACTTTCAGGGTTTGGCTATTGACGTGTTTGTTTGTATATCCAAATATTCACATAAATATATGTGTAAATAGGGAAACATCTTTCATTGCATTATATACCCAGCCTGACTTAGATTCAAACCAGTGTCATTTGGGAAAAGAAAAACTTGCTGTTCAATACACACTTCCAATTTTTTAATATTAAACTGTATTTGCTTCACATTAGGAGAAAAAAAAGAGGTTGAGACCAAATAAGAAAATTTCCTTAAATCTGTAGGTAAGAAATACAGGCTTAAGTGATTTTCAGCATTTTGAATTACATTCTGCCTAAGCTGAGACCTCATGAACAAAGTCTCAGCCTTATCCCATTTGGAATGGATGAAATATTAAACCTCAGATAGGAGGGATTATCTTGAAAGCCCCATGTCACCCACGATAAATGGCTAAAGCAAGTGTTGCAGACCAGTGACTTACTGGACAAATGGGGCAATATTTAAGGGAGCTTCTGCCTCACTAAGATTCTCTGTGTGTCTCTTCAGGAAACTTCTCCAGCCTAGACACCAGTTTGGGGTGAGCCTGCTCCTCCCTTTACTGTCAAATTAACTTCTATTTAATATTCAGAAGTCTCACTATACATTAGAATTTGGAATCTTTTACAGACTCATTCCTACCAGTACACACCAGTTCTCCTCCGTTACCACTCATTTCAATGTCAAGGAGGAGTTTCTGCAGAACTAATTCCAGCTCTGACGTGGAAAGTTGATGATTAAATATTGTTGCTTGTCCTGTCTTTTTCGCAATAAATTCTAGGCTTGCACTGACAAACTGATTAATTTTATTCTGCCACAAGTGCTCTGGGGAAAAAAGGAAAAGCAAACAACTGAACTTGGGGACAAAAAGAAAAGAGGTTGACCCCTGGCTGTTATCATTTAAAATTGGACAACGCTCTCAGGGACATGCTGTGATTCTTGGGGTTGTTCTGTGCAGGGCCAGGAGTTTGTGTGAGGGACTTGTGCTCTCAGCTTATAGCACAGTCAGGGTTTCATTTTGCTGCACTGTGATACGGGAAAAACACGAAGAGGTCAGGGACTTGCTCTCAACACTGACATCTCTCTACAGCACATTGATGTCTACATGGATATCTCCATCTGCAGGAGCAGCACGACGTCTATTTTGGGGTGTTTCAAACTCCCCATCGCCCTCACAGGTGCCGCTACAACTTTCTGCTGTAATTCACCCATGCAGCCAGCACCTGTTCAGGGTTTGATGTGGGGTCACTGTGGCAACCTGTGTGAAACTCCACGTGTCCATTTGAGCAGTGAGTTTAAAAACTAATGATGTCTCTCGAGACACAGGATGTCACGCTACATGAATATTTATCTTTATTACCCTTATAATGTTGGAAAAACTATTTTATTAGTAAGCAACTGCCTGCCATATGGGGAAAATATAGTGCTGTCTTGAAGCTTACACAGAAAATCTATGTTTCTTCATAGAAAGCTGTACATTCCACTTGGATTTTTCTTGAAAATAAGGGATGCTGGGTTAAAAACTAAAGACTGATTATGTATAATAGCAGGTAACAGAATGAAGTGGCAGTAAAAAAAAAAAAATCAAAAGCCCTGAAAACTGTACAGTATATTACTGCCAAGTAACTGGATTGTAGGATGTGGCCCCACATATTTCTAGGTCCAGCTCTGCTGCTCCATCTCCCTTGTGACCTGAAGAAAGTAATTTCTCTCTGTGTGTGGGCCTTTTGTCTTCTACATTTTGTCCAAGTACTCGTATTGTACTAGCCAGTACTAACCCTGAGGTTAATAAACTAGGTTTAGCCTGCATTGTAGCAAAGAAGCAGCAAAGAACAGCTGAGATTGCATTTAAAAATAGTACTTATTGTGTGTTAGGAATAAGAGTTCTAGCCTTTCTCTCCAAAAATCCAGAGGAAAGGGAAGAAAAAGGGCACAAGGAATTGAAATGTCCTGTGCCATTGCAGCTCATAGTGTAGAATTATATTTAGAAATATACAAAAACGATAAAACCAATTTCTTCTAAATGGATTGGTAAGGTTCCATATTTCATAAAAATATTTTACAAAAAGTGTATGCACTGCAGAAGAATCTCAAGTACTTGTGGTAAAAATATAACTAGTAAACCATAAAATACATCCATATAAAATAAGGGTGATGCAAATGTATTTATGTCTTTACAAAACCACTTAAGTTTATTTCATGCATATGGTCTCTGAAGACTAGACTGAACATTCCCTTTAATGGCAATAAATCATTCCGAAATCATTCAGCCCCTCATGGAGAAGGAGCTAAGAGGCCTGCCTTGCTCTATAGGGATTTTGTTAATTATTTAAATGTTCGACCAGAACAACTGCTCTATAGGGATTTGTGCCTTAACATAGTCTATTTAATGTTTAGCTACAAGTTCCAAACATGCCACTAATGGGAAATCATGATGCTGGCAGCCACAGGACACCTCTTCCATCAGAAAGATGCATAGCCTATAGGGCCATGGTATTTATCTCCAGAAAATAGGGGTTTATCAAGGAATTGTACTTTAAAGAGACGCAGGTGGAGCTAATAAGTGAAAATTTATATTATAATTTTTATGGAGAAAGAGGGCTTCAGGAATAAGTTGTTTTAGGATCAACTCTCCTGTGAAAAAACAGCTTGTAAGAGGATTACAAAAATGGTACCATTTTTTCTTACTGAGAGTGTTTTGTTCTCAAAGTTCTTCTTATCACTCTTCAAACTCCATGAAACAACATTGATGGATAAAGAACATTCTACAGAAATGCAGCTTACTGTCCCCTGTGGCCATCATCCTTTCTTTCTGAATGTTGGGAAGTTTCTTCAGGACCCCCACACTCACAGCACAGCTATAAACCAACAACCAGAGAGGAAAGCAAAGCCCAAGAAAAAGAAGTGATGCAAAGAACAGCAGTTGCTCACCACCAACTGACTGTAACGCAATTCATGTTTCTTCAGAAGGCATAAACCTTTTATAGCTTTTTTGAAATACTTAGTTTTAGCTTCTTAATACACAGAAAGAGTGGGGAGTTTGATGTATGCTCGAGCAAAGCCAATCCAGGCTGTCACTGATCGCTAAGACAAGTAACCAACACAGAACTCTTGCATTAACTGGAAAGTTCTTTTTGTAATCGTCCTCTGGCAATTCCATCAGCAAATTCAGGCCACCTATCTAAGAGCTGGTAAGAAAGGGAAAATAACTTGTTAAATGGCTACTTAAGAAATACATTTAGATAGATTGTTTAAAATTGACTGCATAAATCAAAAAGATGCTCTGAAAAATCTGGCCACATTAAAAAAGCAATCTGCATGTATTCCACAGGTTTATTAACATGGATTGTGTATTCAAGGGCTGTATATGCCATGAAGATTAGCAATGCAAAGAGAAGAGCTCCTTTTGGATTTACTTACTCCTGAAGGAGATGCTTTCCTCCTTTCACCACTCACTGTGGCACATTCTGTTCCCCTCGGCAGGCAGACAGCTAAAGAGGAAAAAGAACAGCAGAAATCACAATGGATCAGGAGCATTACTTTCCACTCCTTGCCACTTGGCCACGTGCTCTCCTCCCTTCAGTGCCATTACTTCCCATTCCTGCATCCGTGCTATTTTCCTTCCTCTCCCTCTCACTGGAAACTTCTGCTACTTCTGGTTGTTCCCAGTGCTCCTTCTGGAGTGAAGTCTTAATAGTGACTGCCTGTGCCCCACAAAAACATCTTTGGTGTCCTTCCCACTTCGTCAGCAACACCCAGTAAAAGCATCTAAGTCAAAGATCAGGAAAAGGGGCAAACACAGTTCTGTTCTGTGTCTGGAAAAACTTAAGAAATGGTCCATAGAGGGAATAGTTGATCTGTTATAACAGGATACCATTATATCCATCTCACTGCTCTGAGCACCCACACCACATCACAGGTAAGTTTTTTCTGTGGTACACCCTAAAATATCAGCCTAGACAACAATGCATTTCTGAGGCTGGATGTTTAGTGGGGTCTGCAGACCTATTCCAATACCAAAATTATTATCTCTCCCAGTATTTTCCACTGATTTTTGAAACTAGGGGTTCAGAAAGGACTTTACTAAAAATGTCTTATTAATAGAAACATTAAAAACAAGGTATTATTAAAAAAAACAAGATTAAAGCTATGAATATACAATCCCTCTAAGTAACCTTAAATTGAATTCTGTACGGGTGAGCAAGCACTGGCTCAACCTGACACCAGCAGATTCCCTGTTCTGAGCAGTTATGGATGTGCAAAACGTACAGAGCTGCTGATTCTCTATACATATATATGTGTGTGGGTGTGTATAACCTGATATCCCTTGAAATTACCTTCAAGACATGACTAACCAATGGAAAAAAGAAAAACAAGAGTTGGATCTGCAGGTGAGTGCAAGACCTTTCCTAGATCTGTGGCTCTTTCAGAACAAACCAATCTTTGAGCCCCGAAGTTCCAGGCCCAGAGAAGTTAACTCTACCCTGCATTCTTCCTGGGTGAATGAAATGCCCTCTGAAATAAACCTCGAGACACCGGCCCAAAATGACCATACTCTTTTCCCTAAGTTTAGACAAACTGTGTCCAGCAAATATGTACAGATCCTGTAAGGCTTCTGATTTCTAAAATCAGTTGGTGACTCATGCAGACACTCGCACCAGGCACACTCTGAAAGAGCTGTGCAGAACACAGCAGCAAAAAAGGCCTCCAAAAATATTCAGACCTCAGCCTTCGATATATTTCTGTAGAAGCTGCAATGGCCAGGCTTTCTCATGTGCTTTGATGGGCACAGTTCTCATGTGCCAGCCACCAGAAGAGGCTTTTCTGGGGTTGTTTAAAGATGATATTTTAAGGTGGAGATATGTCAGGTGACTGAAGCCGTGCTCTGTGTCTCCATAAGCCCCCTCAGGTTTATGAGTGAGGGTATTTCCCCCTTCTAGAAAACATTGAGAAACCTTCTAGAAAACCCCTGGCTTTCTCTGTTCAGTGGGAAGGGGACATTGCCCTTTGTAGAGCAGGACAGGGAGGTGGCCACTGTTATGCCCACAATCACACCCGACCCGTATATTACCAGTGAAACCAGAAGCAAGGTTAATGTGTTTATAACTCTGTATTTATTCTCTGAGAATCACCTTTCCATGTTTGACCTTTGGTGGGAAGATCATTCAGCTCAAGAAATGTATCTGAATTTTATGAGCTTTCCTGGATATGTACCTTGGACTGAAATCAGCTTTCACTCCCCGGCGTTATTTATAGCACAGTCACAGTAAATAGTGACTGCAAGTAGGATGGGAAAGGAAGGAAAACAACATCACTAAAATACACGGCTCTGCTAACTCCGGGAACGGGCTGGTGGCTCTCCTTTCTCTCCTACAGACAGAGCATCCTGGCTTGGCTCGTCTCCTCTGCCACCACATTTTCCTGCTTCCCCTGAAACCTTTGTCAGTCTGTTAGCAAGCAGTAACTACTTTTGGATGGTTTTTTTTCTCACACTTCTGTGCGATGGCCACCTGTTACAGCACAAGTAAAAGCCTTCTAATTCCCCAAACCTGCCAGCTAACAATCTTGAGGTTTATTGAGCTCCGAGGGACAAGCTGTACCCACTTCCAAACAAGCAAAATGACAAAGCTTCTGCTTGACTTAGTTGCCTTCAACTTCCCAGCTCAAAGGATCCTCCTCTGGGCACTCTTGTGGCAACAGAGGAGTAACACCATCCCGGAGAGGAGGAGGGAGATGCTGATACAGGAAGCCAAAGGAGAGATTCGAAGAGAGCAGGAGGCCGGACCAACCCCAGGCTGAGGGCTGAGAAGTGCCAGCCAGGTCGTGGCCCTCCAGGCACATTCCCTGGCGTGGCCCACGCTGCAGCGAGGTGCCAGACCTGCCCAGGTGAGCAGGAGGGAGCAGGGAGAGCTTTCTGCTGGCTCCTGCGAGCGAACGCCCAGCGTGCGCGACCCATGTTCGACAGCCGTGCAGGAAATTTTGGTGCAGCCGGTCTGTGACACCCGGCTGAACAATCCTGCCTACTGCCTCTTAAAAGTGATTTGTAAAAAGATGCAATGCTTGGAGGCCCTTTTCTTTTGCAGTGTCTCACGGTAACATTTAACCACTCTTCTCTCTTGCTCAGACCTTTATTTGTCCTCTTATCAGTGTTCTCTCACTTGAAATAAAGGCCATTAAGATGGAAAATGTGTTTGCTCTTTGCTCACAAAGAAACAAGCAAGGTACAATAGAAAAAGGTCTGTGAGCATCAGAGGGAAAAAGTAATTTATTGTGGGATACAAAGGCAAGGGCAGAAATCCTGGCTGTTTTCTTGCAGTCCTGTATTCAGCTGAAATTCATGGGATATAATGATAACTCAATTACAAGTTGTTTTCTCTAAAGACTTTGAGACAAAGGCAGGAAAACTCCACCTCCCATTTTTCACTGTAATTATAGTAATAAAGATGACCTTAGCTATTTTTTTTAAAATTCACCTGCTATCCATACACCTGTACTCTTGAATGCTTTAGTACATGATACATCCAAGATCAAAACCAAGTCACAGCCTTTATCTTCTCTTTCAGAAAAGGAGAAATTTGGGCTGAAGTCCATCTCTACTTTACTCAGAGCTCTCACCACGGTATTTACAGTGTTACTCTAAACAGCCTCTCGGAGATTTGTGCCCTGTTTCCTAACGCTCCCATAAGTGTCATTGCACAGCCTGTTACTTCAGAGCACAAATTCACTGGAATACAGCTGGCTGTGTGATTTTCAAAGCAAGATATTTGCTGACTTGCTGAGGAGTCACACGCAAGTTATGGTTTTTTCTCCAAATTTTCTTTAAAACTCTGTCCAAAGGCCAAACTGGTTTCATCCATCTCAAAAATGTGACATAAGCCTTCCTATACTGCCCTAAGTTCCTTCTAACCAGCATAAGTAGATGTATTCAAAATTCCAAAGGCTTTTTTTGGAAGACCTGTTCTATGTCTTTAATACACTTTTCCATTTTCCTTATCCTAATAATCATCAAAACTTAAAAATTACTTGCTTAATGTTCTCCTCCATATTTCTGACAGAAACAATTATAAAAAAGCTATGGATGGAGGGGCTTGTTTAGGATACTGAGATAATTTCTAATACTATCTATGTTGCTGACACTTTCAACAGCACTTAGCTGCTGTTAAGTCTGTCCTCTTCTGACTCTCTGCAGCTAAAACATCCACTAAGCCTGATCTTGCACCTCTTGTGTGTTTTTCCTACTCTTCTCACAGAAGTATCTGTAATTTCTGCCTAACTTACTGTTCCCTTCTTTTTCATTAAAGCCAGCATGGAAATAGCAGCAGTAGAATGATCCAAACAAGGATTTGAAAGTGGTGTTGTAACACAAGAAAATTCAGCCCTCATTCAGCACCCTTTGCAAGAATTTAAAGAAAAAGAAAAAGGAACTGTTATGCATTCAAAATGGAGAATGAAATCTTGGGCTCCTCAGCATTACAGAGTTTGACACAGAGTCAACTACCGGATCATGTGAATTACCTGTGTTGGCTTTTCCTATTAATGTATAAATCACCACCCTCACACAGAATAAATCCAATAAATCCACAAAGAAGCACAACACAGTGCTGAGTGACCTTGGTGTCACGATTGCACCTACGTGCAATAATGCAAAAGGTTTCCATTCACTCATACACATGCTCATCAAAATGAGCACCACAGAGTTTAGCCTTTGGAAAACCCTATTACATAAATAAATTAATAAAATGAATTAAATAAAATTAAATGAAGAGTGGAAAAGCTCAGCAAAAGAAAGGTGAAATCTTTACCCTGCTGGTATTAACATCAAAGGTAGTGCTGGTTTTCACGAAAACATATTTTATACTCTGAAACGCTGGGAGTCATCCCCCACTGATATATCCATTTTATTCAGGCAGATTCCCAAGAATGAAATCCTTCTTAATGCAATGGAGTGTTTGATTTCAATGTCTTGCATTGACAGGTGTCATGTCCTAAAGCAAATCAATGAACACAGACAAATTACATGGTTCGCTTGAGGCTTCGGCTCCATGAGAGCATTGATTTGTTTGAAGTTAGCTCTGTGCTTATAGCTTTGTAATTTTGAAGACTTTTTTTCCTTTTTGTGCAATACGTGTGTACTTTACTTATCTAAATTCCTTACTATTTCTAAAGTTGCTTTCAAAGTAGCTTTTCCTGCTGATATACTTTGGCCGAGTTGAAACCAGGACATCTACACTTTCCTAACCTGATTGTCTCCTATACATTTGGCAGCCTCCCTTAAGAGCTGTGTTTGTTGGTGGGTTTTTTTTTAATATCCATCAGAAGGGAAACATAATCCTGAGTCTAGCCATCTCCCCAGAGATTTGTTATCAGCTCCCTGGTGTGCTCGCTCTGAGCAAGCAGCTCTGTCGGTGCTGACATGAGCAAAGAATAATGTCCCAGGCTAAAAGAGATATTACACATTGTTTGTTAGCTCCCTTCTGCATGTGTAGGTCAGCCTCATCCATCCCTTCTGTAGCTGACAGCAGCAGAAATAATTCAAGGAGGTCTTTCTAGGATGGAATAAAGGTCCGTAATTATTGCAATGGGACAATAAATGGGGAAAAGATACCATGCCCCGCATGATTTCTAAGGAAACAGGGCTGCTTTCTGTGACCAAATTATTCAAAACCAGGCAGGGGCTTTGCAGGAAAGCAGGGCCACTGCCAGCCTTTCCCTGTAGCAGCAGGGAAGTTGGGCAACCCAAGGAGAGAATGCTTTTACACTCTGCAGAAAGCTCTGGCTCCAGTGAATGTGTTTGCCCCGAAATACTTGGGTTTCAACAAATCACAATTTTTTTTCCTTGTGAAAATCGAGGGAAATGTTATTCTTTTTCCGTTTCATGCCACGCAGCCATGTCGTTAAGGATCTTCACACTCAGGAATTATTTTAGTCCCTCACCATATGAAATGTTTCCTGTTTAAAACAAAGTGGGCTGATAAGAGGAAGGCAGTAGAATATTAACACAAGTATGTAATAGTCTGTAAAGTGAGATATTAGGTAACAAAGGGTAGTTGCAATTAACTATGTAATTAGGAGGCAACATGAAAACGTGACTCCAAAGCTAATACAGTGAAACACACAAGCTCCTTTCCTAACAAAATGTTGCTGCTCTTTTCCTTGCCCTTGTAACTTGCCATAACTACAAAAAATTCTCCCAACCAGGACACAGGCTGAGCAACCATCAACATCTGGTTTACAAAGCAGAGCACTTGAAAGTTGAGTTCCCTGTTCATATCTCATTTGTTATGCCCACAAAAACACGGTAACTCTCCCTTTCTGAAGAGAAATGTCAGAAATCTGCCTGCTGCTTTGACTGCTAATGTCAGAGTGAGCTCTGAAATCTGTCTTTTCCCTTGCCATTTTTTATTTTTAATGCAGAGAAGTGCACTGAAGCTCTGGGAGAAACTTAAAAGCTGAGAAATTAAATAATGCTGGGGCACTTTTCCAATGAAAGCAATAATGAATTCAGAAAAAAATGAAGCTCCTTATCTTGAAATGCTGTAAAAATATTATATAGTATATCGTAATTACAACAGTGTGATAGAAGTGTGCTGCCTATTTCTTGGAAACTAATTCAAAGTGTTCACTGTTCCAATGAAACAGTGAAAGCTGCTGCAAAATTTTCACTAGGAAGGCCTGTAAAATAGAAGAAGTGTTTTATTTTTCTTCACCAAAAAACTGCATATCCGGTACTGCCGTGAGGCACGTTTTGTGTAGAAATAGGAAATTGTGCACAAGCTCCAACAGCCCAGGAATCTCCCCTGAAGCAGCATTTGCTCAGTCTGGGTCCCATTTCTCTGGCTGCAGGCTGAGTGTCCACAGCATCCAGAACTTGGGGCAGGGGGCTGAAAAAGTGTAAAGGGAAAAAATGTATGTACCAAATACAGTGTGTCTAACTCTCCTCATAAACATGAGAAGCGTCAGAGCCATTCCCTTTTCTACATCCACACAACAGAAGAATCCTGAGAGGTAAAACAGGGTCAAACATCAAATGTTTGGGCTTCACCCATTCTGTTTTGCTTTGGCTTTTTATGCCACTGGTAATAATTAGGCATACCTGAGCCCTTCCATGCTGTGTTGTTGTTTGTAGTTACTGCCTTCCTTAAAAATGCATACACGGTTTTCATAAGCGATACAATGCATAGATACATTTTTGGCTGTGGTGTGTGTTTTTATTAGGAAAAAAACCCCTTGAAGAACACTCTTCTTTCTGAATAGAGCATACTGAATTTCAGATGGTGCTCAGATTTTTGCACAAATCTGTTCTGCAGCCACAGAGCAGTCTCCAAGGAAATGTTTGATTCTGTACCAGTGAGTTCTGTACTTGCAGAGAAGAGATCCGCTGTGCCTGAGGAATGAAGTGGTCAAGCACAATGATGGTCCTTCAGATGATGTTTTAAGCGTTTAGATCAGGGTTACCCATTATTTCAAATACATGGAAGACATCTAAAACATTCTGAGGTAGTCAGATTAATAAGGAACTCATAGTAGCTTAAGCAGCAAAATCCTGTGCTAGCTGTTATTTTCTCAACTCTGGTGGCTCCGTGCCCAGATGTATTTTTGTGCTGCTGGGAGGTGATAAAGGCAAGCATTACCAAGTCCTTTCAAGCCTTGACTAAACCACAACCCCCCAGAACTGAATTATTACGATTTAATTCCAGTATATGATAGCACTTAAGTCATGGGATTGGTGTTAGATCTATGAATAATGCAAGTTTATTTAAAGGAATGGAAGCAGAACAGATTATTTAAAAGACACTGACTGCCAGGGCTGAATATAAATTTTTCCAAATGTCTTCATCTGTTAACAGAGCTGTAACCAGAAGGCCAAGGAAATACTAGTTTTGTTATGCATTATGAATGACAGAGGAGTTGCTGTTTATCAGCATGGGAGCTGATCTCCTACCCCAGCAGAAGCAGTGGGAGATGCTGCTGCAGACATCATGGATGGACAGTTTGCTATAAATAAGGAACTCTGTACTTATAAACTGCAGACCAAACTGACTCATTTAGCTGAGCATCTTCTGGTTTCTTTACCAAATTGCCGAGGTACAAATAATTTGATCCGCAGTCATCACTGGATTTCTTCCTTGGTGTTTGTTTAATCAGACATTTGTCCTCTGATTGAAACCGGCAGTTTTGGTCTGGAGAGGCATTGATTGAGCTTTTATTAATCAGAAGTGCACAGCTCACACCTGCAGATGTGGGACAAATATCCTACCTGATTTTTGTAGGAAAAAAAATGAGCTGAACCATGGGAATGAAGAGGGAGACCTGGCTGAACAGCAAGGTGAACTGAATCCGTCTGGCCCTAAAGAATTCCTGTATTCAAGAAGACATTTTAAGAGAGGGATAACAAAACAGTACTGGGTTTTTTAGAGCAGGATATTTCGTCAATAACATATTACAGATCTTTGGGCATGTTTTGATTTTACTATAGAGACCAAGAATTGTCATGTGATGTGTATCAGAGTATTGGCATATTTTTGTTCAATATATCTGATTTCAGATGGTCCTTTTGGCCTGTATTCCACTGCTTGTAATAATCAGTCACAAATAGAAATACAGTCTATAAATACTTTATTTTCACCAAGAAATTTGCTACAATGAGGAAAGAATTCCTATTGCTTCTGTCTCCTCGTTTCCTTGCCGCTCTGCAATATCTTTCCATCCTCTGGTTAGCTTTCTCCTACAGTTCTGAAGAAAATGCTAGGGATACTCTTCTACAGGAGTGTGCACTTTCTTCTGATTTTTTCTCTTAATTATTACATTGCTCTTCCAGAAAAAAAATGGGGAATGAAGAGGGATTTCCTTCTCACATCTTTTGCACCTTCTCAAACGAGCTGCCACATGCACTCCTCCTTCCTGCATCAGGGAAGGATATATTTGGCAGGAGAAGCAACAGGAAGCACACTAGGTCCCTTTTTTTGTGAAAGCAAGTGGAGGACTGGAGAAAGACAGGACAAAGTGTTAAAAAAAATCAACAGCTTCCAGGGCAAACGACAGAGTTTGTACAGCTGCCGGGTGTTTTATGGCAGCACTACCAGTGCTGGGATACCAGCTGAACGTCAGTGGTTTGTTATAAATGTTCCATCAGGACAGTGTTTAACAGTGCTTTCTGCTTTGCCCCAGGTGTTTTACTGAAAGACACTGATGGAAAGTGTGTCATTCAGATCCATGGACTGTTGTGATCATCACGGCAGTGATGCTCCACAAGGCACCATCACTGCTCCAGCACGTCTACTGTCAGTGGCTGGTGCTGGTATCTCTACTGATGGCATTTAGAAACACCTCCTGGAAGGAGCAGAAAGGAGTCCAGGCTCCATTGACTTAATTTTCCCCTTGGAAAGCACTAAGAGTTCTGGCATTTTCAATTTATTGCAAAAGTGGCTTTACCCATTTTTGATGGAGTTACTCAAAATGCTTCACCCGTGAATTGCAAAACCCCCTCATCAACCAAAATTGTTTTAAACATGGGAGGGAGCTCCTGAAGTGTGAACATTTTTCTGAAGGACATTGCCATTGAATGGGAAAACCACAGGAGCAGCTCTCCTACGAGGAAAGGCTGAGAGAATTGGGTTTGCTCAGCCTGCAAAAGAGAAGGCTTTGAGGCGACCTGGGGCCTCCCAGTACCTGAAGGGAGCCCATGAGAAAGGTGGAAAGAAAGTATTGGCAAGGGCCTGTAGTGACAGGACAAGGGGGAATGGCTTCAAACTGAGAGTAGGTTTAGATTTAAGATTAGGAAGAAATTCTTTGCTGTGACAGTGGTGGGGCACTGGAAGAGGGTGCCCAGAGAAGCTGAGGATGCCCCGTCCCTGGAAGTTTTCCAGACCAGGTTGGGTGGAGCTCTGAGCAACCTGGCCTAGTGGAAGGCGTCCCTGCCCATGCAGTGGGGTTGGAATTAGATGATCTTTAAGGCCCCTTCCAACCCACAGCATTCTGTGATTCTAATTCTCATTGCTTCATTTTAGGATACTCTCTGCATCCTGACATATGATGCGTGAATTGATCCTAATCAACTGGCTGTTTTCATTTTCAACTTTTTTCTTTCTTAGTCATTCTTTGAAAGATCTTTTATTAATGAAGCACAGCTTAAGAGGAGCAAAACATTTTTTTTTTCCCTCCAAGATTCACACGATTCATATAAAATGAGGTAAAAAATTCCATTCTTGCTACTGATTCTTTACTGCCAGTTCCTGGGGGTTTTTTTCAGATAATTATCTAATCCATCTTCCTCTGGGTGATGCACTATTTCTGACCCCTAAAATAAACCTCAACTTTCTCAAGGTTTATTTGGTGGCTGTTTTTGCTGACTTGGAATTCCATTAACAGCTGATCCACCTATCCCTTGAAACAGTTTTCCAGCTGAGATACAACTCGATAACTGCCTTCCTAAAAATGAATGCACTTCAACAAAACGGATCCTTTTGTACACACTAAGTCTGGTTCTGTGTCTAATGCAAATATCAGATCTAAGATATCAGATTCTGCCTTTGCCTGCATGACACTGACACGAGAGCTAAATCCAGGTGGAGGGGACAAAACGTGGACATCTCTCTTTCAGAAGAGCAGTGCAGAATTTGGTAGAGGCGAGAGAACTCTGTCGAAGCAACTTTGAGATGAGAGGTGAGTTTGAGAGAGCAGGGAAACCTTCCTGACTGTAGAATCATTCTGGAAATGAGAGCAGACATTGCCAATGCATGACAAACAGCCCTGCCAGCCAGGAACTGAGAATGCTGCAGAGAGAAAAACACACTGGTTTTGCTCAGTCCCCATTTTTACAGCTAAAATCCTGCATGCAGCAATGACACCAGTGAGGTGCAAGGCTATGAACACGCCTGGTGTTTTGGATGGAGTCCTTGCAAACGCCAGGGGTGAGAAGCTGAAGTGATAGGTGAGACCACCACCAGGCATGTTCATCTATTTTACAGTTTGTCTTATCGTTCCTCACCTCTGTGTTATTCCTGTGGCTGCGCTTGCACTTGGCCCTGATTGAGGGAACAACTCACAGAGGTAAAGTCATGCTGGTGTCAAGGCAGAAGCACAAAGGTCAGTGCCTGGCTCTGTTATCAAGTACTTCTGAGCGCATTCATCTTCATGGGAACAATATCAAAGATCGTCTGGAAATGTTAGAAAAGAAAAAGGGTGGAAATGTTAGAAAAGAAAAAGGGCAAATATTGCAATTAGCTCAAGTAGTTTATGCTGTTGTCCTGCAATTTTGAACATTTTGAGGAAAGGGGAAATAAAAAAAGATTTTAAAAGGAGAAGATTCATCGAACATCAATATTCATAATGGTATCTTGGCTTGAATCCTCTTGCCTCATGGCTGATTTAAGATCCACTGCTGGCAGTCAGGATGGTGCTGCCATGCCTCTGCCTCGGGGGACACCCTCTTTCCTCCACAGCCTCTTGTCCTCTTTCCCAGCCACTTTGTGTCTGTGTTTGTGGAACCCCACAGGGCCAACGATGCCCTCGGTGGGCTCAACCCCACCCTGGTCACACCAAGGCGAGGAAAAGCATCACACTGATGGGCACACTGACTGTGCTGGCTTGAAATGCATCCTTTCTAAAGTTACATAAGCAGAGAGATCATGTAGGAGGGCTGGAAATAATAAGCTGTTAGGATGATTTGCTGAAGCTACTCTTCACCTCAGCTCCCACGGAAACACAGAAATAAAAGTCCAATTTCCTCCGTAGACAGAGATCACTGAGGGCAGAAAAATTACAGAATGAAAAGAAACATTTCCCTTTGGTATTCGCTGCCAACAAAAGTGATGCTGAAGAAGATACAGACTTATGGCCACAAGGATCTAAGGTCAAAATTAGGTGAAAACTTCAGTCAGCAAAGAGACGATGTAGCACAAAAGGAGTAACCAATTTGCAAGCTGTGAGGATGGGAAGAATATGCCTGGCTTGTACAAACAGGATGGAAAGGGAAAAGCTGAAAATCCTCCTCTTTAGACAATAGTGAAGATCGAGAACTATACATTCAATAGATAAGAAATAATTTTTAAAGTTTATAAACAGCTCATATTTCCAGCATATCCATAGTATCTGTCCAGAGCTTCTAAATAGTGATATCTACCAATTGCCCACACTTAGGACAAGCTTAATATTTACATTCACATGCTCATATATGCTAATCTTTTTGGGAAGATTGACCAATCCAATTTCTAGATAAAGACTAAAGGGCAACTGATAATGTCATACACCATTTGCTGACCCATTCCATTCTTGGAGAGATATAGCAGAAACAAAGAGCTACATCCTAAATTTTATTAACTGTGGAAGAGGTGATTTATTTAGTGGTATAATAAAATCTTCAGTGATAACAATGCCACAGTGAAACAGCCACATTTTAAGTACCTCCTGCTGTCTTTTCCTTGGTGCAGATAGGTATATTTGTGTAAGACCTCACAGAACTGGAATTTCTGCTGCCCTTACTCTAAATTTAGAGTTAATTCGGGTGACATTGCAAACTGCATTTACTGTGGTATCCCCTGGATAACGAAGTGAAGTGAAGAGATGTGCTGTGGATAGAGAAAGGGTAGAGGGCTACGTCTGCCCAGGAACTGAGCTAAGAATTGTCCACCCTTTAGACTTGAACCTTGCTTGAAGCTCAGCTACAGCACCCCAGCAATCTTCCTGCTCCTCATCAAATTCTGCTCTCACTTTCCTCACGTTACCTTTACATACTTTATCCATTAGACAGCCTGAGAAGAGCACTGCTCTTAAAAGTTGCCAAATTTGATATTGCAGCAATTTAACAAAATCTTAACAAAATCAGCCTGAACCATCTGAAGACCCGGTCAGTATTCTCCTCACGCTCCCAGCTGTGTGTGAGGCTTCCCCCACGCTGCGTGACCCTGCGAGGTCCAGCAGCGTGTCTCACACAACCAGACTCACTCCAAGCACCACTTCTGGGCGCAGCACTGCAATTTTCTCCTAGATTAGCTGCTAAATGGGCCGGGCAGCAGCGCTGCTCACCTTAGCAGCTTCACAAAATTAAGCATGTGACCAAAATGCTTTATCACCTTCTTGGCAAACAACTGAGCAAATTTGGAACCTACGGTACCTTCCAGCTGAACGGCATTGCCACTGGACCATTTCATCAGGGCTGGGGATCGGGCATTAATTTCTCCTCCATAACGTCGTTAATTTCTCCTGAGTCCTAAGTTTTTGCCAGCTCATCCTTAGCTGATTAATCATTAGACCAAGCACCTCAGTCAAATTCACACAGAAGAGCCTGCATTAATGCTGCTTTGTTATTACCATCACAGCAATACCACTGTCAGAGGTCATTTACCATTTGTGTTGCCACCTCAGCTGCTTTGGAAGGGCCTGGGAGATGGCTCCAGGAGAGAAGGGGAGGTGATTACGGAGGCTCCTACATTGAATCAGTCAGAATATGGTCACAGCACTACTGCTTAATTCAAGAACGTCCCAGATACTTTGTGTGTACTTATACAGCACTATCTAATTCTAAATTGAATTCTAAATTCTAATTTTATTTCATACATTTACCCTCTCTTTCCTTGCTACCTACCAGGAACAAAGACCATGGGCTTAAATTAATTTTACTTTGGTGGGGGAAGGTGGGGACAGATGTTGAAAGCAGAATATTTTTCTTTGATGTTTTAAGGTCCTTCAATTTTCTGATGAATCCTGAGCTTTCTTCCTGTTGTAGTTTATCTGATTCTTAGGCAGTCATTTAAGATGTTTTTCATGAGCACATTAATTGCCATTGAAGGAAGTTTAAAACATTGCAACATAGTCCTTAAAAACCTTCTGAGCAAGGCTTAGTTGCAGAATTTTCAGGAAAACACTTGATTTCAGTGAATATTTCAAGTTTTAAAATGGTAGTGAAAGAGAAGGTATTTCATTCTCTTTCCATCACAAATCACATTTATTGTCACCTGGAAACTGCCTTGTGTTTCTCTGGCAGGAATCTATTCAGTAGTCTGCAAGCAGCACCTGGCATTGCAGAGTTCATCCAAAGTGAGCTGACAGAAAAAGCCCTTGGAAGCGCCTGTCAGTGCAGGGTGCTGCACCCTGCCAGGCTACAAAACCACTGGCTTTCCTGGGGAATGTAATTTTCCCTTCATACAAATGTATCAAGATAAAGCAGCACAGCAAATCACCACTTGCAGTTTCAGCTGACACATTCCAGCAGCACCAGCTCGTGGTCCATTCCCTATTCCTCCCACACAGCAGCTTTCCTGGCGATAACCCTTCCCACACCTACCCAGCTTTACCTAATTGCACATATTTAGGACAAGCACACCAGGACTGGAAGTTCCTGGTCCCTCCTGCGGGCACCGAGAAGCTGCGATCTGCTTCGGGAAGATGCCAGGGAGAATGGTGCCTTCCGGTCACTTTGTTCCCAGAAGGATTTTGGACCTGGCTTTGAACCAGTGGTGGTGGGACTCCACATGACAAATGCTTCCCAGCAGGAACGTGGCAGGAATGCAGAAAATCCTGCGGCAGTCCTGAGGACAGAAAGAGCTCCAGGACCTGTCCCTGTGGGAGGAGGTGGTGTTTATTGAGTTAGCTGCTGCTTATAAAATCCTGCTCATGCTAGTGGCATCAAACCTCTAGTGATAAAATGCACCATGAGATAAAATCTGGAGCCAAGAGTGATAAAGTTCTGCGGCTTGTCCAACTGACTGACAAACTTTTTTCCTCCCATCTGCTCTTCACTAAGTGGGAAAAATCAGTACACTTCTCGAGAGGAGTTTGGGTCCTCTCAACTTTCTCTGTCTCTGCTGGCTGATGATGTCTCTGCAATATCCTCTTGGGATTGCTTTCTTCTGAATGAGGATGTTTGTTTACCTGCTGTGTCTATAGACGATCAGATCTTCTCTCATCCCTGTTCTTCTAGGCTAAGCAAACCACAATTTTATCTTTTCCTGTGTGGTGCATTTTCATTCACTTCCCTCCATCATCTCGGAAGATCTTCCCTGAGTCTGCTCCAGAGCCAATCATCAGTTTTGCAAACTGATGAAGAGGATGCCCGAAGCAGTCCAAAGGAGGACTTTGCCAATAGCTTTGCAAAAGCGCTGAAACAGAGATGAGACTGTCCATCCCATTATGCAGAGGAATTCCGAGAGCATCGACCCGTCCTGCTGTGTGCTCCCAAGGATGAGTGCATTTTTCCTGCCCTCCAGCTGGATCAGAAACCAAGCCTGCACTGCTGTACCCCAACCTCTCAGCAAAGAGTCCGGGAAGACGCTGAATTTTAGCTGCACCTCCTGTGGGTGTGGGGCACTCCTGTCCACCCGCAGAAGACTCACAGTCTCAGTGGAGAAACCCTCCATAAATATAGAAGCGTATCAGCACCTCACAGCTCTTTAGCGTATAAATACCTCAGACAAATCTGAATATCAGAGAAGTGTCACTTTTGCAAACAGGTCTTGGCTAATGCCTCCACTGTAGCTAGCGCACCCAGAACACAATACCCTCTCAGATTACCATTATCCCTTAAAGTTTCACTGGAGCGGGGCAATAATATATTGCATGGACTAGTTTTTAAAAATACTTTTCCATTACACATCCAGAATCTTTATTGTTTTCCGTAGCACAGAAGAGCTGGATGGAAGCTGGATCTGCTTCCCAACAGGGCCGATTTACCCTTTACTTGAGCAATTAAAGCATCTTCTCTGGTGAAGCCCCCTTTTTATTTCCAGGTTCTTACAAATGCACAGTCCAGAAGTAGCAGTGTAACTGAAAAATATCCCTAAGCTGTTAGACATGAAATTTTTCACATGAGAATGATATTTAACATTATTCGAGGCAAGCAAATAAACAATGAAAAAGAACAGATATTGTTGGGATATTCTTCCATATTTTTGTTAGTGTCATGCCATCATCCAGACATCAGCACTCCTGAGCTGCTCTGTTGGATACATTGGCTTTTTCTGTTGTCAGCTGGTAAGAAGAGACACCAGCTGACACCTGCATAAGAAAAACACCATTAAATGCTGAATTTTGTCAGGGCAGCAGGATGATAGATCTTGATTCAAATTTTTACTTCTAAAGGAATCCTGAGCCATCTCAATTCTGGCTTCTACGTTCTGGTACTACTTTCAACAACTGATTGAAAGACTAAGTTACAATTCATTGTCTGATTGAAGATGAGTTTTTTCTTACCTTGTGGCTGCAAAATGATTGTGTTGCCTGTGAGCCATCCTGGCTCCAAGAGAAAGTGAGCCAGCACCAGACTCTGCCCCTCAGGCAGTGTCCAAGCTGGACGCAGTCGCTGCATCCAGCAGAGCAGCTGTGTGTCACAGCCACAGCTTAAGACAGCCAGAGGGATGAAAATTTTTGGTGTGTCTGAACGTTATTGCAACATTGGAACTGAAAACAGGAGCTAAGTGTCCCTCCCCACTGCCCATGCTGTGCCACTGCTGGTTTTACTGGGACAAAGACGTTGCTCCTCTGTGAACTGCTGCTGAGGCTCCTGTCAGCATTTTTGCACCCATGGCATAGGGCACAAAAAAATGTTTTTCTCTCCTTATATCAGCCAGGCAGCCACAACAGCATATATTATACTTATTTATGCCCATGAAAGATCTTTGCATTGAGAAACATCTAGAACGTCCTTGACTCCCGTGGCTGTAGCATTCCAACTGGGGACCATCTGTTTCCCCTCTGTAAAAACCTCATGGGCTCTTTTCTTTAATTGCACGCCATTGGTTTAACCGTAAACAGAGTTTAACCCAGCAGGCTGAAGTTTAATTTACTCCAAAGAGTAAAGCTGGCTCTCTAATCACCAGTATCACTTCCAGCCCAGCACGGCTGCAGCTCCCTGATGGATGTGGGGGACAGCAAAGTGGCCACCACCCTGCAGAGTTTCAAATCTCAGGGTGAGGCCACAGGCAAGGGATCGGGACAGCAGAGGGGGTGGCTCAAAACGCTCACATTATTTGTGCCACCATCACAAGCGAGCTGCGGTCCCTGCTCCTTCCATCTCCCATCCCAGCACCCCAGGAGAGAAAATGCCTTCCCCTGGGATGATCCCACTAACAGGCTGGGCTTTGCACTGACATGGAAATGGATTTGTTGCCGTTTCAGAAGCTGGGAAATTGCAGCAGCAATATCTGCTTGTTTCCTAGCAGCTTCCCAAGGAGGGATGTGTGAATCTCCTGTTTTCACCTCTGAAACAAACAAGAGAGAGGGCAATCAAGCACCAATTTAAACCTGATTTTTCAAAGTGAGCTGCTAAAAAGTTATCCAAGTGGCAAACCATCAATAGAAGTAAGGCAGAGAAAGGAAGAAGGAAATCATGACATATTGTCTGAATTCTGAAGAACAATTCATGTAAGTATGCTTCCTCAAAAATACATACAATTTCTTCATGAGCACTTTGGAAAGCTGTGCTATGATATGTGCTCACAGGTGTTAACATGCATATTATTTTGACAAGAAGTTCACAGAATTGACAGCATCATACTGAGCCCGAGCCGGGAAATAAAATCCTGGTCATTTTTTGCTGCTGGATCAAATTTATCTGTAATGATTTGGACCCTGTTCTCAGTAGCACTGAACAAGCACTGCTGGAGAGCAGCCAGACTTGGTCTGAGTTTCTGTTAGGTACAGAAACTGAAATCCCAATTTATGTTAGCTGCAACTGGAAGGAATAATAATAATAATGACAATAACAATAACAATAATAATAATAGAAAAAAGTATCGGTTTTGCTGGAAGGCATCACACTGTGACAGAACATGATTCCAGAGAACAACCCATGGTCATGTACAAAGTTTCAGAGCTCTTCCTCCCTTCCCTCAATGGATGCATGTGAAAATATGTAAGTGGTGGTAGTAAGAAGAGCAGGCTAACACACCAAAATTAAAAAAGAAAAAAAAAGGAAATAAAAAAGAAAGCTCACTTATCAACATTAATATACAGTAACAAAAAAGTCAACCCACCAAAAAGTCAAAGAACACAATATATAATCTCGAAGTCAATCACTTCCCAACTGCTCTTTGTTTCATTATCCAGAACTCAGTAGTTCACACAACGACATCCTGAACTTACTACTTTAAAAGGATAAAATAAAGAGATACATCACATGGTCTGTTTACAAAACAGTTCTGATCTGTGACAGGTTGGCTGATGGGACAGAGGAGGTAATTTCTCAGGGGATGCTTGCTGTTGCCAGAGTGGTGCTACCTTACCCCTTGTGAAATGTATGGAGTGATGTGAGTTTGTTCCAGCTGCTGAACCCCTTGCACAGCTGGCACTGACAGGATCAGCAGAGCATGTGGAACAGCATAGCTGGGAGAAATGGATCTTTTGCCACCACACGTGCCAGGGAAGAGCCGTGGCACTGTGGCAAAGCTCCAGCTGTTACCCTCCATGCCACTCCTGCTCCAGGCATCAGCATCAGACCAGACTTTCACAGCCCATCCGTCTGCTGTGACACTTGAGTGCTGAAAATTCAACATATTAAAATCCAAAAGCGAAAAGAAATCCTACACGTGTGCCTTGGGTATATTCAGGAGTATCAATACTTTATCTGCTTGTGTCTGCTGAGCTGGGAAATACTGACAAGCAAAGCCAGATTAAACATTTCCCCACTTCAACAGTCTTCAGCAAGCCAAGGAAGGAGGAAATACAGGGAGCTGAAACACAAACATTTTCCATCTTCTTGTAGCAGCTCAAGCTCAGTTCCTCTGGATTTCACGGCAGGTTTCCTCTCTCTAGCTATTTAACAGGCATGCTTGATAAAACCCAGTCATTCCAGGTACACTGCACACACCATTGCCTGCTCTATAACCCTGCCACCACACTGAACCCGCAGCTGCAGCAGCAAACACAGGAATTTAGAAATAGGAATATAAAAAGAGGAACACGTACCGAATATTAAAGCCTTGAAGCTGTGAGTCCATCCTGTTGCTTTTATAGGGCAGCACATTTCTCTGAGCTCCCTTTTATGTTCATGTGGTTCACCACAATGCTGATAAATGTGTCCTTGTTACCTGTCTGCGTTGTACATCGCAAAAATTTATGGCCTCTTGCCATCTGTTTCAATTAAGGAACTTATATATAGATTTGGGTGCCTTGCCCAGTAAAATACTTTTGGAAAGAGAATTTTATTGTCTGATAATGGGCCAGATTTCCAGCTGGCATTCATCCACATGCTTCCAGTAGTGTCACTTGATTTACAGCAGCCAAGCAGTCAGGTAGGTAACATCACAACAATAAATTCAAAATGTTCGTCATCTCAGCAAACCCTTTTAATTGCGACACTACTGACTGATGCTTGCAGCAGATTACAAAATAATCTTCAACTCCTGTTCATGTTGAAACTAATTATTTTAGTGAGACATTTTTGCAGCTGAAGCAGATATGTTTGGCTCTATTCACTCAACACAGACCGCAGATGATGGCTCCAATATATCAAATATACCTTTCCATTTTGCATGGATATGAGAGATGTGTCAATCACAGCCTTCTGGGAAGGGCTTTTTGAGGTCATTCTAGTGGCAATAAAATATTCATGAAGTTAAAACAAATAAAACTAGAACAACTTAACACGTGGCAGCCCTACAGGTAATCGCAAACTCCTCTGCCTCAGTCAAAAAGCTACCACTTCAGCCAAAAGGGGATAAACACTGCATAATTTAACATCAGCTACGCCACTAGTGCCACCTACAGCATCCAGCTCAGAGAAACCACTGAGAATATCAGCTGGCTCAGGTGTGCATATATTGCTAGGCCACTTTTGTTGGGCATCCAACCAGTCAAGAAGACATTTTCATAGAGAAAATACGTGTTTGTGCAACACAAGCACTAAACTGTTTATTTGAACATGCAATTCAGACATATAGCTCAAAAAATAGATGCTTCTGGCAAATGCCAATGGCACATTAGGAAACTAGACAACATGTACATTCAGTCCTGACAGATGAACAGCTTTTATTTGTTGCATCTGTTTCGTTTTGTTTGTGCTGGAAGTGCTTGTCACCACTGGACGAGTTCTTTTAAACGGCGTAGTTTTTCCTTCTGCTGCTTCTCGAGCTATGGAGCAGCCCTTCCATCGGTTATCTACAGCTGCATGAGGTGCCTTCAGCTTCAGCAGGGCTCAGGACACTGCACACCTGCAACTCAGAAGTGCCACACTGAAGGCTAGCCTTTGGCACATAAGCTCATGGAAAACACCTCTGTTCCAGGCTGGCTAGAAATGTGCCACTGGGAGCAGTTCCCAGAGCTCTGTCAGCATTAACCTTCAGTGGGGCTTGTCGTTTCCAAGATTATTTCTTGGTTTGGCCAATACATCTTCTGCAGGGCTCACAACGCAATCTGCAAATGCTTCTGTCTTTTCTGTGTCATTCTTACAAGCATCCCAGGGGAAATATCGTGTCACCTCCTCTCTGGATTTTGTGCTGCATCGTTTCCTGGTCACTGCACACCTGCTGAAGGCTTTGATGCCTGTTCCCCCAAAAGGCTGACTGCGGCTATAAATCCTGGTGAGGTGAAGGGAAACAGACTCATCCGTACAGCTCTAAGTCTTGGCAAACAAAGATTATCAAAAATAGAAACGCTTCTCCCCTTAAAACACACATTGAACGAGAGCTTGTAGACAAGATCATACTAGGTGATCAAGGAATTAATTAATTTATTTTAATAAAGAATACTTCTGTGCCTTACATTTAACTACTTTCTTTTAAAAATAACCACCTGTCGTTTACCTTTCCCTGACTGTTTCTCTTATTTTTTGACACCTCAAAATATGTGAAAAAATAGCTCGCTTCCACCCTTACTTTTTAAATAGACAACACAGCTGAGGCTCAGGCTGAGGAAACCAATAAGTTTATCTTTGTATAATTTGAAGCAGAGAGGCGAAGGGAGCCCTTGGCAGGACTGTGTCCCCAGGAGCTGTGTCCCTGCTTTTCCCTTGTCCCTTGCTTGAGGAGCAGCTGAGGGGCTCTGGCTGCAGCTGGGGCCATCCTCCAAGCCCGGCTCTCCCTGAGAGAGGATTATTGATGCAGACAAAGCCTGTAGGTCTGCATGTCCCGCACCGAAGCAACACAGGAGATTGGCAATTCACTTGAAGGACAGCCTGCTGAAGTCAGAGCACAGGGTGTTTATCATCCTGTCAGGAGTGTTCTCCTGCCGGGCTCAGCATCACAGGGACAGCGTGTAAAGAGCAGAAGCTTCTCTGTCTCTTTCTGCACAACCCCGTGGTACTCAGAAGCAGCTCTGTGCCACACCACCACCCCTGTGAGCCCCCTCAGCCGTCATGAACCAGTCTCTCCCAGGACACAAATCCTGCCCTCTTTCTTTTTAGCAGGGTGTGAAACCAATGACCACCTGCCTTGTTACCTTCTCTCCTCATTCCCTTTGTGGCCCCTCCACTTCAGGCGGACAAGCAGGTCCTGAGCTCATACCATAGCTGGGCAGCTTCAAATAAGGAACTGCTTCAGCTGAATGGAGCTTAGATAAAGAATTTTCTTCTGCTGCTTCCACAGCCAGAGAGATGCACAAGCACACAGCCCAGCCCATCTCCTGGGAGAGCCCACTGCTGGTGGCACCATGACACCCCTGCAGCAAACACCAAGTGGCACTGCAGTTTGCTCCCAGTATGAGAACAGACCGGCCTCACCCACAACTCAGTTCTGCACACATCTAGAAACAGAATTTTAAAAAGCGGAAGTCAGACTTGGCTGCAATTAGATACTGGTTTGGGATTCAAAACCAAATGAATGGAAAATTGAGAGAGATGGGTAGCTGGTGTGTTCTTGATGCCTGGGTTTAGGCTTTGGCAGGAGATCTACCTGGAGTTGCACCATCTCCAGGAGCTCCTCTGACAGCCCTGCTCTTAGCTGGGCTGGCTGGCTGAGCAGCTCTGCTGTAGCCTCCTGTCTCAAGGGTTGGCTGTCCCAGCTCAAAGAGTATGAACAGGATAATGTGAGGCACAGGGACAGCTGAAACAGGGCTCCCGGCTGCTGCTAAAGTATCAAGTTAACATTACACACTACAGCTGATCTGGGTATAATGATCCCACAGCAGCCAGAAGACACAAAGCTGATGGGTACTGTCTGCAAGGGAGTGGTAAATTTGTGCGTGAAGCCACAGAGGAGCTTAATTATAATCCCTTTGTGCAAATATGGATTCTAAATCATCAATGGGCATGTGGGGGTTCAAAAGCATCACTCAGTGTGAGGCAGCACTTGGAGAGGGAAATGGAAAGAATGGTAAATCTGACATGCTCTGACTTTGCACCAGAGATCTCTTTTCCCTGTTCTTCTGCCCCCTTAGTAATTAAAACAATTCTGAATGATATACTGATGACTGGCTGGCTGTCTTCCCTGATGCCTTCCTCTGCCTCCCTTGCTTGTTGAGAAGGCCCAAAGCACCTCGGGCTGCTCCTTTGTTTATCACAGACTCAAAAGTTGGTTTTCATTGATCAGGGTGGGAGCGAGAGTGATCCAATCTGCCTTCCTGCTCCACAGTTTGCTAGAAAAACCCCTGTCCCCTGAGTATGGTTTCACCACTCAGCTGCTACTGAAAGTTTTTGTGCTCCAAACGATTTTGTAAATTGTACTGATTAGTTCAAATCCCACCATGGCCCATTAATGGTGACTCTAATGGATGTTGGCAGATTCAGCGAGAAATCCAAATATATTCAGATTAAGAGCAGAGGGTGCTTAGGCTTGCTGAGAAATGTTTGTTCCCTTGCAGTTTCAGAAGGTTTGTGTGGTGAAGAAGAGCAAGTTCATGACAGAGCAGAGCTAATGCAGTCCATAAGTGACAGCTCATGACATTGATTTTAATATCTTAATTGCTAAGACTATTTGAGAAAAAAAAAAAATCCTTCAGCTGCCTTGAGCCATATTTCAACCTTCAGAGGCTTCCCATCCTTACTTAGGGCTGCTTGGCATTTCCCAGGGGTTAACTATGTCCTGGGGTACGGGACTCAGGAGAATCAGACAAGGTGTGAGCCTCCATTGGGTTTGGAATCTCAAAGCATTTTGCAGTCCACGTTGCTCAGAGCAGAAATCCGTAATGAACAATAGAGCCTATGTACACCACTGCAGAAAACAAGTGATTCAGGGCTGCAGAAAAAAATATTCTGAGAGGATGGGAAGATCCACAGAGGGCTGGGCATGTCTCTGCAGGCACAGGCACCTCTCTGGCTGGGGACTATGCACAGCCCAAGGGATAAGTGACAGCATTTAAGACCAAGGAGCCACATGTGCCAGAATTCTCCTTTCCACTATCAGCCACAGCTCCGACTGTTCTGGGTTGCACTGCTCTTCATTTTAGTGATCTGAATGTGAAACAGGTTTGAGGAAATAAATAGCACTAATAAAAAGACAAGAGTGACCTTTTAAAAGGAGTAACTATATTTAATTTAAAATGTTTGCATTTCAGTTGGCTGGGATGAAGAACATTCATTTCCACTGGAACTGCATGCAACAGAAATACCGAGAATAGGTGCACTGTGTGAGTAAATGCATTGAGAAATTCTGACCAGGGAAGAGCAATTCCACATCCCCCTTGGAGACATCAAAAACACAACATCAATAAACTGCATATGAAACACCTACCTAGATACGTTAAAATAAAAAACTGTAAAAAGTTATTCTGATAATTATTTTTAACACTGTAAACTTATACATGATCAGGAAGGATTGTATTTTATCAAATACATAGTGAAATAAATAATCCTTTAACAAACATGCAGAACAATCACAGCCCTTCTCCCTCTCTCCTCATCACAGATGACTAGTTAAAAGGCGTGATATCACAGATTATTATCATGTCCCCAAAGGCATAATAATACATTGCAAATTTTCACATCAGTGATTTTTAGGTCTCCTCCTAGAATATGCAGGAGCATAAAGCCAAGGAGTCGGGCTGTTTTCACAGAGCCCTTTTTGCACACCATTCTGTTAATGATGCAAAGCTTAACAGCTCGCCCCATAGGGCTGTGCTATCTTTAAATGAACACAAGGCTGTGCCAGTCTCAGAAACTTCAAACAGATAAATCTTAGCTGAAACAGCATAATCAATGCAGCCCAAATCCTTCACCATTCCTATGTACTGAGGCTCTTTTTTTATATTGCTGGAAATGTTTTCCTGCTGAAGTAGGGAATATTTATGCTTCTTCCTCCAACTGCAAATCAAAAGCTATAAATAGCTGCTTGTCCCAACATATGGGGAAGGAGGGTTCATAGTTGGTGTTCCACATCATCTCTAAACCCCCAAGCAGTAAATGTAAATTAGAAATATTAACATTGAGAAATAAAAGGGTTTTCTTGACACAAGCAGAAATCCTTCTTCATCTCCTGTGTTTCAGATTCACAGTTTTCCAAGGCCAGGAGGGAGAAAGAGGTCAACGGGGTGAAAAACGCTGCTATTTTTCCTGGAAAAAAAGCGTATGAAAATCAGATGCTGAGTCAGCAGGACTCTTGGACATCTTTAGAAAACTTTTTCTGCAGAGGTAAAGTAAGAGCAGCTGCAGCTCACCCTGACTATGTCTAGCGCTGGTCTAGCTGCCAACTACACCCTACACCCATGGAAAAGAAGCACAGTAGTTCAGCACCCCAGGATTTGCAAATCATATATAAATCACAGAGCCCACGGGTCTGCCACCTCAAAAAATGCAGTGAGGCCACCAATTTTTTTTAAACCTAAAGACTGCGGTATTCTCAGGGCTACCCAAACATAAACCTCAAAACCACAAGGCTACACAGACCCTCCAGCTGGTGTTTTCCCTACAGCATAATAAATGGGAATTGCTTTTCCTGCACACAAGAGAGGTTTCAACAGCAGAAATGAAGTGCACCTTGACAGCAAGCTGAGGAGCCAGCTGCACCCCGATTTCCCAGCTCCCAGGCAGGAGCTCTCACCACTGCTCTGGTACCTGGGGGCACACATTGGTGGTAGCTAACACACCTGGGTAAGACTGCAGAGATGTTACCTTCTGGCATGATTTCTACCACTTAAAATACTGTGGAAAACCTAAATAGTCTGGAAACAAATGGGCTGTGCAAAACTGAAAAGGCTGAATTCACCATCCTGAATTATGGATGGATAATCAGCCACAAAAGAGCATTGTCTGCAGCTGCGCTGGAATTATGTCTGATCACTCCCTCTCTGCCAAAATATAAAATTCAGATCTTGTTCAGGTTAGAGGGATCATTATAAGTACTGAATTTATTTATATTATTCGACATTGAAAGATACTTTTTTTCCCTCTGTGATTCGTAATTATTACAAAATTCATTTTCCTGTTCTAGCATCACACAGCTACTTTGCACCAACTCTCCGAGGGACACCACCACCACAAGACTGAGACCAGGGAAGCCCTCAGTCCCCTTTTATGCTGATAGGTAGTTTTGGGCAAGCTCATTAAGTGCTTTATCTCACTGATGTATTTCTATATTTATCTCACTGTGTCCCCATATTCCTGCAACACCCAGCTCTACTCTGCACATGTAATGTAGAGCGGTTATTTCCACGGGGACTTGTAGTGCTTAATATCACCTTCCTGATCTGGGCTGAGGAATCCTGGCACAGCAATAGCAGCACTGGGTCAGACCAAAGTTCCCCTGGTAGCAGCCGGTGGGATGTTTTAGGGGATGGAAGAAGGAGCAGGAGCATGTAGAGCAATACTTCCATGAAATGCACCAGCCCCGTGGCTCCTGTGTGTGAACACCTCTGTTGTTAACAGGCCCTGGCAGACCTCTCTTCCCTGAACGAGCTGATTTCTCCTGGAAGCCATTTGAATGATGGCCCTCCAGTGGCTGCTGGCAATGAGTTCTGCAACTGAATTACGAACCACACGAAGTAATACTTCGTTATTTTAATTTCAAACCTGCCACCCAGCAGCTTTGTGGGGGGCCTCATGACACTGAGCTACGAGCATCGCAAATGAACCTTCCCCATCTTGCTGCCTTTACTGATGCTGAGGAGCCATAGCCTGTTTAATTACTCCTGGCTGGGATGCCATTCATTAGGCTACCCTTCTCCAGACCTTTCTAGTTTTACTTTACTTGTAGTGGAACTCGGAAAACCATGCAGCCTTTGGGAAGCAGCCCTTCCCCTTGAAAGGACATTTAAAACCGAGTAACACCATCTGGAGTTAAACACCTTCTGCTTCTAATAAGCTACGCTAAATAAAAAAATGCTTGAAAATGAATGGGTTGTGACAATCGAGGCACAGTATCAGTGTCAGCTGTGTCTGATGTCTTGTGGTTGGCTTCTCACACTGCCTTCACACTGGCAGATGCAGGAGCTACGAGCTACAATTCCTGCAGGCGCTCTCCCCACTCCAGATCCTGGTTGGCTGTGTGTTCGCCAAATCTCTCTCGATTTAGTCCAGCAGTGATTGCATACAGATGGGTTTTATTAGAGCCTGGAAAACAAACATACTAACTGGGACTGCAGCTAGCATTTGGGCAGATTTCTACCCAAAATGGGATTGCTTTCTTCCCCCTTCCGTCAGTGACACTGGTCCACCCAGCACAGGCTGAGGGACAACCAAATTGGCTTGAGGTCCCACACCTCACTCCTGCTTTTTGTCTTTGCAGCAATGAGGCAGGGGCTGTGATGCAATAAACAGGAACCAGTTGCAATACCTATGGAGAAGACTGGTACCAGATAAAACTCTTGATTTCTCTCTTCTTCTCAAAGGCTTCATCAAAACCACAAGACTTTAGAGGCTTTTGAGGTGTTCAGTGCTTGAAGAACAATGAGGTTGTGGTTCCTGCTATGGCACCACTGCTGAAGCTGCTCCTGGCACAACAGCAGGGCAAGACCATGCTGTGGTGGGGCTGCAGAGCAGTTTTTTCCTACCTAAAATGACAGGTCAATTTTACTTATCAGTGCAAAGAAAATTGATGCTGTCACTTAAAAATATATCCCTCTTTTCACTTCAGATCTCTGGGAATGGCAAGGAGAGAAAAGTTGGAGATGGAAGATAGACAGTTGTGGTCAAAGTGAAAAAATACCTGATGCATGAGAGCATTGTAAGGACAGTCTGTGTGCTACCAAGTATTTTGAAACCTGTGAGACTTGGTAGTTTATCCATCAGGAAGACCTGGCCACAGGGGTTTTTGAGTTAAGCAGATGCTTGCTGCACAGTCAGTATGAGAGATGTGGACAGAAACTAAAACTGAGACTTCCTCTGCTTTTAGCCCTGTTGTCCTGAGTGCAGGCTCATTATGTGGTGCTCAACATCAATTCTCACACCAAGGCGAGATTATTTCTAATATTTTTTTCTAGTTTGTGCAAAGCGGGGAGCTGGGTGGTAACCCACAAAAGGCTGGCTTCCTGACCATCCAAACTTTACACTAATTAAACATTTTAACAAAGGCATCAGCAGCCATTGGTTACAGATTACATAACCCTTTTATGAATCAGTCCTCAACCCCCTATTTGCTGGTTCCTACCTCTCATTTCTCATGCTATATAGCCTGCATGCACAGTTCTTCCCTCCATTGGAGCCTGGGGTCTGCTTTGAGTAGGTGGTCAATGGGTGGGTGTTTGTGGTCTCCTACTGCCAGAATTACCTTTCCCCAGTTACTGCTCAGTTCTGCTGACTTCACTCCTGGTGGCCCTGGTCCAGACAGCCCATTCATCTTGGGATTGTCTTCCCTTTCCCTTAAAACAAAAGATTAGCCAAGCGCACAAGGTTCACAACGCAATTGCTTAATCATAGCTGTCCAGCTATTGCCACTGATTAATAACTAAAAAACAAATTGTGAAGTTTGGTTCAGATCCTGAGGGGCTCCATATCAGTGATACATGACAGATTTGGCTGTAGGCAAAGGTAACAGTTATTTAATTATTTTTATTCCCTATTGATAACTGGAGCTGTGTTTAACTCTTCTATAGGCCAATCTCACAATCACCACCGCAGAGACTCACCTGATGGAAGAGTGAAGACTGCAGAGGCAGCAGCACTCCTGTGCTTTTCAGCATTGGTTACACCTTAGATGGGTCCTCCAGACTCCTCTATGGATATGCAGTAACGGACAGAGCCCCAAGGCTCTCAGTTTTTGGTTTTTTTTAATTAAAAAAACCCCAAAACCCAAGCAAAGCCAGCAATGTGACCTGCCCTGGCTCGCTGCCAGCACCTCACCTTCTCCTTCCCACCCCTTCCACCCAAGCACTAGGAGTGAATATGATGTTTTACCCCTGTTTAAGGCCCAATTAGACAAGAACAAGTGCACGTCCATTAAGAAGTGCTGGCTGCTGTTTGATAAAGCAGAGTACATTAGCACACACCGAGACTGGTCACTAAATTAAAACGGGTCCATTTTTCCACCAGAACAAGCTTTGCTATACTTTGCTTAATCTTTGGCCAGATACCACAGAAGAACCAAGGCTTAAAATCTCTACTAGAAGAGATCCACAGGTTGTGCAATACCCAGGTTAATTAGTGTTTGTAAAGCACTTTCTGGAGGAAAAAATGCCAAGTACGATCAATATTATCAACAGCGTTTTCTTTCATCAAGTCCTTGCCAATAATCCTCTCAGTTTTGTTTTCAGGGTTAAATTAAGCACTTTTGTAGTTCTGTTGGGTACAGCCAAGCAATTATTGCTTTTCAGCTGAGTCCTCCCAGGTTTGGTTTGATTTTATCTGGGCTTTGTTTTATAGCTGGCTCCATTCTGTATTAAAAGAGCAGTTGAAGCTGATGACCTTTCCCAGGCTTATCCATATTTAAGATAGTGGAAAGAAGGGACTGAGAAAGGCATTTAATTAACAGGACTTTATGGAGGATTGAGAACAAAGCTGGAATGCAAGAATAAGTGCAAACCTAGGCACAAAAGAAAGAGGGATGAAGCATAGAATAAAATTACTAAAGATAAATGTGATCTCTTTTCCAGAGAAGAGATTGATGGGGCTTTTTTTCTAAAACATGATGCACAACACCTCGTTTTTATGTGTTTGATGAAGAGCTTCATGAAGAAATATTAGTTAAGGCAGAGAAGAGGATCAGCATGAGAGAGGGGACCCACTCAAAGAATAACTGTTAACACACTCAGGTAAAGAGAAACTTCTGAAATGAAGAAAGGGTCTGCTGAAGTTTTTTGTGGTTCAAGCTTAGAAATATTTATTTCACAGTTTGTTTTTATGCAATACTGTCTCTCAAAAAAGAAGAAGAAAAAAAATGCTGGTGAGAAAGAACTTGCTTCAGTTCCTGACAGGATTTGCTGGCAAGAATCAGAATATGCTACAGGAAGAAACAGATAATTTTGAGAAATACAGTTTAAGAAATTAGTTTAATTGTACAGTGCAACCCAAAGAGGAAGATAATACACTTAAAAACTGCTAACAAAATTTTCTCATTTAATTAAGGTTATCATCAGTGGGAACTCATGAGAAAGGGAAAGACATGAACATTATGAAAGTACCAATAAGCAAGCATAAGATACCTTTGTGAAGTTTCTTTCAAGTACATTTCCAGGCTTCAAATTGCTTAGAGGCTAGGAAAATGTGACTCTCCAGTGCTTATAAATCAGAATAATTTCTTTTTAATATCTCATTATCTTTCTGGTGCTTCATTCATGTGTCACAGCCTTTATATGTTGATTGTGTAGTTAATATATCCTTCCCTTTGTTAATTTCAGTTTGGAAATTGAGATAAATTTACTGTTAAGTAACTGAAGGGAGAGAATTAAGAAAAAGGGAAAAGCTTGAAGGAAAAAAAAAGAAGATAGCAGCTAGCAGGTCAGGTCTGCATTTTCACTCAGCCGGTGTGAATCACATAAGAGTGATTCAAAAGCGTGAATGACTCAAAAAAGTGCAGGTGACCACGCTGTTATATTGTCTTCCTGTGAGCTCTGGAGGTTAAATTGCCCCTCTGAGTTTTGAATTTTGCTTACAGAAGGGATTTAAGTGTATTTTTTACATTCCTCACCAACTACCTTGTTCTGAGTGTTGTAGAAGAGCAGTACTTGATGTTCTAGTAAAACAAAATGCTCTAGAATGTAATTTTAAAGTTTCTCCCACAGCCAATCAAGGGGCTGTCCAAGTCATAATAAATATGAAGCAATAGAATTGAAGTTCCTGGCTGCCATGGTTTAACCCCAGATGGCAAATAAGTACAAGGCAGCTGCCTGCTCATTCCATCCCCTCTGGCCTGGTGGGGTGGCAAGGAGAATCAGAAAAAGGTAAAACCTGTGGCTTGAGATTAAAACAGTTTAATAACTGAAATAAAGTAAATTATAATAACAACAACATTAAGAATGATGATGATGAAAAGGGAGATAACAAAAAGAAAGAGAGGAATAAACCCCAAATAAACCAAGTGATGCACAATACAATTGCTCACCACCTGCTGAACGGTGCCCAGCTGGTCCCTGAGCAGCAATCGAGCAACAATTAAAACATCAGTGTGTTATCAACATTATTCTCATCCTAAATCCAAAACAATAGTGTACCAGCTGCTAAGAATAATTAACTCTATCCCAGCTGAAGCCAGGCCACTGGTATTNTTATAATAACAACAACATTAAGAATGATGATGATGAAAAGGGAGATAACAAAAAGAAAGAGAGGAATAAACCCCAAATAAACCAAGTGATGCACAATACAATTGCTCACCACCTGCTGAACGGTGCCCAGCTGGTCCCTGAGCAGCAATCGAGCAACAATTAAAACATCCGTGTGTTATCAACATTATTCTCATCCTAAATCCAAAACAATAGTGTACCAGCTGCTAAGAATAATTAACTCTATCCCAGCTGAAGCCAGGCCACTGGTATTCCTTTGTTAGGTCAATTCTCCAGCTTGACGTGGGTCCTTCGCCTGTTTCCATTGAGTTTGGCATTTGTGTGAAAGGCAAGCTGGGTGCTTCTGGCTGGCTGGGGTCGGTGGTGCTGGAGTAGCACAGCCACAAGAGGTGGCAGAAGCCCTTTCCCCACGGCTGATCGATGATTAGGGACCTGTGTGACTCAGAAGAGCAGGGGTGAGAGGCAGGTGAGGCACGTTTGGGAGCAGCATTTCCTGACTCTGGGCTGAAGAAGCCAGAGCCAGCACAGGCGCATCAAACGTAACCCTCCTCCCGTGAGAAGCCGTGGTCAGACTGCCAGTTCTTGCAAGTCACTGGGTATTCATCCTGCACTCACAGAGGGTGCTGCAGAAGCAAATAAAAGCAGGCAGAAAGCTAATCGATAGGAAGAAATTTTATCTGCGTTTATTTTGAGAATTATTTGGGCTCCCATGAAGCATGAGGTTTCTCTACACCTCTGAGAGATAGAAATGAAATTGTGTTATGCACAGTCAACACCTTCACAGAAGCAAACACACGCAATTTAAGAGTCCTTTCTATTTGGTTCATAACTTTATTTTTAGAACGAAATTAGAACTTTGTCAGCCTGAAAACAGCACAATAAAACCAAGATCATTACTCTTTCCCTGCTTGGTGAAAGCTTTATGGCTCACACAGCATGTCTAATCCTTTATGTCCTGTCGCTATGATGCATCTAATGAATAATCTCCCTTTCTCCTCTATAATTCACTTGACAGCCAAATAATGTATTTTTTAAATCACACAATTTCTTAAGCAGTGTTTTGTCTCCCTTATGCCCACCATACATTTGCAGTTAAAACCTCTTCTCTGTTTCAATACCTTCTTTCCCCACCCAAATACTCCCCTGCCTCCCCAACACTGCCAATCAGCCACTTGCCTACCTCCAAAACAGCACTTTCGCTGGCAGCCTTGCTGCTTGCTCCTGCTTTTGCTCCTGGGGCAGGACATGCCTTCTCCAGAAACTCTGTCTGCAGACTGACACCTGCAGCCTAATGGCATTGAGAAAAAAACATATTCATTCTCATTCTTGTGCAGCCCAGGTGTTCAGCAGAACAAAATACCTGCAGGGTACAGTGACCACCAGTGAAGAGTAGTGCTAGAAGTTTGAAAGAAGAATATTCAAGTCTTCTCAGAGAACTGACAGCTTTCTTCTACTACAGGTACTGGAGTAACTACGAAAAGAGGAATTGGTTTGGGGTTTTATGGGCCAGCTGCAGGAAGAACGATTTCTGTGAAGATTGCTTTTAATGAGTCACTTGGCAAAGTGTTCCAAAGATGAGCAAGATTTATTACCTTCACCTTGAGGCTGATGCATGAGTGGTCTTAGTTACCTACAGCACACAGATTTGCAGCAGTGGGATTAAAAGGGTTGTATGTCCAACTTCCCATCATCTCCACTAATGACCCAAAGTTCGTCAGGAAAATACCAAAAATTAGTAAAGACTGAAATATACTGGCAAGACAGGGGTGTCCTAAATTCATTGAAACAGAGGGACATAAATTACAGAAAGCTGTACCAAAACCAGCTTCGAGTATAAGGGAGAAACTATCCTGCCCAGAAATTGTCCTCCCCAGACCATAGGCACATCAGCTGGGCAAGTTAATAGCAGTGTAAGAGGGTACATGGTAACTACCCACAAATAATTCTAAATAGTCTAAGATGTCAGTTTTTAAAATGCACTATTATTCAGGGTAGCTTTGGGTGAGAAAGGGAAGAAGGTAAAAACCAAAGAGAAACGGATCAAATTAAGGAAGGAAATCTTTGACTATTGAGAAGATTTCTTGATACTGAAGTACCCAGGTCTGAGGCTTTACTCAGGTTCATATATACTGAAATGAGCAGACACAGAGCAATTTCAAGCCCTAGCATCAAATACATTTGCAGTTGGAGCAATGTATCCACTGGGAGCAGAGCTGCAGAGGGTCAGGTCTCTGGGACTCCAGATGGAGGCTCACACAGCTCACAGCTCACAGCTGACCCCTACGCTCTGTATGCACACCTTTAGTTGCTCCAAATGGAACATTTTTACTGTCTTGAATTAACATTTTGGATGTTGATTTCCTCTCCAGCTGGAAAGGCAGTCTCTGACTACAAAAAATTCGAACAATAACCTTCATACAGACCCCTGGCAGCACCGAGTCTTTCCTCAAGCACAAGTTCAGCTCTCCACAGGTCCTTGGCAAGAGCTCAGCAGCCCATCTTCACCCGCACAGCTGCAAGAGACAGTGCTGCCTTGAAGGAAGACACACCTGAGGGACCAAACAGTCCTTCATACCCCTCTAAATGTGATTCAGGAGCTCCACCTCAAAAATGTGTTAGAATGGAGATGAGAGAAAAGAAGAAAACGAAAGGAAAATGTATTAGAAATTTACTGTAACAGATCTACATTAATATTACTTGCAATATACACATATATAGCACCCACTTTCACAGTTAGGTCCATTTAAAAAAGCTCTAGAAATTGTGTTTTAGAGTGGATGCTCAAAGAGAGAAAGAAATTTATACCGAGCTCTCTACAATCCTGGCACGCCACTGGGAGCCTGGGAAGCTTTTTCCCTCTTAGTACAACTGCTGACATACAATTCCATGTTTTGGGCTCCAAAACACACACCTGACTCTCCCAGCACATTTTAATCAAAGCTCTGCTTGTCTTAGCCATAGGCTTGTTGAGCAGAAACAAGGTTTTTCACTTTTATTTGTGCTGGAGGAAATGATGTGAGTAGCTGGTTTTCACCATCAATTAATGGCAGGGAAGCCACTTTTCCCTACTGTGCCACCTTTCCCTCTTTCTGTCATTCCTTGGGTGATGTTGCGAGAGGCTTGCAATCAGTAACTTGAGGTGTCAAGAGCACTTCAACAAATCCTGGAGTTACACAGTGCCATTGTAAAGCCATCAGAGCCTGTGTCCTGCCATGTCCATCACACGCAGGTGTAGGCTGGCAGGCCAAGAATTCTTCTGGCAGCAGGTTCAAAGCAGGTGTTACCAAAGGCTCCTTACTCCTGAAGGGCACATCCATTAAATAAAGGTATATGTGCTTCCTTCTCCTTACACTATGCCTAGAATCTAAATCATACAGTTTTATCACAAATGCAGTAAGAGCTGATATTCCTCTTAAGGTTCTATTTCGTTTTCAAAGTAAGTTTCTTTTTTTTTTTTTATGTTTCCTAAAAACATCCATAAAGTCCAGTCCTTTAATGCTCATCAAAAGAAGGCAGATAAAGGAAGCCTTTTTATTCCTTTTAATGAATTGGGGGGGGCTGACATACATTTCTTGAGTGCCTGAAGATGGAAAAGATTAATGAGAAAGGGAGGACAAATAAATCATAAGTCTTCTATTTTATAAATAAATGACAAAGTTTTGAAGAACTTTTCTATTCTTCATTTCAGCGACAAGATCAATTCCCAGCTCCTTCTGGAGGACTGTCCCACTTGTGTTGAGCAGTGATTCTTTTTCTGCAGGGAAGATGGAAAAGGAGGAAGAAGGGGAGAAGAGGAGAAAGGAGGAGAGAGTGAAATAGATTCCAGGCTTATTTTCCAAAAATTTCTTTTAGCCTTGGCAAGAAAGAATTGAGAAAGTGCTATCAGTGAATTTCTCCTCTGCTCCCCTGCTTGAGACATTTCCCTGAATCATTAAGAGCCCTGTGGACACATTATGTCTGACAAGGAGGCCAAAGCAGCTCGTCCCAAAAGCAGCTTGAGGTTTTGGACAAAGGGACATGCCCTGCACCATGGCCTGCACTGCAGAGGTGTCCCCAAGCCTTGATCCAACCTGCTTCATCCCCCTGCACAGCGCAGCCCTGCAGATGCCACGCGGCAAGGCCGGGACGGTCTGCAGCCACCCTGATGGAAAACGGGGCACGCAGGGGGAGCAGCTCCGGGGAGCAGAGCTCCGGGCACCAGCTGGGACACGGACACCCCAGAGCTGCCCCTGTGCTGCCACGCTGAGCCCACCACCACCTCGGGCTGGCGTTGGAGAGAGCTGGGTCTGAGGTCTCACCCTGAGCACCGAAACCAACCAGCCAGAACAGCCTCACACCCCTCTATGTCACATCACTCCGGTATTTCTAAGAACAAGGGACTGGCAAAACCACTTTGTTTCTGTTTTCAAATCTCAGAGGCTTTCTTGTGAACAGCTCTCCTTTCTCCCACCCCAGTGCTCTGTAAGAGAAATATGGAAACAGGGCACAGGATAGCAGTCGTGAGAAAAGGCTCCTGCTGCGATCTTTGTGGACACCAGACAGGTTTAGATGGGTTATCAGCACCCAAAATACCACAGCCAACATGTATTTCATCTGCAGGTGCCTTCAAGGCCCATGCAACTCCCTTGGAGCTGCAATCAGGCACTCTGCTTAAACAGAGCCACAGCAGAACTGGACAGAGAGAGTTTCCAAGCACACAAAGCTTCTGCAGGCCTGTGACCGTGCTCATAGGTGCAACTGCAAGAGGGTTATTCACAATCCCCTCCAGGAAACTGCTGCAAGGGGAGCTCCACAGCCACCTTGGCTGCTGCACCTCCCAGCAGATGCTCTTCCTTTAACAACAATGCTCTTTTCCACTTCTGAATAGCTCCAGTCACCCACGTAAGCTGAGACCAGTTTGCCAGTCTGTGTCCTCAGGTTGTCTCTTGGCTTTCTCCCTCATTTTTCAGTGTCTTTCATTCCTTCCTGCAGTATAAGTGTCTTATACATAGCAATTTATATATTGGACAGCGAGGCATCTAACAGTTTCCCTTTTTCTCCACTGTTTCCCTATTTATACAATGGCCTTTTCCATGGTTGCAATGTGGTTTATATATCTCTTTTTTTTAACTTCCAATATTTGACAGAGACAGAATGCATTATCATACCTGTCACTGATTTTTAAACAGGATGCAAATTACTGGAAAAATAGATGCTGCAATACTGAAATTCATAGAATTATAGAATATTCTGAGTTGGAAGGGACCCACAGGGATCATCAAAGTCCAACTCCTGGCCCTGCACAGAACACCCCAAGGGTCACAGCATGTGCCTGAGAGCCCTGTCCAAATGCTTCTTGAACTCTGTCAGGCTTGGTGCTGTGACCACTTCCCTGGGCAGCTTGTTCCAGTGCCCAACCACCCTCTGGGTGAAAAATGTTTTCCTGATATCCAACCTAAACCTCCCCTGACACAACCTCATGCCATCCCCTCAGGTAATTCATCCTTCACTCCCTTTCTTGAAGAGGAAGCAGGGGGGAAAGCAGGGCTGCCCAGAGGATTTTCTAAAGGTTTCCACATCTGCCTTGTAATCCCTGGTGGCCCCTCTGCTTCCTTGCAAAAACTCTGCTCTAGTTTGTGGTGTGAAGCCATGTCTGTGACCCAGCCTTACCATGGACAGCCTGGCAAGTGTTTGGACACGACATCAGCCAGAACCAAGGATTTTGTGTTTCTGACATCTCTCCCTATGCATCCCATTTCCTCCCTTTATTTTGCCTTGTTTTCTCTATTTCTTAGACACAGGTCTAGACTGAAATTGGGAAGAGCTCCACTGTACAAAAGTACAGTATACAAGATGGAGGAGCCCAGTGTGAGATTTAGATCGAGGAAGCTCTAAATATGCTGTCATATTCAAAAATAAAACCAAAAATTGTCTGCATTATAAACGCTGTCACAAAGAACAAATAGTAAGTATTGACAAGAACTCAAACAGTAAGTATGAAACAAGAACTAATATCTGGAAACCAGAGCCAGGCAAACCTGAATTAGAAACTTGATGTACATTTTTGAACTTCAACTGTATTAATCACTGCAACTTACTGAAGTCTTTGCCAAAGACAGGCTTCAGTCAAACTCAATGTCTTGGGCCCCCCTGTAAAATAATTGGCTTAAATTCTACTTTCACCTGATGATCAGAATATCCCCTCTGGTCCTAGGTGACAATGTCTGCATTAGTTGGGTCAGATAGAACAGAGCTTTCATCAAGACAACTTCAACATTTCATTGTTATATTAAACCATTGGCGTGTTTGCTTGGCTTTTCTGCCAGCTGCATGTTGGCTTTAGGATCTAGGTTCCTATGGCAGGCCAGTGTATCTTCTTTCACAAAGCTGTCCAAATTGTGCAGCTGTCCTTAGGGCTATGAGTACTGCTCTAAGTCAGAGGAAAAAAGTTTTGATTAGGATTCTGAAGTTCCAGCCCTATGGGATGAAGGAAAATCATGTGACTCTTATATTGCACATTGGTCATTAGGAAAAGTGTTTCCAGTCCATGCTGCAAGCAATCTCTGGCAAAATTCCATAGCTGCTCAAAACAATTTTGCAGAATCACTAACTAAGACTTTTTCTTTATATTTCATGACATTTTATTGGTCCTGTTACACTGGGACTTACTTCTCTCTACAGTGCCCACGAGGCAGTTTTCAGTCAGTAATGGCTATTTTCTTGGTCCCTTCTACAACTACATCGAATAAAATTCCAGTTTTACTTCCCATGTTCTGTACAAGCAGGACAGTTTACAACTCAGCTGAAGCAAATCCAGTTGCTTAGTTCCACTTTCAATGTTTAGCAACAAAACCTTTTCCCTAAAGCAGTCATTATTTATTAGGGATATGTTTATTCTGCTCCTGAGAGGTCAACACATGTCTTTTGTCCTTAAAATATTCCACAAGGAAGGGGGAATTCTTAGATGACCAGATATCTCCCAGTGGATAAGAAGTTCTGCTACTATTTCTGAAAAAAATAATAGCAATGTAAGACTCCATGTTGTGTTCTCAGGTACTGAGATGCCCTGGGTTTTCCATTGAGCATAAAAACCTCAAAAACCTGACCATGTTTTAAGGCTTGGTGCAAGAGGCAGACACTCAGAAGTCATTACTCTTCTGTTAATTACCAGATTGTGAAGGAATTCTGATGTGCTCAGTAAAGACGGAGGAAAAAGCTCTGATCCCTCCTACTGTCACATAATTTTGCTGATTTTGGTGGAGCTGCTTTTAATTAATTAAGTGAAAGGAGTGCCTTTAAGGTTCCCACTATAAAATCTCACTTGATTCCTCATAAATAATGTCTCTAGAGCTCATTCATAGTAATAAAAATATATAGTGCACTGATTAAAACTGTTGTAATTTATATGCATTAAAACTTCAATTTAAAGATGTATTAAGGGGCAAAATTCTTTGACCATGACACTCTAGTTTGCATTTCATTACAAACTAAAAATTCAGGAGCTGAGATTGCCATGTACTGGCAAAGAATGACAAAACTCAATGAAATTATTTTCTAGCCTTCTATGTTGGGAGCAAACCTTTCCCCGAAAAAAAAAAGAAAGGCAGTAATACTATTTTCCATAGATGTGCAAAGAGGTTGTCAAGGCAAGGTTCAGGAGAGCAAGTAATCCACCTCAGTGTCCATGATGATGATTCAGATGGTCACCACAGTTATTTTTAAAACAAAGGCTCACTTTTGTGGTTCATGTCAAAAGTCTGAAAAGGAAGGAAATCGCAAACTCCACAGCCAGCCCCCTGCCTGGTTCTACATCCCATTAACCTCCTCCTGCCCTTCCAATGATAATGAGCACAGGGATGCCCCACACTTAGTGAGAGGGTACCTGATGCCTTAGAAGGACAACCCTTTGGCAAAGTGTCTTTCAAAGCAATCACTTTGCTCAGTCTGAAGGAGCATTCCACATGTTTTTGCCTGTTCTGACAGTTCATGAGTAGCCCACAGCATGCAGGAGCAAAAACCCCTGCATGAAAAATACTTGAGCCAAAGGTGGTATTTCACATATCAAGGACTGAGGTGGCCAACTGTCTGAATGGCAAAAGCAGCACAAAATTTCAGGTAAGGTTCTGTGCCTACTTCTCCCCTGGCATTTTTCAGTTTATTATACCAGTTTATTTAACTGACAGACCTTGACCTGTGCCTTTCATGCTTTCCATGCACTCAGGTTAAGGATGTCTTTTCAGTCTAAATGACACTGGGTTGGAAAAATCAATGCTGAGAAAGAACAGAAGTAGGATTTCAGAGCAAGAATTTGGACAAACACAGGACTCCCGTGTTGCTGCCTGTAGCAGAGCCAAATGATGTTTTTTCTGTACGCAGGCAGAACCCTCAAAGGCACAAAGCTGCCGAGGACAGAAAACCATCTTTGATGTGTTCAATAGCTGTAAACAGTATTATCTGCTAAGTTTAATCATTAACTATTTCCTCCCCATTTGTTCAAAGGAGGACAAATTCAGAAACTGGAAATGTAGAGAGACTGTTCCATCAGAGAGCACTTCATGCAGCCAGCACTGTAAGTGCACTCCATGTTAGCTGAGAGCTCATCTTGGGAAGGCCGCTAAAAGCAGCAGTCAGCTCTCATAAGACAAAACAGAACAAAACAAAACAAAAAGCCTCCCCATATTTTACTTTATTACAGCACATTCCTGGTGAGCCACACTCTGAGCCCCTGAACATTAAGGCTTCTGCTGCACAAGCCAATTTCCACTCCGCAGCCCCTTATTGCAATCCTCCAGCCAGAGGACACCTCGTGCCCAGCACTACATTCACTGGACTGAAATAAAGCCATCCACCTACCCAGCACCCTCAGTCACTGCTTCATTTCCTGTGAGCAAGGTGGTTTCACCTTGACCTGCCTTCAACCCATCTGAGTCAGAGCTCTCTTCATGTTTGTACGGCTTGGATGAGCGTGTTTGGTGTGAGTTTCACTACCCACAAAGTTATTGGCTTCATGTTTTATGGTGAGATTGAAATTAAACTTTTTCCATGCCAGTAACAGCTCCTGTCAACACAAGGCCGTACTATCCATTTCTCTCCTGCGCACCTGCCCTTGTAAACTCCCTACAGAGCAATTCACACCGATGATATATCAGGCTTTCTTCCCAAACAAGCATAGAACCAAAAGAAATCATTGCATGTTCAATGTAGTAGAGACGGGAAGTTTGTAAAATCCAACTATAATTACAGACAGAAACATTTCTATTCAAGATTTTTACTCCTGATGTCAGTCAAGAGTGATGAGATTTGAATAAAGAAGGCTCCATCAGATTAAAATCAACTCAGTGCAGTGAAGTGATGTCTGTGCTAGATTTTAGTCTGTAGCAGAAGGTCCTCCTTCACCAGCAGCCATTTACATCTCCGAGGGCTGAGCAATGCTGTGCCATTCCATCCTCTACCTCCGCAGCATTTCTCCCACCGGGCAGAGGTGTGCAGGGGAACTGAAACCCCTGAAACCTCCCCTGAAACCAAGCAGAAACCCCCAAAGCCTGCGGAAGCCCGACACTGTGTTTGGCCTGAACACACTCCCAGACCAAGATAAACTTCCAGCTAACCAAATCTTTGGGATGAAGTGGAATATAAACTTTAAGGCATGAAGACAAGGCTCCTGTCCTTCCCAAATGCCCTCACTTGCTGTAGTTGGTCTCCCTTCTGCCCTGCTCACCTCTGCGGAACACCAGTCGCCAACCCCTCAGGTACCTTCTATTGGTGAACATTTTTTTGTAGTGCTGTGCTCTGAACATACAAACAAATCCTTCTGATCCAGGGGATGGGTGTGCTTAACCTAAGCTGTTGAAGATGACTTGCTCTGCAGATGTCACCGGGAACTATCCATGTGTTTCGGAATTAAGCCTGTGATGAAAGGCTTTGCCGGATAAGGGACCAAGTTCCTGGTGTTTTCAGGATGAAGCCTGAAATTTGGCAGATTTTTACTGTTGCAAATAAACAATGCCAATAGCGAGAGTAGGTTTTTAAACTATTTTACTGGGAATTGACTTAAAATAGATTTATTCAGCAGGACTGAGAAAGCACTGCATCACTAGCCATTTGGGACAATGCTGCTTCACAAACACATATGGGATGATATTGAAATTCCAGTTACTCAACCCTGAAATTTTAGTCCAAAAAGCCAGTACCATTTTGGGCTCAGTTAGAATTTTCTTCATTAGTTTTTAATCTCAAAGTTAACTGTCATCATAAAGCAGGAACACAATTTTGCTGTAGATTTCCCTGGGGATCCTTGCCTTTAGCCAGCTGTGCTCAAAAAGAAGAGGGTACAGGACTTTTCACTGCATGTGTGGAAACAGACAGGAGGTAGAATTACAAATCACACCTGGACAATCTTTAGCCCCAGGTCTCCCAAAAGATGCATCAAAAACTGCTGTGAAAGTAACTCACTTGCCTTTGAGAAATTGCTGAACTGTTAGTGCACTGTAGATGCAAGCAGGCAGAATTTCTTATGACCTCCGGCCCCATCATATTTCTTATGACCTACGGCCCCACATTCTTTCACCTGTGTCTTTATTTAGTTTTTCCAATTATCTGCATTCTTTGAGGGTGAAGGAACAAAAATCACTACTTGCTGTCTTTTATATATGAGATATTTTCATGGATCCAGGATGACTGCTTCCTTTCAGAGTGCTAAGGTAAAAGCTGTGTAACAATTACTGTAAAAGGTGAGGTTTGATTGAGTTTCCAGTGTCACAATATTGCTCTCAATAATATTGACAATGCTGAAGGCCATAATCCATTAATACCAGGGAATTTAATATCAGAGTCAAGGAGCTAGCTTATAGCTATCACACCTCTGCTGAGAAATGATTGTGAAAGGTGCTTTATGGCAGAGGGTTTGAGACTTACAGAAGCGATGGAAGAGGCGAATGCAGCTGGTACTGCAAGTGCTGAGACACCACAGGGTCGTTCATCCTCTTTGCTTTTCTAGCAAAGCTTTGCTGCTGCATAGAAGACAAGTTTGTGCATAAGTACTAGACAGGAGCCTAGAGGGTGTGGATGTAGTTTCATGTTACCAGGCAGGAAGCATTGCAGTAAACATTAAATCTCTTTTCCACGTCTCAATCTGGCAGCAGCAATTGAAGGGGCAGTTGATAAAGACTCAAGTTTCTTCCCAGTAGAAATTAATCTTCTAATTCTTCTGAGTTGTCTTCTCATCAAGAAAATACTGATTAAAGAGGCTAGGAAAAGAGCACAAAAGAGGAGATCAATCTGCAGTGATAAGAAACTAAAGGTCAATATGACAAAGCGTAGATGTGCATCTCCTACAAACGACAATATGGTTGTTCAGCCAACATCATTCCCCCATTTCTGGGCTTTTCCACTGTGTTTCACTGAGCTAGCGTAGCCCCATGGACTGAATTTAACAGCTTCCCTACTCAAGAACATTTGCACCTACCTTCCAGACTTCTAAGCACAGAGGTGTGTATATTTTTAAATTTTTTTTGCCTCTTTTTGTTCAGGAAGGGGCTAGAGTGTGGCATTTGACAAAAATCTTTCTAACAGCCTTTTTTTCTCCTTTGTGATATTTTTATGCTTCTTAATCAAGCAAGAAAAAAAAACCCAACATACTTCCAGTGGATCTGAAAGACAAATCATTACTTTAAATGTACAGAGCAGGGTCTGCCTTGAAATGAACATCCAAGGCAGTTGCTGTATTTTAAAAGCTCCCCAAGTTGCAAGCTTAATATGAAGCAGTTCTCTGCAGAATGTCTTTTACTGCCTTTCCAAATAACAGCCTAACCTTAAGTATAGATCTTCTAGATATTCTGAGTGTAAAAGATCAATTGCAGAACAGGCAGCTTGATGTTTGCAATCTGTCTTTTAGTAAACATTTCTCTTTCTCCTCCTCAGTTGGAAAATTCCTGCTGAGTTCTGAACAGTGGAGACCTTGAGGAGCTTTCATGTTGGTAAATTATAACAGACGTAATTTATTTCTTCTTTTTCCCCACTGATAAGGATGTTCTAGCAAAATCATCCCTAGCTTTTCTTCCTAAATGCATTCCTCAGCCAGCTTAAAAAAGTTACTTGACTTCCGAAAGTCAATATTGCTATAAAAAGAGCGCAGAAATGCGACACCCCTTTTAGCGGTGATCGGGAAGAAATACCGTGTATGACTGAGGTCTGAATGTTATCCAGCTTAAAATATCTGATGATGTTTTGGAGCACTTTAGCCATTAAATTCAGTCCACTGGTATTGCAGATGTCACTTTATACAACACATTTCAGACTCCACCTTAGAGGCAGTCCAGCTTTTTGTTCTCATTCTTCCTACTGGAAGGCTGTTCAGAAAGTTGATTATTTTAATAGCTAGGAACATTCTCAAATATTCTCTCAGTGCATTCATAGGTAATACATACTCACTTGCTTCTGGGCCAATGTTATTCTTTAGCTTAAACACACCTTTTCTTTCCCTGACCTTCATCCCTCTGATTCATGTACTCGCCAGTCCCAAGAAATCCAGTGCTACGTAAGTATGATATAGCCTAGAAGAAGAATCCTAAGGTCAGGCAGTCCCTGGGATACATAACTCCCACAGCTGTCAAATAATGAACTTCTGGGTTACATCTCTATCAGCTGTACACTTCCAATGTGTGTGTGTGTGTGTGAGAGAGATCTGGGTATACGCACTGGGAGTTCATCATTATTCAACACTCAGTTGATAAAATCCAGGCACTTGCCTCCTCGGTCATTTCCAGCTGATTTAGAGATTTATTTTGTTGTTAGGCTGAATCCCATGACACGAGGTTTCACAGGCTGCGGTTAAGGTGATGATTTATATTCGCTTGTATTGCAACAGTCCCTTTAAACTTCAGCACTTGATCAGAGATGGGAGAATTTGCTTCGTGGGACTAATACACAATAGAACCACTGACCGGTGTAGTGCACAATCTTTTTCAGGCCCAGAATTGCACAGCTCCAGAGACACTCCATACTTGCCAAATGGGACCTTTTGCTTGGAAAACGTTTCTTTTTTCCTCCCTATTTCCATTCTCAACAGTATTTGGATCATTTTTACTCACGAGAAAGGAAGGAGACCCAGGAAATTTGCTCTAGAAAAGTGAACATTCCTTTTCTAATAATATTTCATTCTGGAGAAGGATCTCCCGCACTTAGTCCATACCAGTTTTCTAAAGCAAAAAAACTCTGAAAGCAGCAGACTGAAATCACATAAAATAAATAATAACCTGTGATTTCTTGCCTGAGATTTTTCTGCTGCTTTCCCCAGCCCAGCCCACAAAAAAGCAGCTATTTGATTTCTGTGTTATACGCTGCCTATTGTTTGTCAGCAGGAGAAATTCAGAGTACTAAAAATGCTTACTGCTTTGAGAGCAATAATAAAATGTGTGCTTCCCTTCAGATTAGCTATCACTGTTTTTTCCTGCAGAGAATGAGAGAAATATAGAGATGAAATTCCATGTGGTTATGTATAAAATAGTCTTTAAAGAAGTGCCTGGGGAGTTATACTGTATTGATATTAATGTGTCTTATGCAGCTAAATCCCTGCTTACTACTTATAAAACATAAAAGATATGAAATCTAGAATCTTGATCATAAAACACAAATTAAATCAACACAGTCAACTTCAGAGAGCATGAATATATTTCACTTCATTAGAAAATAATAAGCCATGCTGGCATTTGGACAGAAATGAAGCCTGCTTGCTGGAACACATCTTTTTCACAGCATTTTCCCCTTATATCATTATCAGCATGACAAAGGTCTCCCCAGTACAGTGGTTCTCACACCAGCGGGATTCTCTTTTACTTCCTTCATGGATGGTGGGAAGCCTGCCATGATTTCTTTGCATCTCCAATGGAGCTATGATAACACATCAAAATAAAAGCCATTCTACTCTGGAATATTTCTCAATCTACGGAGAGAAACCAAGAGAGGAACCTCTCTAGGGAGAGGACCAAGGTCAGAAGGGTAAGTAAGGCAACTGGAAGAGAAATTACTGGATCAACGTGATGCAGCATATCAACTTACAACTGGTGAGAAATCCATGTTTTCTAAGCCTGACTCAGATGGCCTGGCTGTTGGACCAGGGGTCAGGAACTGTGGATGGCACATGGGCTGGACCTGACACAGAGTCACTGTAAAATGGCTCCATCCTCAGATACAGCCAAGAGTCCCAGAGAAGCCAGCAGCCCCTGCGTGCTGGCAGGACACGACACTCGGCTGCCTGGAGGCAGCTCGTTTCCACGTGGGACAAATCCTTTTATCTCCCAAACCTCTGTTAGCCCACTGAACTTATGATTTAGAAGATTAAAACATAGTTTGGCAAGTGCTGCTTGAAAACAGAGTGCCCTCAGAGCTACCATTATTTACTCAGGCTCTGAAGTGTCCACTCTTGTGCACCTGTCGTCCCCCTACTCCTTTGTGTTCACCCCATTCCTTACCTAAGCTCTTTCTGACCTGAAGCACGCCATGTAGCTTGGTTTCAGTATCATATGTTCTTCATTGTGCACTTTTATTTCTTATGTTTCCACTGATGCGTTTGCACTAGATAAGTGCTTGTTAAATGCTAAATCAATACCCCAGTGCTCTAAAACCAAAGCGAGAGCACTGGCCACAGTACACCTACAATGCATTAAAGCCACTGTAACAAGTTGAATCACTTTGCATCGCTTTGACTGCTCCTTTGTGAAATGACTGCAGAATGCTGCCAAACAGCTTCATTTCATTTTCACCTAGTGCCCAGGTAAATATGGGCAGCGGCCATCTCTAAAAATAGGAAAATGGGAGGGTTAAGTTCACTTCCAGGCTAAGAAGACCAGAGATGAAAATTACTCTGGTCCTGAATGTTTTCCCTGGCACATTTTTGCATGTTCAGTGGCACAGCAGTTGTCTTTGTTTCATAAGATGCACAAAGAATGTTTTAGTATTACATATGAAACACCGTTTATGTGGCCATAAATAACAGAAACTCTTAATCTAGAAAGGTCCTTCAAAACCCTCTACATAGCAGACTGGAATTTTAATTTTTTTTAAAGCTTGATACATTTCCCCATTTGCTCACTGCATTTGGAGCAAGAATGGACAGCTGTAAAAGGCAGCCCTCCTCACCATGACGTTCTCTTCACCTTCTGCTTCCTAGCAGAAGCTTAGAATTTGTTCTAAAGATTATATGTTGCTTTCCTTGTATGTGCCTGATACCTGCACAGGAACAAGAGCAAAGCCTTCAGCCACACACTTCGACTCCACACATCCTCGAAAACAAACCCAGTTGTGTGAAGTTGCTCAGTCACAAGGAGAACCTGTTTATGAAAAGCTTACCAGGGTAAATGACCTCAGAGGACCATCAGCCAGCACCTACCTGAAAGAAACAAGAGGGACAAATCCAGGGCAGAAGGGACAGTTTAATCTGCTTGTTGGTAACTGACAGGTGTAATCAGCACACGACTGCCCTCTGAAACTTCTCACCCTAGAAAGCAAATCTATCAGGTCAAAGAGGTTTGCCAATATTTTCTTCAGTGCTATGATCAAATGCTGCCTGTCCTGAACTTCTGTAAAGCCTCAGCCTGATGGAGTGAGTGTCAGTTTACCCAGTTTCATTTCAGTGCCACTGGCTGGAGAGATTTGCAGGAGCTGCAGCCACAGGCTCTGTCAAATACATACCATACATCTTGAAATGGCATGAAAAAGGTGTTTGCCATTTCACAACTTTGATTCATAAATTCCTCATGCTGTCCTTGGCTTTTATGCCAAGAGGATAAAGGAGGCTTTCCTGTCTTGAAACTCTGTTTGCCCAGCAGCCCCATTCCCAGACCCACATCCCTTGAGCATGGAGGGAGGGTGGGCAGAGCGACCTTTGCCATGTTCACCGACCTAGCTGGGTTAAACACTCACCTGTCAAATGCAGCAAGGGATGTGAAATGCAAGGAGGCCCCATCCCCATGAATTGTTTCCTCAGCAGCATCACGAGATTCAGGGCTGCCGGCTCCCAGACAGACATTCCTCCCCCACTTTTCACCACGCTCTGCTGCAGCAAGGCAAGTGCTTCTGGGAACAGGCTGGAGACTGGATCCCAGCTGAAAGTAGCCCTTCAAAAATAGCAATTTTTAAACTGAATCATTTTCCAAATCACACTCTAAAATTACTTCCCTTCCTGGCAAGCTCCCTGCAGCTCATCGGTACACAGGCAAGCATGCACTTGGAGGATGCAGATTTCTCAGGAGCTGCACCAATCCCATTCTGCAGGTTTCTGCATCCATCCATCCATGCATCTGTCCGTCCTTCTGTCCCCTCTACATTGTGAACCTGAGCCACAGAATACAGGGGCCACGTCTCTAACCTTAATAGAGAGATTTACAAAGAGCTCTTCTTCTTCTTTCCTCCAAATTCTTGTCAGGAGAAATGGCAGGTTACAGAACTGCCTAACTGGCCTTTCAGTCCTTTCAAAAACTGAGTTGTTCACTTGGAGAGCTGAAGGATGCTGACCTCTCTCTCCTGAAAGGCCTGGCCTCAGTTAGGCTGAACAAGGTGAGCTCCAAAGAAAATCTGGTAACTGGTTTGTTGCTTAATAGTGTACATGAACTCAACAGTGGGTTGTGCATTCAGAAATTACCCTTTGCAGGCTCTCAGAAATATTACAGAGCTGCATCTTCCTGAGTAATAGAATAGTGGCTTTCCATTATAAAAATGTATTAAAAATCCTTTGCATGCCAAACCACAGACTGAGATTGCCCTGCGCAAAGCAATAATAGAAAACAAATTAGCAAAACTAATGCAGGAAGAACATAAGCCACCAGGGTGGAAGGTTTTCCCATAAAATGCGAGATTTCATACCAAAAATTGTGAGGAAAGTAAGTCATGTGAACACAGAACTACCCGCACAAGATGCAGGGTGCCTCCAGCTTCCCCTGGCAGTACAGGCAAGTGAGAACACATTCATGTGCTCAGGATGCTCAGAGCATTAGACAGAATCAGGCCTTCTGAAATTGGCTATTCATCAGATTTAAATTGAATGTAATTGGCAGCACTAATTAGATCATTCTCTCTCTCAGTGAGGGCAGAGAAAGCGAGAAAGTAGTAGTTAGATCACTGGGCCTCAGGAAAAATAAAAACAAAAGGACATTGCATATTCATAAATTAGCAGGAAGAATGAAGGAATCTCTGATTTAAACAGCGATTGCTTCCTGTTTCTCTTAAACCTGTGGAAATATTCTGCTGGTAAAGCCATGTCTTTGGTTAACAATACCGCTGTTTCCCTACAGCTTAGCATCCCCTAGCAGTTCGACCTAGCAAACCAAAACCTGCACTGGCTGACTCTTGATTTTGAGTTTGGGAGTTCAAGAAATGGTTCCCAAAGGATTCTCAAGTTTATCTCATCAGCTTCTTCAGCTCTGCTCCCATGAAAGCCAGAGTGCTACTGGCAGGGCAGTGGGGGCTTACACAGCCCTGCTACCTGGAAACAGTTTCATGCCAAGACTCCGCGTGCTAATCAACACATAAAATGTCTTAGATTTCAACCAAATTGTCTGCAACAGGCAACTCATGGCTTCAAGACCAGGAACAAGCCTGCCTGTTTTCTCTCTCCCCTCCCCAAAAGTTCACCCTGATACAGAGAGAAAACACGAGAACATAAAAGGCAATTTGGGTTACAGGGCTGGTCTTCTGGTTCAAAACCTACAAAAGTGCCTGGGGAGGGTGAGGAGATAATTTCCTTGGTACATGTTACAGACAAAAACCAATTTATACAGCCCATATTGGGCTGTATGGAGATCAACACAAAAACATCTGCACATTAATTCCAGCTGCAGGAGCAGTTACAAATCTATTTGCCTTTGGTCACTGTCAAGGTAGAAAATGTGTCCAGCTACTGCGAAACGAGCCGTACATTTCAGGTCAGGAACTGTAAGGCGTGTTTACCTTCAGATTGTATGAGACACTTCCAAATAACTACTTGAGACATTTCCATGCCAATGTAGTGGTAAAAAGCTCCTGAATGACATACTTGATATTTTTTCTTGGCAAATATTTGCTACAAAGTCAGTGGGGATGTGCACAAGCGAGGCTTGTACTGGAACCAAGAACACGAACGTGGAGGTCTTGATATCACTGAAGTGAAAAAAAGTGGTCTTGCTAATTCGCTTGTGAGTCACACAGTCAAACCATGGTTGAGAATTTAGAGGATTTTACCCTCCAAAAAACAAAGCAAAAACAAAGACAAACAAAAAAACTATTTCCTTGAAAGGAATAACAGTAACTGGACTTTTTCAGGTTTAAAATACCATTTTAAACTTTATTCTTTAATAAAGAGATGTGATGTCTAGCAGTACAACCTATTTGCAGACAATGGTTTAATTAAACATTTAATGAGCCCATCTCACTTCTTTGCACGAGCTTTGCTTTTAACAGCCAAGCTAATAATGTAAACACCACATTTTGGTTATTAAAATAATTGCCTTCACAAACACTGACCTCCTGACAAACCAAATGGCTGGGGCCATGCATACAATACTCCCACAGCTCAGGGATCCAATTTTAGCATAAAGCCCGATTTACAGCTGACCATCAGCTTTTAAAAAAAAATCTAGGCAAACGGTTTTAAAGACAGTGATGTTTTCACCAAGTCCCTCAAGATTTGATTCAATTAATCAAGAAAATGTGGAAAAACATAATTCATTTAATCATATCACAGCCTTCAAGAGTGTTACCCAAGCAGGGGCGCAGCAGCAGCTTCAGGATGTCTCCTCAAACTCCGGTATCTGGATCAGAGCAACCAAAACCATGACCTTTCTTTAAGCCAGAGCTCTGGAGGATTTTTTTATCCAGCTAATGGAGTTTTTCCAGGAGCTAGTTACTTTGGAGAGGACCAAGCATTTTCAGTGGGACTTTAATGAAAAAAAAGTAAAACTTTTTCCCCCTAGACTTATAACCAAAAAAACTTGAAGTATTTCTGCAAACGGTGACAAATTTTCAAGGCTCCAAGTAAAAAAATCTTAGCAAAATGAGTTGTCAAAACATTTTGAAAATCTGTCAACAGCTCGAATTCTTAGAAACCATGATTCGGTGATGCTGGAAATACAATCTTGTCCATGCTGAAGCAGCTAAACCACGTCCCTTGCTGCTTCAGCTCAGCTTTTTTCTCCATGGAAAGTTACTGGTAGGCTTTCATATCCATGATGTGATCCCTCAAGCTAATCAGTATCCCACCAGCATCATCCTTTCCCAGGCAGGACATCTCCAGAGAGGCCACCACAGACTCCAGAGCCAGTCAGCTTCTACTGCTTGGAAAAAGTCCTGTCACCCAAGGAAACGGCCAATTTTTCAGTTCCCACCCAGGAGCCAACCATCCCCCAAGAGGGGACAACGCATGGCATGGTGAGAATACGAGCTACACAAACTTTGCTAACTGGCTTCTCACTAAAAACATCAGGGGCCTCTCACAGCAGGTGAAATTGCTGAGGACTCCAGAGAACTGAACACTCATTTTTTAATGTTCCCAACAGGAAAGTAAAAAACAGCAACGAAAACAACCAATCGAACAAAACATCGGTCTTACTTCCCCTGCAAACACAAAGGAACCAGCAGTCTAAACCGTGATACCCACCTGCAGCAACAAAATTCCTGCAAATTCAGGTAAATTAGCTTAGTTTTACATCATGTGACACAGCGGATTGCATGTAATCACTCCTGGATTACCAGAGTGGGCTTTTGATGAGGTCTGATATACTTCCCCAATTTTTTTCTGCTTCTTTTGTCCTTGAGATCTGCTATTGCTTCCCACAGCTACTGGGTTTGTGATTTATTGGTTTAATTATTTTATTTTTATTCAGTTTTAGTATTTATAATAGGACACAACTGGCACTTTGAAATCGGAGCCACTTTTTTTCTTAAGGGTGGCATATGGTATTGGTCACCTTGAGCACAACAGGAGATTGGAAATCTTCTTTGATACTTCCAGACAGTTTACTTTCACCTCTACTGAACAAAATGCTTTAGCACAAAAGCAATAATGGCAAAAAACCCCAAAGTTTAGACATGTTAGTGGCTATCAAAACACGGTATTAAGAGTACTTTGAAAACTAAGTAATCGCATTTTATCTGTGGCCTGTTCCTAGGAAGCATAGGTGTAAACTCAAGCCATTTTCTTCACCTGACAAGAATGAACAGGCTGTTAAAAAGGAAGTTCTCCTGCTATGGACACGGCCAAGACATAACTGCCAATAATGTGAAATCTCGTGGCAAAGCAAAATCTCTCAGATCCAAAATAAGAAATAAATGTGTGAAACTATGGAGAGGTTCTAGTGATGGCAAATAGCCCTCTGCTAAAAGACATCATGTAGCTACCAAAAAGCAGCAAATATTTTCCAGTATGAAGAAAAAAAAAAAAAAAAAAAAAGGAAAAATAGAACTGAGGCTAAAAAAAACCATAAACCAGGGCACAAGCTCCCATCCCAGTGAGACTGACACTGGCAACTGTAAATTGTGGGGAGCATTTCCTCCTCCAAGCCCAGATCTTTCCTCCATGTGTTATCAACCCCTACACATATGTTTGCAGGACTGGCATCACTCCCATCCTCTTTGCAATACTTTATCAGTGTGAATCCTCATTTTATTTAAAAAATATGAATGTAATTATTTACTTCAAGTCTCCCAGGAAAGGACTGCAGTTCTTTCTGCAGCACAACAGAAAAGAAAGGCTACAGTGTTTGTTCCAAGGCAAACAGCGAAGACAGAATCCAGCATCTGAGGGAGGAAAAAAATCACCTTTCAGACACTAGCTAAGATTAAATGAGCATTTGGCACCGAACCCAAACTGTATCGTTTTCTTGGGTCTACCTCTGTGGAGTCAGATCAGAAACAGGGACTCGTGCACCTAGAAACGCCTGAAATCGATTCATTAGCGCTCCACCGACCACCACCACCAACTCCCTCAAAAACGCCCGGCTGGCAGCGGGCACAGAGGAAAGGTTTTGAAGCCAAACCACCCCCGCAGCGGCCGGGGCGCATCCCACACACGGCGAGCGACCAGCGCGTTTGCCGCGTCCTCCCTGCCCGGCCGGTGCCGCGGTGGGAGCGGAGAAGGGAGGGCAAAGGAGAGGAGGGCAGGGCAGGGCAGGGCAGGGCAGGGCAGGGCAAGGCAAGGCAAGGCAGGGCAGGGCAGGGCAGGGCGGCCCCGTCCCGCCCCATCCCTCCCCCGGGCCGGGCGCGGCGGCCCCCAGGGGCGCGGCAGCGGCGG